>JACSYO010002145.1:1366626-1489126 GCA_016806645.1 Ophiodon elongatus
CATAAGACAGATCCTATAGATAGATGAGCAATACAGCAGAATACTTTTTTTTTTTCAAACCAAAGTTAAAATTGTTGCCATGCCAATGTGCTGATGCTACTGAGACAAACCAGCGACAGTGAGCGCCACACTGTTGCTCACACACTGAGAAGGGAGCAAAGCCAAAACAATCTGTCTTTGCAAAGTCAACCTAACCTGTATATTCAAGAGTGTTTGTGAGACCCGAAACTATTTTTAGGGATGTCAAAGTCAAAGCGCTGAATATCATTTGTTTTCAGAAACAGTCTATGAAATTCTACCAAAAAAAAGAAAGACAAATTGTTAAGTATGAGAGGACAGTGGAAAGTAATCATGATCAAAAAGAGGACGTTACTTTAATACATTATATTAAATAAGCGCATTTAAAAAAACGTAGACATTTTACAAAGGGGATAAAATAAAGACAAATATTTAAAAACATACATCATAGAAGTAGACAACTAAGCAGTAATGACAGACACATACAATTGTTAGACATTAAAAGCTTCTTTCTTTCTTTTTTTTTTTTTTTTTTAAGTAAGGGAGGGAGTGACTTTGACCTTTCTTCCTTGGTGCCGCTTTAGTCGATCAAATGTGATCAAGTGAGAGAGCTAAAAGTTCAAGGGAGGTCACGCCTGTTAAAGACATAACGTGCTTTGTATTGCTGCCTGATCCTGACCCAGATATATGGATCACGCATACAAAGACTACTGAGCTTCTGTCCTCTGTGCTCCTTCACTCACACCATAACTTTTAAAAAAGTCTAAAATCAGTGTCGTTTACACTCGACCAACAGAAGCCATATGGTCCACATTGAAAGTAGGAGCTGTGTATACTCTTTAATGCATAAAGTATTTTGACACCTTTTTCCAGTACTGCCGTTTGGTGACAAACCGCATTTGAGCAAAGGAATCTGTTCGTGTCAAGAGATGTGGAGAGGCGATGCAAATCCATCCCAAACCATCACAAAGGCTGTTGCAAGATTAATCACATTTATGGCCTCACAGTTTAGCTGGAAATGCCGGATTGTGAGTAATGATTAAGCCAATCCAAAGTTGTAGCATGTTTAATACCTATCACACACACACACACACACACACACACACACACACACACACACACACACACACACACACACACACACACACAGCTCACTCTGGCAAGTAGCGAAAAGTTTCAATGTGTATTATACGGCTATTAATACTACAACTACTACACTGTTCTGGCAGAAATCATTGGACTATGAGATGGTGCTTGCCATTTAATTTTACACAGACATTCATGGTCCCCAGAGGATGATCCCTTGGCTTTTCCTCTAGCGCCACCACGAGGTTGCCAACTATTGGATGGATTGCCATGACATTTGGTACAGACAGTCTTGTCAACCTCGGAATGAATTGTACTCACTTTGGTGATCCTTTAACATCACCTCTTGTACCAACTCATGACTAAACTGCAAAATGGCATTCCCATCAGCCTCAGCTGTACTTTGCGTTTAGTGATAATTACTATCGCAAATGTTAGCATGCCAAACCTCTAAACTAAGGTGAGCACTGGTAGACTTTATACCTGCTTGTTAGCACGTTGCCACCCTAATGGCAGCATTTAACTAAAAGTACGAATCTGCCCAAGTAAAGACTCTCGGTGCTGCTAGAGTGGTTACAGCCTGTTACTCTTGTTATACAAAGACATTACTGACTAGCATTTTATGTGTGATAATGATTGAAGACACGGTGTACTCTGAAATAGCAATTCACCTCGCATAACCCTTCTTGGCCAAAACAAATAAATTAGACCCAGACAAAAGAGAAAAAAAAGCCACCGTGTCATTTATCTTACCAACATTATAATACAGTTTCACTTTTTCCTGAGCACTGAACACTGAGCCTATCCAGGAACACCAGACCTTTCATGGAGCCACACTCCCTGGTCTACCCCTGCAATGTTTAACACGGCACCAGTTTTAGCACTCCCACCCGCTGCCCTCCCCCTCCCCCGTCCCAGCACTGCTAACGTAGTGCTACCCTCAGCCTGTTCATTTGAATGGGCTGCTGACATGTCACTATTCTCTGGGACCTGAGCCCAGAATGTTCCACAGAGCTAACCTTAGGGACGGAGTACTGGCCCTGACCATGCATCGATGACAAGGCTGTGGTTGTTCCCACACGCTGCCAAGCAGCAACAGAACGGGGGATCAGCTGGACGTGGCGTGGACCTGCGGTCAAGCAGCCCGTGATAAAACAGAACTGATGACAATGTTGCTCAAATCTGTTTCCTACTGCATTTTCTTGCAGTATTAAAACGGAAAGTTACAGCAACATGGACCTCCACGTAATCTTTGTCTGCCTGGTTTTCACGTTTCAACTGCTGTGACACAGAACCGACAACGTATTAGTAGTCACAATTTCACATGAAAAGCTCCTTTGTACACTTCATGGACCAACATCAGCCACCAAAACTAATATTTAACATTACACCACTAACGCAGACAGTCTGAGATGTGACAGCTCTTTTATGTAGAAAATGTAAGTTTACTTTTGACCTTGAAAACAGGAGTTGGTAACTTCCTCACATTTCTTCAGCAGATGAAGTTGAATCTATTCTTTTCACAAGAAGTCCTTTGCTCAGATTGTTTTGCCAAAAGTGTTCCAATATATTCTTAAGACAGGTGAGAGTAAGCATGTAAAGACTGCATTGAGCTAGTAAACCTCCTTGGCCAACAGATGTTAGCATTTTACTATCAAAACTGGCTTATGTTAATCAAGTGTATCAAGTTTTATAGGGTATAAGATTTGCCAGCTACGCTATAATCTCCCTGAAACCCTACAGAAACCAAGCCTGAGGCTCTCAACTGGCCCATTAACAATAAATTGCAAGGCCACAAGGGTATCTGTGCTAGCATGGTATGAATTCACTTTTTAAAATGCAAAATATACAAGCTAGGAATTTGTTTATTACAAGAACCAGGGTGTAATTCATGCAAAATGACCAGCTTCTTATTACAGCCTTAAATAGACCAAACTAACACTAATATTATCTCTCCCTCTCACTCACACAAAATGTACTCTGTCTCTCAGGTTGCACTGCCAAAGGATTTCTTTGTTTTGTAGTAGATGCACACAGGAATAGCCATGTCTAAATCCCTGTGGGTATGGCTGTGGCACCCAAATTGTCAGGTGTTAAGTTGCAACACTGTCACACTGATGAGATGCTCCACCTGTCTAGGATTTCAGATGTGAAAAGAGCACTTTGTGCCACGCACTCTGTGTGGCTAAAATGGTACGAGGTGTCCCTACTCTAAATACGCATGCTGAGTATGTCCTGTGTGTAAAAACTTGATAGTCTACTCTTTTAAAATATCTTTGACAGAAGAGCATCAGATGAGTGTTTGAAGCAACACATTAGCACATAGGCTTAATTGGACCTGCTTATTGGTGCATTTACTGTATGCTGTAACTGGCTTTTCATGTATTTATTTTAGTTAAAAAAAAAAGAAAAAAAAGAAAGAAAGAAAAAACAACCTTTGAAGCTTTTAGTGTTCCAACTCCATCTCATCAATGCTGAGCTACCTTTGATCTGGTGCTCGAAATGGGAGTGCAAATTTCTTATTATTATTTGTTGCAGGGATATGATCAGTAGAGTCTGACACACTCACTAAACTATCTGAACTTTACATTTGTAAATTAAATTGGCTATTTTATTTTAAAAAAATATATAATTCAGTTTGGTCAAGTTTTGCTTGTTAACATTTGTCCTACACAACATCTGAGCATGCCTTTAAAGGCATATGTCATTGTTTTGTCCAAGCTGCAACATGAGATCCATTTTTTTCAGATTGATCCACCCTGGAGAGCTCAACTTGGAGTGAATATAGCGTTATATTTTCACTTGGATGCGTCAGTGCTGAACTTCTCTTTTACCACTAGCTTCAACCCAGAAGAAAAAAAGAACAAAAGCTTGGTGTTGGGTATTGCGTCATTTACAGACAGTTAGCAGAAAGCTTAAGTGAGCATCACTTCCTCCAAACTTAAAAAAAAAAAAAAACTCCTTCTAGATCTCACTAGAAATTCTTCGAAAAGCTGTCTTCTTCAAATAATTTGGGGCCCAATATAATTTAGGTGAAAGTGATAACTTGGCAGACACTCAAAGCAGACTTGAAAGGAGAGAAATCACAAAGCCAACAGCAAAGGGAGGGGGGACAGCAATTTCATTCATCTTAAAAAGAAAAAATCATTAAAATTGTTATAAACTTGTTACAATCTTAAACTTGACTTCAACTCACTGGTGTATTATAGCCGCTCAATGTAACCTTATGGAGCTAAAGGTTGCACTAATTGCGCGCATTTTCATATATCTATCTTAATGTCGGATACTGTCATCTAGATGGTTGGAATCATTTTTTATTTATTTATTTATATATATTTCCAACCATCTAGATGACAGTATCCGACATTAAGATAGATAGGCATCTAACCTCAGTAAAGACAGACACTTAACAGAATTACTGAGAAGGCAAGCATGGCTGTTCTGATTGAAACAGACAGAAAAAAGTGCCTCTTGTCACCATTTGGTACCTGGATTATAGATTGTGGTGCATGCGCACATGGACGACGACTGCATCGATGCAGTGACAGAACATAATCAGGGCTTGTTATTAACTTTATGCGTCGCCACCAATATTAGCTGCTCTGTTTCAGCAAAGCTGGGCTGAAAAAAAAAGAGGCAACCATGGTGTTGTTCTGTCGAGAGATGCAGTGACTTGCAGTAGAAGAGCTACGAGTAAGGAAAACGTCCGCTAGGCGCTGGGCTAATTCATGCGGTGTTAAATGCAATGGGCATTCAGGAAGTGCCCCGTCTTATATTACAGACTAGGGATGCAACGGTACCACTTTTATAAAGACCAAGTAGAAGTACTAACATTTGAGTACTTGCCGATACCTATATAGGAGTACTTAATAATACCATTACAGTCCCAATCATAACTTTGAAAACATGTTTTATCTTCCTCACTTTCTGACTGTAACAAATTAAATATACAACATGATGTTGTTGCTGACATTTTAACACTCAACATGGTGTTTGCAGTAGGAATAGGAAAGTTAATAATTAACTGTATAATCAGTTTAGCAGTTAAAAGAAATAAACAAATAAATAAAAAGCTGAGCAAAAATCAGGGACGTGGCTTGTCTGGTATCGGTGCATGCCTATTACAGACTGTTTGTTGTTATTTTACAGATTTTTGGAAGAATTTTCTAAATAAGAAGGGAACAAAAACAGCCAATAACATGGATTGAAGTTTTGATAGAATATGTTGTGTTAACAAAAAAGGTACCATTTTACGTTTTCTGTACCACTCCCAGTGACCACAAGAAATAAATGTTTTGGCATAAATCAATGAAGTTCTGTGTTATAAATGATGATTACATCGAAAAGCCTGCTTCACATTTTAATGACCGTGAAAACATCTTTTTTTGGAGTCTCATTTGTTGTTGTAAAATGAAAATCATAATACTGCCTTGCTTATATAAAAATTGCTTCAAGTACATCGATTTTCATGGCAAAGAGCCGCATAAAAGCCGAGCACATAAGACGATTTCATTACTGATGTTAGCACTGGCTTCAGGTGAAGACGGGCAATTAGGCTCCCCCGGTGAGTCAATGGTATCTCTGGCTCATTACCCTAGTACTGCTACCTGAATATTTTAGTGCTGCGGGACTTTGACTTCTTCGTAGCTTGTCTTGCTTCTATCAAACTTTCCTACTAAATTATGCAACTCCAGATGGTTATGTACACTGTATATCTGTTATTTATAGTCATATGTTATGATGTCTTGTATAGTCTTGACATGAGAAATTTAGTAAGTAGAAGTGTCTGACAACACTAGCAAAAATAAACACTTAGATTCAGAGAGAGGCACACAAGGAGAGTTGCATTTTGAGAAGAGAATAAAAGAGGATTCTCCTTTCATAATTCACTCTTTACAAATACAGAGGAGCCTGCATTGACTTTGCAGAGATTCCTTCAAGGTTTGGCCTAATTCAAGTTTTCTGAATTGATGCAGCAACCATTCAAACATTAAGTCTGGGAATTTGCATATTTTAGTTACTCCCCTACTGAGTGATATAACATCCTTAAAAAGGGATGAAGGCTATCTGCATTACAATGTGTATAAATGTGTTCTTCTAGTTCCAGTCAAAATGTTACACCGGTTTTCACAGTGCACCAATACTGCTCAAAAACCAGAGGCACAAAAGCATGTTTGTGAACCAAAGACCAAACGCGGCAATGAATGATCTATTGGAAAAGACAGGGCAGGTCAGGGACTCTGTTCTGAGCTCAGGTTGACATGGTCCCTTGTCTCAACCCTGCCACAGGACATACAAACACCATGACATTTAGAGTCATATTTGGCCTTAGTGGCAATGGTCATCTCTTGCAGTGTCCCGTGATCTGCTGAAACTGGGGAGTCAGCATTCCTTAAATAACCATAGCACTGGCACAGGCTGACCAGCGTCAGGCAACAAAATCCCCTCCCAGGCTCCATTACTTCCCATACCATTCCCATAGGGGTCGAGACAGGGGGTAGATTGCAGCCAAGCGCAAGAACAAAACTGACTTGGTGTAAACGGACCTCCATAGTGAAGCATATAGCCTGTCAACACAAGTACTTAACTGAGAATTGATCTTCCTCTGAACAAAAAACTCCTGCATCTGACTTTAAAAAAAAAAAAAAAAAAAAAGGTACTGAGGCTGTCCTCTAGGTAGAGAATCAGAACAAAGCCAAACGACCTATTTCACATCACATAAAAACAAAGGAGTTTCCTGAGATCTATTTTGAGAAAAGCAACAATTTTCCATGGCATGGCATGTTAATTGTGTTTACCTGGTCTACCTACGACAACAGGTATCTCGTCTGTAACCAGGCCATCAGGTTGCATTTTTAAAAGTAATGGATGAAATGATAATCGTCATATTAATTCCAGGTCTTAAAATAAAAATGCGACACCAATTACATTTTCCATTGCCAACCACAAGATGGGTGGCACTACTGTGACGCATGTCCTGAAGAAGGTAAAGTTCATACTCCCAGTTTATAGTCGCTGATAAGTCACCACAACGCAGGACATAACATTTTGTTGGCCAAAGTCACATCTTTAACCATTCATATGAGACTACTCGTGTAATACTGCAGTGCCAACGCACAAGACGTATTGTCACTTCATATGGAAGCTTTCGTGGACTGCCTATGAATGTTCATTTTAGATTTGAATATTTTTGTTCAATGTTTCGGCTTTTAATTATGTGGGATTCTATTCTGAGAATTTTGAAACACACAATAAAAGATTATAATAAATATAAATAAAATTCTACTGAATCAAAACGTGTAAACCCAGAGTTTTCCAATACTGTGCTGTAACAGCAGTCACCCAAAGCCATAATTATAAATGTTTATCTCTAACATTCAGCGTGATGACGTTCAAGTAGCCTTACTCATTTCCTTGCTTATGTCACAGCCAGTAAAAAAAAAAATATGAGTCTCAGGGCTGCCAGTCCCACAGCAGGAGCTCCAGTTCACTCTGTCCTCAGACAAACCAACAGAGGAACCAGCTGACAGTCACGTCTCATGCAGGAAGCCGTCGATACACTGAACTATTGCTACTTCATGACTGCTGTTGCACAACGTACTAACAGAAATACAATAAGAAAACACTCACAGAAATTTGCAAGATTCTTAGTGGCATAACATGGACTACTGGAAAGTTTAACTTAATTAGCTTAGCTGGGCGAACATTTAGCATTTGGTTAGCTTAGCATCATGTTATCCTACTATGGAGAAGAATGTAGTGACTTTACAATGACACTATTAAGAGTTTAACTCTTCCAGCTGTATATGCGCTTGTTGCTAGCTAGGGTCTACAATTTATCAGTGATTTTGACGTATACTGGCCTGGATTTTAGCTTCCATATAAAGCTTAGCTGACACATTTTCCAGTCAAACAGTAGCAAGATTGGGGTCATAAACATGACCAGCTTTGTCTAATTACGTCATTGACTACATCACAACTTTTACATTGAAAGGCGTGTCATTCTGATGCTCTCTTGCTCTTCCTTTATCGAGTTCCCAGCTCACCGCTAATGTTGTGTGCCAGCGCCAGTGTTTGAATTATGAGGAAGCCGGAGGGGCTCAGCTCCTCTAAAACATACCGAGACACACTGAGCGCAATATAAGCTCAAGTTTGGAGTGGTTAATATAAGAGCAACAAGCTAACTAAACTCTCCACCAAAGCACAGGAGTTACTCATCTAAGTTGGTCTGAACTTGGAAGGTAACAGAACATTGCATGAAGCTTGAATTTCTTCCATTGAGTCTGTTTCTCTTTTCTTTGGTTGCGGGACACGTCGATATTTCTTGACCCAATGTGAAAAAACAGACACATTAACACAAGCAAATAAGAGGCCCAAAGCTTGTATTGATGTTACGTCACAAACCTGCAGGATGATATCTTTTTTCAATCTGAGTTTGTGCACATGTGGTCTGTGTTAGCCGAGCGGCTCAATATATTTGCATCGTAATGTTGGCCTTTAATTGTTATCTTTGCATTTCAAAACGGCACTTTTGAATATGCAGCGCTCTGAACAGTCGCGTGTGTGGCTGACTGAGGAGACTCTTGTTTGTATTCTAACAAGATGTAACACACATGCGGCACACCTGCACGGCTGCGCATGAATACTGTGTGTCAGATGGCTGGTTTGATTTATGCTCGTCATCTGTGATCTTGTGAAGATACTGTGACTGGGCCGCAACAAAAGCTGTCAACAGTCACACTACCAGCGCTTATGTGCCCGTGTGGTCCTTTGGTCCTCTGTGTCTGATAAAAAAAAGAAAGTATTGTCATATATAACTATGTCTGTTCAAACGCATATAGCGACCTAAAATAGAACCTGTCCAAAGTGCCAAATTTGAGATCCCATCTCCAAAGAATACTGCTCTGAACCGTCACCACAAACCTAGCGTCCCCAGCAAAACAACAGACATTTAATTACTCAATAGCCTAGATTTGGACAAACTGTGAGTAAGGGTTTTAACTGGTGATGGATAAGGTGAGCAATAGCGGGTTGCAAGTCTGCAAGTCTGTACAAGAGGCAATTGTCAATAAAGGTGCATCTTAACTGTGAAACATGAGTCCAACTTGCCTCTTTCATCATCCATTTTAACCAACTGCACCAATAAAAAAAGAAAAACTGGCAGACAGAATTCAATTCAATTCCCATTACATTTATGACAAACATATTTTTAATAGATAATTGCAAGAGAATGTGCATTTAACATGACTTTGTGGATGTGGAACAATGGTGCTAAAAATCGGGGCGGCCTTCTACTTCTCAAGGAATGCCCTGCCAATATCAGCTCCATAGAGCCCAAGATGCTGGAGACAATCGCACATGTACCGTCATGCCTCCTCATGACAAAAAAACAACTTATTCTGAATCACAAGCACTACGAATGAGAGGCGGTGGTACACATTCACCTGACACAGGCCTTGAAGATGACAGATAGTTTAACTACTTTGCATAAGAAATATCCAGTTCGTGCGAGGATACATTAATCAAGTTTGGGGTACTAGCCAAAAAGTGAACGTGCTATCCTGAATAATCAGCAACGTAAGTTGGATGCAGCAGCACGAATATCCTTGGTAGGATGCTTCATGTTTCAGACACAAAAAAAAAAGGAATACAAATTAACTATTTTTCGCTGATATTTCAAAAGCACAAAATGGTTTAGCAAAAATATCTGCAATAATATGCAACAGACCACATCTCAAAAAGAACAAAAGCTCCTTAAAAATGTTACAGATTTAAAATATTTTGCCAGAGTAACTACTGTAGCTATATCCACAATAACTTAAGGAGTTGAGGGATCACTCGAATATCTTCTGTGTGACACACATTCAACAAACACTCTCCCTACAACTAGTAGTCCCCCAATTACCTGTCACAAGTTTATTGCTCAGACTTTTTAAAAAGAAAGTGAAAATCAGCTGCAGTCCTGTTGAACACAGCCAGTGAGGCTGGAGATAAGGCCCCTATCCTCCTGGCCTGCCAGGTTTTCCCTGTCAAATATTTATAGAAGCTGAAACGTTAGATGGCCAACATCAGACGTATACCTCTCCACACAAGAAGCCAAGCTAGAAGAAGCAGCAGGAGAGACATTTAGGAGACCAAACCTTGAACTCAACCCCTCATTTTAAATTTATAATTTTTAAAAACCACTACTGTCAAGAAAATATGTCGAATCCACTGTTCAATAACTTTGACGCACTTATGAAGCTGTCAAGTGAACATGAGCCTTTAATGGCAGTGAGGGGGCCGGGGTGGGTGGGGGGGTGGGATGGCCATTTTTCGCGTGAATACTGGGTACTTTTCCAAATTACTCACCATTTTGTCATTAGATACTCAACCAAGCCAACGGCAACTTTGAGTTAACAGGAAAAAATAAATTCATTAAAAAGACAGGGGGTGTATATATATATATAAATATATATAATATATAACGTTATATCCACCGGTAACGTTAGCTGTTCACAGTATGTGTGGCCAGCTGCTAGTTTAGCTAGCAAGGTTTGCCAGATTTTTTTTTTGACAGCTTAACAAACTTTCTGGAAACATCTGTTCACGCCGCAGACGTGCTCGGTGTTTCCAGTCCAATTTCTTGTTGACACTCCGGCGAGGCAAGTTTCTCCAACGACACCAAGTAAAAACTGTTACAATTACAACAATACAATGAAATATATAACTAAACTGGAGGGGGGTGAGGGGAGAGGGGGGTGGGGGGGGGGTTCAGTCTCCAGTTAGGACCGAGCAGCGAGCTTCAGAAACGAACCGAGTAACGTTTTCGGTGTTCAACAGTCGGCTCTCGGGTGTAAACTGTTCGGGTTTCAGAGCTGCTAAACATCCAGCACCGGTGGATACGTTTTTGAGTGCTAACCAGAGACTTAAAGAGGCAAACTAGCCAGCCTCGAGCAGCCTGCCGTGGCTGTGTATCGCAGCATGAAGACAGCAGCAGCGGCGGCAGACGGAGTGAGGAGGACTGACCTCACTCGGTCTGTCACACAGCCGCCCCGGACCGACTTCAAACGTAAACCAAAATGTCACGGTAGCGACGACGGGCCATTTACCTTGCTGCCTTGGTAGCCTTCAAACGCTCGCAGTGCGCTGTCAGTGAGTTTGACGTGAAAGACGGAGACATTGCTGCCGTTGCTCACTCTTCCACAGGACAGTCCGTAGCACTGCTCCTCCTTCAGCGCCGCCATCTTGCTACCGTTCCCACCACCACGCGCACGGACGCACTCTGTCGTAAACCCGAGAACTCCCGTTGCTTTTCAATGAATATTCAATGACCGGTCACAGATGATGAAGTCACCGAGCAGAAACGAGGCCCTATATAGTCACATGTGTAATATAACTAAACTACACAATCATTTGTTCCGACTCAAGTTCATCATTAGACAGCTTACAGAACAGCCATTCAGACAGTAGACCAGATATCCTTTTTGAAATATAACAAACATTATACAGAGTTCAAATGATGGATCCGACAGTCGTGTTCCTATGGGGTGCCAGCACATATTGGTGTCACAGGAAATTAAATGGCAGATAAAGCTGCAAAAAAAAAATAGCTGCACAGATGTGGCAGTAAACTTCAGTTAAGTCAGAAACCAAAAGTATTATTAAAAAGAGGTTGAAGGAAAGGTGGCAGAAGCATTGGGAGGAGGACAGAAAGGGGACGATGGTTGTACAGAGTTCAGAAGAGGGTAGGAGAGATGAGAAGTGCAGGAAGGAACAGGAGGGATGAAACAGTCATATCAAGACTGAGATTTGGACACGCTGGACTGAACAGTACACTACAAAAAAAAAGAAGGGGAAAACATGAGACAGGCAGGTGCGACTATTGTGGACAAGAGGAAACAATAGAGCAGGTGATTGTACACTGTCAGAAACATGAGCAGTGAAGGCAGTGAATTGGAAACCTCGGGAAGGCAAAGGTACAGTTTAATATAACAGATATTCTGCAAAAGAACTCAAGCAGTAGGTGCTATCAAGTACTATTTCAGTATCTTAGATTAACTAAGATTATTAAGAAAATATGAGCCCTTGACTGTTTTTTTTTTCATTTTTATTTGTGTATTTTTTTATATAGAATACAAGTCCTAGAGACAGCCTGATCCACACTCCAGACCAGTTGGTGGCGGTAATGCACCAAGTAGTGGTTTGCCAACCGCCAATAAACCTAAAAAAATAAGAACTAAACTACATTCACACTGCAGCGTACATATTATAATGCAATAGTACAGATAAAAACTACTGGTGAGTAGTATTATACTAATAATCGTCGAATTGTACCTCTAAATCGGAGACAATCATTAATCATTTTTGTTTATTGTGCTATTGTATTTTCTAATGAGGTGTTATAGGTATTAATGGGTGACAAAAAGACGCAACTTTTCATAGCATTTAAGATTAGGCATTGACATCAGAGGCGTAGGAAGTGGGAAACGATAAGTCATCTGATTGCGTCAGAGAAACGTCAGTGTCTAAACAAAATCCAACAGCTTTGGGAATATCCAGAATATTTGGGAATGTCCAGCTCGAAACAGATATAATACGTGAAATGTAAAGACTGAATATTTGCCATATTGTCTTAAAAACAAAAGGATTGTTTAATTTCTGTACAAATAGGACTGCATTAATTTTACCGGAAGATGTATGCGTCTGGTAGAGCCATTACATATCTGCAATTATATTTCTCAATCCTCCAAAGCCATGTTTTATACGGCATAAGTGTCACAGATCACCCCGGAATACTTCATAAAGTCAGTCCAGAACTGGAAATAGTTAAAAATCACTGGATACCTGGTCACTGATACCCGGAAAACAAAAAAGGATAAAAAGAAACTGTGGCTTGATGACGGACACATTTTATTGTGATAAATATAAAATTAACAAATACAGGGAATGCGGTGAACTTTCTCAACCACTTCATTTGCCACCAACTGTTTAAATTTTTGCAACTTTTGTCTCTGTAGGACGACAATCTACTCTCAAGAAGCCACATATTCATTAACTATCGGTAAGAAAACAATAACAGAACAGTGGAATAAACATTCAAAGCAACGTCATTTCTGGAAATACTTTACAGGCAAAACAAAAAAATAAATCAAACCCATATACACACACACATTGTACTTGAAGTGTCAGCCTTCAACATTTGGTCTTAATCATCAAAAAGTGAGGTATAATTGACTGGAATTGAATAATAAAAATAAACTCTCCTTCAGCATTATCCAGAGCCACATCACTGAGAAACTATGTACCATTCTCTGTTCTCTTGTTTCAAATGTAATAAGTGCACCTCTATTAACAAAAAAAAATCTAATTTAACAAATATTGAAAAGAAAGTACAGGACATCCACTTCAGCTGCTGCTTAAATATATGTATACATAGTGACCAAGAATATAGAAACCACCCGCACTGATGTTGATTCATGTCATTATTTCTGTTTGTTGCTGTTGACAGTGTCAGATACGGAGCAAGGCAACAATTTGTTGTATTTTAGTAAACTGCATTATTTTGTGAGGTGTTCATTATACGTTTGCTCCTCTACAGACATATAAAAAAAATTAGGTGGATACAATTTTAGGAACCCCTTTCAGTATAATATCACAACAAACTCCAGCTTCACTACGGACTCAGCACACAAACAAATTCCACAACAGAAGATTTGCATTACTGTACAGGTATTTGCATTCTTCTGTTCCTTTAGTGTACGAGTGGAGTCTTTAGAAAGGGTGTGAGCGCGAGCACACAAGCCAGATACTTTGCCAACCTGTGGACCTCAAATAACAGAGCATCTGCATTACATCATTCAACATATATTAAACATTGTACCATAATTAAAACAAAGTGAAATCACGTATTTTCTCTTAGATAGGAATTATTAATTAAGCTGCCCAATCTGACGCTTTAAAACTATAGCATAACAAAAAGGACCATATCACAAAAGCTATTCTTAATAGGAAAAATATACGTAAATAGCTCTTATTTGAATCTATGGTAGATTATTTTACATTTCGATGCTCAACTAAATTTCAACTTTAACTCCCAAAGACTAAAACAATGGCAGCAAAAGGAAAACAGTGTCTGGCAACATGACGGATATGCATAAACCTACACATTTATAATGTCGGAGATACAGCTCCCACGTGGAAATATTGATGTTAAAATATTTGTCAAATATAGTTCTCAAACATAGCAGAGAAAGGTGAGTGACAGTGACGAGGCAACGGACCGACCAATCTCCCCCCACACCCCCCCCCGTGACCAGAGGTCAGAAGGCACTGCCAGATGTGCTTCTGTGTTGAGGCTCACATTACAGGGGTTCGGTCAAGCTCATCACAGGCTTGGTTCAATTTCTAGCAGCTATGACAACGGATAATGCTACACCTCCAATGGCTACCGCAGTGGCACCAAAGAGCCATTTCCAGCTGAGGCCCTGGGGAAATAAAAAGGAACAACAACAAAAAAGAAGGGGTGTTAGGTAGGATGTAAACTATCACGACAGTCAAAAGCTCTAAGAAACACATTCACCGGACTTAAAATATTGATACCTGATGCTCCCTGTTTCACTATCACACAAAGGCTCCCTTGATGATTACATACATGTCACTTCAAATAAAAGCTAATGCAAGTGCATGAGCATCATGTGATGATAAACAGAAATATGTGAAGCTGTATTCAAACCCAAAACGGTTTTCTCAGGGAGTGACTCTCACCCATGTGGACTTGGCTCGGTGCTTCTGAGAACCGCCGCCGCCGCCACTACTACTACTACCGGGGTTACCCAGCATCTTCTTGTACATGGCCTGCTCGGCTCCTCTCTGCTCCGAGTTCTTCTTCACCAGCTTGGAGAGCTCTGCGTGGATAGTCTATACAGAAGAGACAAAACAAATAGGTGTTGCAGGCTCCAGTTTAAACCCCCCCTCACACATCCCCCCTCTACTCTACTCTACCAACCCCGCCATCCGAACATGAGGGGAACAAAGTCCTGCGACTGTATAACAAACTAAGACTGATTTCCATGTTCATGGGAATGCGTCAGGATAACAATACGCTTACATCAACAGACACAAAGGGGGGCCCAAGTGGTCTGAAAAGCGTGAAAAATGACATGAAGGCTTTTCAAAAGATCATGTTTACAGCGATCGATGGATGAAGCACCGACTAAACACCTGCATAAATAAACGCTTGGAAAAAATAAATATTTGTGCTGTTCTTTATCATCTTCCAAGAAATCACCGGCTTGCGTCACAAACACGGCCTGCAGTTTAGCCCACGTGTACACACAATTCCAGGATATGGGTTTAATTATTGTTCCAACATTGTCTCAGATCTGAGTCACTTCACTGCTCTTACAGCTGGCGAGTGACTCAATCAATGCATTCAGAAACAACTAAAATGTTTATGTTTTGTGAATGCCTTTCAGAGAAACTGATGGAGCACAAATCAGAGTTTATATCAATGTTCACTTCATAGGAATATTTGAGGACAGTCTTCCCAGCCAGCCCCCCACCAAGGTTGACTACTTTGTGGTTCTGTTCTGTCTGATGTTACTTCTGCATGATAGCAGACAGAACTGTCAACATGCAACACTTTTAAGGACAGTTTCCCAGTCACTCCCTTTATTTTCTTCTTCCAAAACAGTGGTAAGGAGCACAAGTACGAGCGGTGGTGTGCTAACACACAATGGCAAACTGCCTCCTCAGTCACCATATGACCGTGTAGCTTTTAAAAGGCTCATTTAAAAAACGGAGTCCGGCGCAGTGCTCACTCCACAGAAATCGCACCGGAGATACATTGCATCACTTGTAGCAACTTCCCTTCACAGAGAACAATGAGATAAGAAAAAACACTAAACACATACACACCCAACATTGTGCCTGAAGTGTCATCCTTCAACATTTGGTCTTAATGATCAAGAAGTGTGGGATCATTGACTGAATAATACAACAAACTCTCCTCAGCATTATTCTGATTAAAACTATATTCTAATCACTGTCCTTGTTTTAAAAAAGGTAATAAGTGCACCGCTATTCCCAAGAAATTTGAAATTTAACTAATTTTGGTAAAGAGAGTACAGATATTGTGTCAGAGAGGCGTTGATTCAATTATTTGGTACTTTGTAAAGCTGCAGTTTGTTGTATTTTATTTAACTATATTCTTTTCTGAGGAGTCTGCCTCAGTGCTCACTCCACATAAAACGCAGCAGGGCTGCACAACATCACTTGAAGCAAACTTCATGGAGAACAAAAGGGGAAAACAGCATCACCGATTTGTTATAACTGAAAATATTCTCTGGTCGAGCTCAACTCAAAAACACAGAATTCGTCAGCACATACAGTAAGCTTGTCGTTCACTACCTGGCCTGTTTGAAAAACAAGATCAGAGGATAGTAATGACAATCTGTCCTGACAATTTGTTTGTTCCAACAGAAGAGTAAGCAGATACATTTACAGCACATTGTTTGAGCAGTTTGCACCACTATTGTGCAATCAGCTACCCACTAAAATGATAAAAATGACATTGACTTGTCCCCAGGGCAAGGATTAAGCAGGCTAAACAAACATGTGACATCCTGTCCTAACAGCATCCGAGGCCGTCTAAACTGGAACTGCCAAGCCTGTTTGTCATGTCAAAAAGTAAACAAACCACAGACAAATAAATCTCTTCACATCAATTTGAGTGAGGGCGTGAACAGCAGAAACCAGTGTAAAAATGCAGACAACATGTCGGTCAAAGCTTGAAGAAGAGAGAGAAAAAGCGTCATCCTCTCACTCTATGACGCCTGCGTCTGTTTAAGACCGCCTCATTGATTATAATGGGAGCGTTCTGGTATTGTCAGTGAAGCACACCCACTGTTCTTGCTTTTAGAACATGAGGTTATTTAGGGAATCTTTTCATTATTAAAGCACTAAGAGGGAAGTCAACGTTAACATTCAAACAGCTAATCTCTCTCTCTCCAGTGTAAAGTGGTGTATTGACACAGAGACATCACTGCAAACATACCCTCGGTTAACAGCTACGTATTGACACACAGGCAACAGGGCCTGAAAGTGCATACAATCTACAGCATGCATGGTTTATATTTCAGGTATGAAAAGATTCTTTTCTACACAAAGGACCGTTAAAACAGCGATCCACCTCAGACGTACTAAAGCACTATAATCCTGCAAATTTCCCCACTGCGGGACTATAATACGATAATAAAGGATTATCTTATTTTATATTATCTTATCTTATAGCAAAACGTTATAATACATTATATTTAAACTGCATGTGCTGGAGGAAAAGCTCAAGTGGGGGCCAGGCCATGTGCTGTTTGACAGATTGGTGTAGGACTCAAGTGGGGGATTCTGGGCACGACTACCATGCTGCTGCAACTCACAGCGAATCCAAGAAGCCCACGCACTGAGCAGAGTTCTGTCAAATGGCCTTGTGTAGCCAAGGAACCACATATACCCAACTGTATAAGCAGAAGAACAGGAACAGTGGCTAGGTATTAGATATGGCTCGGGTGCAGGGTAACCCTATTTACAGCATCAACATGAAAACAGATCCTCTGAAATGATGAATCAGCAGTCCACCTGACCTTGCACTACAAATCAAGTGATTTTATAAATTACCCAATGACGCCATCTACTGGTCATACGACCGAACTGCAATTTCATCATACTAAAAAAAGATTGTGAAGAAGCCAAAAAGTACCTTGTTGCTTGGTTCCAACTTCAGCGCCTTCCTCAAAGTTTGAATGGCTTCTGAATATTCACCTTGCAAGGCTAGTACCTTGAGTGAAAACACATACGTTTAAGAAAACAATCCATCACAGACAAATGGAGAAATTAAAGAAAAAGAGTGTGTACCTTGCCCATGCGGAAAAGTGCTTTTATGTTGTCTGGCTGCTGTTCCAGTGCTGAGACGCAAGATTTGAGTGCGGCGTCATAGTGGTCCAGTTTCAGCTGAGAAGCAGCCATGTTGTTTAAACACTTCACTCTGACGTCCATCAGCTCATTTTCCTCCTCAGGACTAATGTCAACTGCAAAAAAATAAACCACAAAATAAACAAAAGACTTAAAACACAGTAAAAAGTATCATGTATATCAGTGCATCATGAAAATGACTGAACATTAGTTACATTTATTACCTGCCAATCATCCTCTGATTATTTCCGCATTATTTTTACACATGTTGAGGAAAAGCCCCATCTTGTTTTCGGGATAATCCGAAAACTTCCAAGGCTACAAGATTCCTTTATTGTCATTGTACAACAGAGTTGTGCTACGAAAGGCAGTTTGTACCATTGTTAGTGTCTTCTTAATGTTCCTTTCCCTTCTAAACACAAAGCTGAGTGACAGAAAAACCCTTTCCCCGAGTCCCGACTCACAGGCCTGCAACTCACCTTTAGAACTAGACTCTGTTATCTGCAGGGCAATGCTGTACGAATTCACTGCAAAAGCGTAGTCCCCACGCTGATAATGAACGTTGCCTCTCTCTCTCTTTTGGCCGGCCAGGATGATCTTTTCTGGAGGGGGCAGCAGCTCCAGGTCTGGAGCATCAGTAGCTTTCAGTAGTTCCACTTCTAGGGATAGCTCAGAGTCGGGGGGAACCTCGGGCTCAAGACTGGAATTATGAAGAAACAGTCAAGTTCAGGAAATAAGGAAATAAGAGCGATCAATCACTAGATTACGCAAGTCCCAAAGAAAGTATGCGTCACAGAAGGGTTCAGAACATCTAAGAACAGAGCTCGTAGAACAAGTAAAGTTACGTTTGGTTTGTTCAAATTAAACAAAAGGGAGTTTACATCAGCTTTAGTATGATTGTATTGTTGTTTACATAAAAACTGCAGTCATAAATCATTTAGCAGTTAGATTCAAGCGTGTCTCTACCTCCCCCGGACACCATATGAATATTTAGCGTCGGCCAGGACGAGGGCCTTCTCTCCCATTTCCATGAGTTGCACTGTTAGATCCAGAGCCTGAAAAAAAAGTAAATTAAGTAAGATATAATGTATACATGGCAGTAAGATATGATGTATACATGGCAGCACTAACTGCCGTCAGTAGGATGAAGCAAATTATACATAACCTGTTGTGAGACTGCGAAATCACTCTGTTTTGCCTTTCGTAAAAAGGGTATGTCAAATTGTCTATCATTACCTGGATGACATCTCCGTCTCCGAGAGTGAAAGCGAGGTCGGGCTGCTCCTCCACAAGTGTCCCGTCCTTCAGGTATGTTTTAAGATTAATCTGTACATTCTGTCCTTTCTGTGGCCGACTGTCCCTCCCTTCCCCGGCCTCCAGGACTTTTTTCTTCAGCTGGTCATTACCTGGAGACAAACGCAGTCACGTCAATTCCAGTCAGTTACAGTAATTCAATTCAATTTATTTTGTATAGCCCAAAATAAAAAAATAGCCTCAGAGGGCTTTACAATCTGTACACAATCGACATCCTGTTCCTGAACCTCTCATCAGTTCAGGAACCCCCCCACCCCAAAAAAAAAAGAGCAACAGAGGAGGATCCCTCTCCCAGATGGACAGAAGTACAACAGATGTCATGTGTACAGAATGAACAACATAACAGAGTGACAACACATTCAGTGCATGTGACAGAAATTATTCATAAGTATTGATCACTGCCATTGTGGAGCAACCACAGGTCAGAGGGGAATCACAACACCTTGGGCTCTGTGTAGCAGACAGGAGCTGGTCTTCAATATTAACTTATAACCTACTAAAACACCGTCTACAGGGATATATATGTATATTCTGCTACAATCTGACTCGTTAGCATGGAGCTTTTTTTGTGACATACCTAATACATCCAGCCATTCCTCCACCGGCCCTGGAGGGTCTGAATCAGAGTCTGCATTTTTCTTTTCAGACTCATCGGTGGCTCTCCCCTTCCCACCCCCGGCATCCTCCAGAGGAGGAGGGTCGTCGTCAATGTCTTCTTCATCTAAAACCTCAAAGTCCTCTCCGCTGTCCAGCAGCGACGTCCGTCCGCTCTTCTTCACTGGCAGCGCACTGGCATGGCCATCAGAGGAGTCCATGGCCTCTTCTTTCTCAGTCATTCGTGGAATACTACGAGGAAGGAGGATAACAAGTTAAAACAAGTGGAGTAGCAATTGAAATCCAATGTGACACATCATTTAGCTAAGGCTTACAATAAAACTAGTCCAGCTAGCATCCGAAATCCCCCAGTAATGAGTCTCTAAATATCAATTAACTCATTTTAAAGGAGACCACAATTAAAACCCCACCCGTTTACCGTTTCGCCACAGCAGTGAGGTTGTATTTTGATGAGCAGAAGACAAGCTAGCCACATGTTTCCAGAAGTTTCTGACAACTTAGACAAGGAAGTTGACAACAGCAAACTAGCAGCTAGCTAGCTGTAATATCGCTAGCTAGGTAGCATAGCTAGCAGATGCTGGTAAGATAGTACTGCTTTTTATCTCGTCTTGCAAAGAACCACTGCTCACGTCGACTTCAGTCAGAGAGTCATATGTGATGAACCCTTTTATCATCATAAACGACACCTTACCTTCGAGCTCTGTCTCTGCAGAGCCTTGTTTTGGTCAATCTCTCCAACACTTTCCAATGATGAAGTCAGTTCGCTGTTGGCCGACGCGAGTACCGTGGGACCCGTATGTGCTAGCTGAATACAACATGAAACTGACTTCGGCGCAGTCTCTCGCTCATCCCAACCAACTGCTTCCTGTTAACCTTGAGCTCTTGTACCTCTATTGGGCCTTTTCATGCATATTAATGTTTAACCTCAAAAGCAAACCGAAGAATGCAGTTATAGTTTTTAATTACAAAAAATGTTGTCCATTTCTGTACTCATCTTATATCTAAAGCATATCATTCAAAATGTAGGCTTATTTGATTGAGTGTGACTATATCTGCTGCTGATTCATGAGTGCTATTTATAATTCAGAAATAGTACAAACATATATTTCACAAGGTTATTTCTAATAAACCTATGTAAGTAGAACCATTAACCAAAGTATTTTAAGAAGCATTCAATTGCTGTTATCCCACAAAAATGTCATTACTGTAACTCCTGGATGTACAAGGCAGGATTTAATAATGATCTGGTTTCCTATTTAATTAGAGCCGCGATAAGCTGTGTGCAAATTCAAATGCATCAATCTCCTTGAGAGGTGTGCGCACAGGTTAAGGCAAAAAAAGGTGCATATTATAGAGCAGTGACAAGTTAAACCAGGGAACATTTATAACCATTAAGGTTCAGGAAGTCCTTTTAAATTAATATAAGGCTTGTTTATTTAATCAGTTTGATTTGACTGATTTGAAAAGTAATTTAATTTAATTTCATACTAGCTAATGAAAAATAAAAACATACCAAGTTATTTAACTTTCCAAATTTTGACAAGGGTGTTTTTAAAATTAACATGATCAAAAATGTCTAAAAAAAAAAATGTCTGCAATCTTTTCCTACACTGTATATAACTTCTCTTTTTTTGTATTAAATAACGGTTGAAAGCTAAATGAGAGCTCAGAGGAAGAGATTCAAACAGCAAGGAAAAATCAAATGACATTTATTATTGATGCATTGTTTCTTTTTTGATAAGCAAATTATCTGTTTTTCTTTCAGTCTAAAGAAACTTTACAATATAAAGAAACATACAAAGAACATCTTTATTACCTACACAAGACACCTAAGTCCCTAAGACAAGATTCTGAACTATCCTACCATGAAAATACAAAGCAAACCCAAGAGACAGACTGCTTCATATTGAATACTGCCGTGTCATCAGAAAGGACCATGAATGGTACAGGAGAATCATTTATATCCCCTTCCCTTGAATCCCCACCCCTCCCCGACTCAACATAACCACCCCGCCCAACCAGCAACTCTTCCTAATGGTACAGTATTATACATCACAATAGAAGTACAGAGATGGCCAACGATCGATATACACAGAGGACTGAGAGAGGATCAGTGAGAGAGCTTCGATCTATACAACGCTATAACAGGAGCGAATAGCAAAGGACACAGTTACTTTTTGATCTAGTCATAATTTAAAATGAGGTTCTCTTAAGTATTTTTACCTTTTTAAAAGTGTTCTTAAATTGATAAAAATCCTTCATATTAAAAACTGCAATAAGAGGTCACATGTTTTTTTTTGTGAGAAGATGCCCTTTGTAAAAATGATTCAAATGATTATTCAAAGCCAATAGTAACATTTAACTGAAACATAAGGAGACGAGGGCAGAGTGAGGACGCCACAGCTTGTCTGCTTCTCTCTGACCTGTCCTCTCTCTGTCCTATCCTCCCCACCATACAAGTCTTTAGCATACAGTCTGCATTTATTGTGTTACTGTATTCTATACATTTTTATGGAAATTTAGCCACACGAGCCAAATAGTCAGCGCATCCTTTCTCTATGAAAAAAACATGGACAGTTTTATTTATAATTTACTTTCAGCTGTATTCATTGGTAGTGACTGACATATCAAAACATGTCAATGATATCAAAATGCATTATACAGTATTTACAAAAAAGGAAATTAAAGAGAAGGGAGGGGAGACGTTTTTTTGGGGGACGGGGAGGGGGTTAGGGATGGGATTGGAGGAAAGAAGGGAGGTGTGTGTCACTACACATGGAGAGTTTCCCAGGCCGCCGATAGCCAAATCCTGGAGCTGTCCCTGTTGAACTCTGGGTACAATCTGTTCACATTGATATCAGAAAATTGATGAGTACGTCACCATCACCCATAGAGGCTACAATGGTTGTTTAGTTATTGTTGGTTTGAACACAGCCATGACGTAAGTGCTGCAGTGTGATGCCGCGAGAGATAATGTATCCCTTTGAAAACAGTGACAGAGAGTTGATCAGGCCAAGAGCACATAACATACAGAAAGAAAAAAAATAATTAAATAGCGTAATATGTAACTATGCTTTTCTTTGTGTGCAGATTCTACGGGCTTTCATTTTCTCAATTGAATACATTTCAAATAAAAATAATCTGCTGAAAACAATCCACAAATAATGGGAATAAATCCATTACAAAAATGTCCCATTATTGTTCCTCGTCTTTAGACCGATGTGGCTGCATGGTCGGTTAACCCCAAGGTGCATCACTCGGCTCCCATCGTCAGCGCTGCTACATCCTCCCAACACTCTGGATCCATTATCCCAAACGCATGGGGCTCGCTGAGGGAACTGGTCGATTGGGAGCCAGTTATTTAGCCCGTCTTGTCTGGGTTAAGAAAGTGGATCATACAGGATCTGTGAGTTCACCCAAAAACTCCAAGAAAGAAAGACGACTTCATGAGTGTATCTGAGGTCCCACAATATCTCCCATTCCAAAAAAAAAAAAACAAGGAGACATTGGCGAGAGACCAGAATGAACCCTGGGAGGAAAACAGTGCCACTTGGAGTCCACAGTGAGGTTATAAATCAAAACAAGGTGATGGAAGGGAAGAAACCACAGACAACTTGTAAATAACAAATAATAAAACAACCACAATACAAGCTAAATATGTTGTATTTACAGACAAGACCAAATCCATTGAAGAGATGCTCTCTTACTCTGCCTATTACTGAATGAAAACTGGCACCTCAGAGCCATTCCCATGCAGTAGAACATAGAAGACTGTGAGAAGGGGTGCTTATTAAGACAAGATAGCTAGACGTAGGATCATCGAGGTGCATCAAGCAGACACTTTGAAAAAGCTTCTGTTTTAACTGTATGGATAGTTTTAGCCGAGATAGTAAACTATTAGATGAGACAGCCAATTACCCCGCTCACTGATGCTTTGAACATTTATACGAATGAGGCTACAAACATTAAGATGGCAAAGACTCAAGCTACGAGCCCAGAAGAAGTTTTAAGGAGAGGTATGTGAAGTGAGAAAGACTGTGACAAAGAAAAAAACAAGACAAACAAATAACCTAAAATCATGTAAACAGAAAATCATTGTGCATTTTTTTTTTTTTCGAGTGTGTGCTTATTCTGTCATTGTTGTTGCTGCTGCTGAGATAAAATGTGCCCTTTACAGGAAATCATAACTACATTAGTAGAATAATATCAATTATGAAAATTATAACAATAATATTACCATCATCAACAAAAAAAATACAAACATTTAATTCTTGCCCTAGAATAACATTATCAGTTCTTTTTTTAAATTTTCTTTTAATAATATTTTTTTTTTTTTTATCATTCCTGACACAGGAGTTTTTGAATGAGGGTATTCGGCCCCTGTCAGTCAACAACTGCGTGCCCTCATAAGTTATGATCAGTGTGATATGATGGAGTGGTGGTAGATGCAGCGCGGCATCTTGTTTGGGCTTGAATGCCACCCATGAGGGCAGGTTTTGGGTTTTGGAGAGACAGGCTTGGAGCAGTTTCGGGCTCTTAGTGTCCTAGGGCCCGTGTGGAGGCCCGGCAGGCGAAGAAGAAGCTGCGCAGAGACCCTTCCTGTTGCTTGGAGGCCTTTTCATGTTCTTAAACCCATTTTACAGGCGTTGGGATGGGGGGCCTTGAGGGGAGTCCTGCTTTCCAGGTGCATCCCCAGGGGCTGTGTGGCACAGCACACCGTCCACGAGGAGGAGGAGGAGGAGGAGGAGGAAAGGAAAGGAAAGGGGAGAGGAGGGTAATGCAAGACGCAACGGGGTGGATGGGAGAGGAAGATTGGGGTAAGGGGAGATGAAAAAGAAATAAAATAAAATAAAAGATAAAATAAAATAAAATAAAATAAAAAAATCACACACTCATCGTCATGTTGGGTGAATACTGTAAAGAGAGAAAAAAAGAGAGGGAGGGGAGAAAAGATAAGCCAAATCTATATTAAACTTATTATACTAACCAGTTTAAGATGAAAGCCATACAACTAACTAAACTAAATGCCATGTCCAGTTCACCAGCCTCTTGCAGCATTACACATAACCATTAACCCTCTCTAAGTCAGCATACCAGCAGCAAGCAAAGCAGAGTCCAGCCCAAGGAGAAGATGTTAGGGAATTTCAGAACACAGTGAAGATACCGGAGCAAAATGTCAGTCTCATTATCACAATATGACAATCTCTCCATGCATCAGAGAAAGCATATGATGTGGTTCTTTCCCATGCTTGTGTTTGTGCATGCTGTGTTTTTGTGTGTGTGTTGTGTAAAGCTGGGAAAATTGAGCACAACATAAAAGGACTGATTATCGGCTCCATTTAGCCACGAGCACTGTTTTGGAGGTCAAAAAAGACCCGGGGCCGGTTTCACAACGATATTTTAGACTGGTCTGGAGTGTTAGGGAAGTCTTAATTTTTTTCTTTTAGATTAGTGTAATGCAACGTTTGACAGTATCACAAACTGACCTACCCTCAGGCTAACTCAGAAATAAGACTCATGTCTCCATGGTAACAATCCCTGCTGACCACAGGCGGGAAAAAAAAAGACAGGTTCACATTTTGTGGTTTGTTAGCATTGTTGTGGGGCGAGTAATGAGAAGGGAAAGCTTTCACAGATATCAGTAAACTCAGTGGAAATGTACCGCGGTGAGGACATCTGATGTGTTGGTGAAGCATGGATTGAGCGAAGAGCTCCACAAGAAGCCACCGCATCTCAGCTCGACCACATGTCTGCACTGTGTTGTTGTCTTTTAGTGTGAAGTCCGTCAAGACAATATAGAGAATATTAGGGCCAGGCATAAAGAAAACAAAAAAAAATTTTTATGTTGCATTTCAAGAATAAAATCGAAATGTCGAGAATAAAATTGAAAAAAAAAATCTGTAGTTTATTTATTGGATTTATTCTCGTAAGTTTGACGTTCATCCTCAACATTTCATCTTTCTCAAAATGCAACATTTCTGCTTGAAATGAAAATATATATATTTTTAATTCTTCTTCCTCTCATTTTTTCCCTTATGCATGGCCCTAACAATAATTAGACAGCTTGGTGCATCAGCTGAATTTAAATGTCTATCTGAAGTGTGACTATTAGTTTGATATAATCAAAGTCTATTTTTGTGAAACCAGCCCCAGGTCACCTTGGACAATTAGCACACATCATTTAAATTTCGTAACCCTTGATTGAGTCTTAGACCAGATGGAGCAATCACAAATGTATTAAATATATTCAGTTTTTGTGACTGTCCCAATCAAAATGTGATCCTGCTGTTTGATCACGTTACCAGTGGAGACTTGTGCAGGTATGACTGTAATCTAAAACAAGTGATTTAAATATGCGATTCTATGCCTTATTACAATAGAATAGGTTTATATAAAGTCTTGCGGTTTGTTCCCAGCTTAAGAGGTATGTTGTCTCCGTTTGTACTCACACTTTCACTTTGGAATGGGTTTAAAAAGTTGCCTGCCATCTCGCCGTCGTCCCGCGGAGTGCCGGGAGGATTGTTCATGCCTGCCATGTTGTTGGGAGAATTCTGCAACACAGATAAAAAGAAACAGTAAGAACACAGCATGCGTATAGACAGACAGACAGCACGCTTATAGAAAGACAGACAGACAGACAGACAGACAGACAGACAGATAGACAGCACGCTTATAGACAGATAGATAGAGAGACAGATAGATAGACAGAGAGTCAGTCAGTCTTACCTTTGGCAACCCATCCATGTCACCAGAGCCTGTGATCAGAAATGGGAAAAAAGAGAAACCTGAATCATTATGAGGTAACTGTGAAGTGATCCTCAGCGTTCCTGCTGCTGATTCAACACAAGTTCAGGATATCCAGTGTAAGTAGAAACAACCTGCCCTCTCACAGGGAATGGACTTTAATTAAGCCATTTGTTTCAGACACAGATGAGCACCAACTCACTGGCTTCACTGATCACGTCTCACCCAGCTGCAGGATCAATTGGCCTACTCACTGCCCCACTAATCTGTTTTAGCTGTGATCAATACCAGGGGAGGGAGACCACTTCCTCTACCAGCCATAAGAGGGCAGACTCTCCCTTCTGAAGGCCTTTGTTCACAGAGAGTAACAGGTTTCACTGCATGTACTCAGGAGCTTACAGCAAGTGCATGCTGCATACACTGAGCATTGTGTTCGGCTACTCACCTAGTGATCCGTTCATATGATGCTGCTCCATAGCACCCATTCCACCCATGGGCCCGTCAGGACCCGGTCCCATTGGGAACTAAAGACAAATGTACAAATGTCAGTTATCTTGCTCTTTCCCTGCTTGGGTAGCATGGCGGTGGAGTAGATTAGACAAATACATCTTGGGTGAAATGTATTAAAGGGCCAGTAAGTAGCAATTACGGGGATCTATAGAGCTCAAAAGTGAATGCCCACTTCTTGAAAAGCTCTGGTTCCTGAAGTGACATTCCCATTCATTTACTCCATTGACATTTCATTCCTGTATGAAAAGTTTTAAGCATGGAACTATCCAACCAACTGCGAGATGAATCGTGACCCTGAAACATTTGACTCGCAGCAAAAAAAGAAAATTGGAAAATGGAGAGCCAAAGGTACAAGACTGTATTTATGATTACTGTAAGAGTGAAGGAACTACTCATCCCATAATCTATTACGTATTCGTATTCGCCGCCTCTGGAAACACATCTAAAATGAGGAGAGATTCAGTAGCTGCTTGGCTTATGTCTCGCCTAGAATGTTGTCAGAAACACACTTCAGTGAACTGTTTTTGTGATCTGAGAGAAAGTTTCCAAACGAGCCATCGTGCTGGCCCGGTTTGAAATCCGGGAGCAGACCATATGGGCAGCACGTACGAGCACGTACCCTCACTAGCCGTCCGCGGGTGCTGTAAGCATTTCCATGGTAACAGCGAGCTCCACCAATCAGGGACATTGCTGTTACACTTTAGGATTGTGGGTAGTGTAGTACATCTCCATGACATTGCGAATAAAACATGTTTCTCTTAAAACAAGGTTGATATCATACGGACTTGTGGCTTCAGCAGGAGAATGTACCATCATTTCACAATGTCATGGCTCAAGCTGAGTCTAACATGGATGGTTACGCCATTGTGTCTTATAATTATAATGAATTGGGTCTTCACTTCCGGAACCTCACTGTTGAGCTCTATTAGCAGAAATGGAATATAATATTCATAACTATGTTTTCATGAGTAAAGAATCGTTGTGTTTCCGCAATCTGCAACCACACCACCAAATTCCACCACATCCTACACACTATACTTTTAACTGTAATTCAAAATCGAACAAAATGACAATACTTACATTAGGTCTATTTCCACCAGGGCCGATAGGGTTCATCATTGTGTAGATGTTTTCACTTGAGTTTGTCGAATCTATGAATAATAATAATGATACTTCAAATCAGAATACTGTAAAGCAGTTTGTTCCCCAGAGACTCATAGACATACTCACAGACAAGTTACCTCTGTCGGTTCTTATATCCAATTGTTCTAAAAACAATTCCAAAAATAAGGTGGGTTTGGGGTATGGAATGGGGTAATGAATGGAAAATAATGAGCTAAGCTGCACAGAAACGGCTGGAGTGGCACTGTCTTTCACTGCATTTGACAATGTTTCACTTTAATTCTGCCATTTGTACAATTCAGTCAGCTAGAGCCCAGACATGTTCTTATTTCTGTTGTACAGGACGAGGACTACCAGTGTGTTACTTTAAGTGCTAGTACATGATGTCAGTGAATATGTCTGTCAATCAATAGACACACTGCGCTCTGCAATGTATAATAAAAAGAAACCCATTCACTCTTAATACTACAATCAGGAGATTAGAAGTTCTTATATGGACACCGTGGCAACAACCAATACATGCTGTGTCACTCCTCGTGCGTCTGTGTGTCCTGAAAAGATTCAGAAGGATGAGGTGACCTTGATCTGACATTGCAGGCTGACAGTTGTGAGTGGAAGACTGAGAAAAGCAGGACAAAAAAAAAAACAAGAATATCAGGTTGAAAGACAGGGGAGGAGATGGATATAGTATGTGCAAAGTGGCGGAGAGATCTTGCCTGTTAGTGTCCCTGAATCTAGCTTGTGCTGTCGTGACTGGAGGAGGGGGGCAATACTGAGTGGGAGGTGTGCATTTTTTGTGGGAGGTTTGTGTGTGTGTGTGTGTGTGTGTGTGAGTGTGTGCTTGTGTGCGTGTGCGTGTGCTTGTGTGCGTGTGCACGTAGAGTCTTGGCGACTGCAGTGGAAATATGTTTCCCCTCCCGGTGTACGTGTGAGCAGGAGCATTTTGTGCAAAAAGGTTGCCCCGGCAACGTATCACAATAGAGGTACGTATATAAATAATAAATAGTGGACACAAAAAGAAGCTCTCCACAGGCCAGCAGAAACAGAACATCCACAGGATATCAGCCCACAGTGTTTTGTTCTCCGCTAATCCTCCACAGAGACACTAGATTGATGGGTCAAAGCGGAGATGGATCGCTCGTTTGATTGCAGACTGACATGCCTCTGCTGCCCTTTTATACAGCTGTCTCCACAATGACAGAACACATCTAACAACACTGGAATATTTTTCAGAATGTGCCTAAACTAGAAAGCCCTGATGACAAACGTGATACCAAACCAAATGTTTACCACGCATGCATCACATATTTCCAAATTAGGCTCAGTGCAATATTTGACCAGTTTAAAAACATTTTTACACTGATAAAATCATTCTGAAAAGACTCAATTCCTAAAGTATTTAGAGCGCTATCACTGCCTGTCGCTCCCAAAGAGAGATGTGAATCTCACAGAGAAATGGTTTGATGTTTCTTCGACAGAGGCCGTGTTCAGTGAACGCTGGATAAAAGTGGAAACCAGAAGCGAAACTGAAGTGTATAACTCACCTCCGGGGCTTGGCATGATGGGAGTTCCTGGTGGGCCGCCTCCCCCTGGAGGGCCCTGAGGGGCGAAGAAGTGAGAGCAAAAGAGAAATGAGTGCTGAGTGAATCTAGATGGCAGCATGCCTGTTAGATATCACTGCATGACAGGTAATTTATGGCCCGTGGTCGAACACGAGTCCATGACAGGACACTTACCACATAGTTGCCTGGAGATGAAGATGAATAAGCTATCTGTGGAGAGAATAGACCCGAGGTGAAACAAAACATGAGACACAGTTATTGTAAACACACTCAGTCATGTCGGAGACGAAGATGTAAGAGAGTGTGACTCACTGAGTTGGTGTTGGGGTTTGGCCACGGACCTCTTCCACCAGGACCCCTGAAGACGCAGACGGAGAGAAAGATATTTAATAGAGGGTTTCTGGCACACAGCAAAGTTGCATGCAACGTGCTATATGTGATGATTTTGTAGGTGCATCAATGCAGCACATATTTTAAAAGTATGGTACATAGCTCTGTAAGGCTGGGTTGCACCAACAAGGATTAAGTTCATCTAAGATCATTCTAATCATAGTTTAGCAAAACTTGGTTTACAATCAGTAAATCTAGATTTAAAATTAAGCAGAGGTCTGTTGCAGTTTAGTAAATCCAGGTTTAAAACAAAATTAAATAGAGTTCAATCAATGTGATGCTTGCTTACGCAACTTAAAATGAATGAATAAACTTTATCTTGAGAGAAATTCAGCAGCATCATAAAACTCTTCTGGGTTGACTTTCTTCGAGGAACTTAAATATTTTGCTTAATTCATAAAAAAAAAAAAGAAAAAAGAAAAAAAAAAGGGAGCCATTTTAAACGTTAAACCTCCTCAATTGTAGGTTAAAATTGTAGTTTAGATTCTGGTACATCAGAATTAAATTCAATCAAGGTTGAGAGTAAAAACTAAACTGATGTTTAAATAGATGTTTCAATTGGATCTTCCTTAATTTTAAGGAAGTTTTAATGTTTTAACATGATTTGAATTATGATTTTGATTGGGTTTAAAAATGTATCCGTATTGGTGTAACCCAGCCTAACTGTGGTAGGCACACAATCACAAACACCAACAAACTATCCTTGTGAAAATATTATCCGTCAATTAAGAGTTTTTACATTGTGATATATTCTATATATATATATATTTCCAGTGGTGGAACGTAACTAAGTCCATTTACTCAAGTACTGTACTTAAGTTCAATTTGGAGGTACTTTACTTGAGCATATACTCCACAACACTTCAGAGGCAAATATGGTACTTTTACTGATTTTACTTTAAGTATATATTGATGCTTTTTAATGCATGCCTTTTATTTAAGACAACGTATTTATACTCGGTGGTGTTGCTACTTTTAGTTAAGTAAAAGATCTGTGTACTTCATCCACCTCTGCTAATTTCAAAAGGTGTGATATAGTCAATTGCTGGCGTTTTTATTACAGGGGAAGTAAGATTTCCACAACATGTTGGTAACATAGTAATTATCTTTTCTCACCTATGTTGTGCTGAGATCTGAGATCAAATTAGTCCAAAAGCGCAGAAACACGAGTGAACGACAAATGCTGCAGCAAGTTCAAGTTTGTCGTACCATACTCACTATAATTGTGTGCACACAGTTTTATATGTATTTTTTTAATACAGTGAGGGATTTTGCCACGTTCCCACAGAAATTGACGTGGTGAGAAAACTGTTCTCTTAACTGCTAGCAACAACGGTTTAAACAGAACAAAAACAAGACCGTAATTTGGAGGCAGAATTCATTCAAACATTTAAAAACTTCTTTTCCAATCTACTAACATGTTCATGCCCGGCATCCCTGGCCCCATGGAGTTTGGAGGAGGCCTCATTCCTCCGCCGTAGTTCTGCACAAAGAGAGGAGCACACAGTCAGCACGCCGTCTCACACCTGCTCCGTCTAAAGGTTTGAATCCTAATGAAGGTCAGCGACCATCATGTCTCCCCCTAACTAGTCTTTAATTATGTGATGTACGGGCTGTGTGCGAGAGAGGACAGCTGTGTTCGAGGGTGTTTGTGTACGTCTGTACGTTGCGTGTCTCCTCCCCTCTCTGTGTGTTTGCGTGTATGTTTTCATGGCTGCCCAGCAGGCGAGTTTGGCTCGCACTACACGCGTGTAATTGTGTGTGTGTGTGTGTGTGTGAGTGAATGAGACATAGAGAGAGAGAGAGAGAGAGAGAGAGAGTGAGTAAGGGGGAAGGCCAGAGAGCAGCTCCACTCAGAGGAAGAGTTTTGTTCAGCAGACGATTACACTTGTCGAGCAGATGCCACACCAGCTGCTGGTGCGTTCACTGCCAAAGTCACCGAGCCAGGGTGGCACAGAGAGGGGCCGAGGGGCACGGGGGGGAGAGAGAGAGAGAGAGAGGGAGAGAGAGAGAGAGAGAGAGAGAGAGAGAAAGAGTGAGAGTGTGTGAGTGTATGTCTTTGTGTGAGGTGATGTTGGAGCGGGAGGTGGCTGTGTTGCAGAATAAAGCAGCTGTTTGCTAACGGTAATTCAAAAGGACATTGTTGTTTCAGCAACTTATGTTTTACATTGACAATTAAAGTGATAAAAGGTAAACCAAAGTTGGCACCATTGTTTTTTTGTTGGTCAAAATGTGTTGGTGGCTACTCGCTCAGGGGAGTCTCTCTAGGTGGGAGCCGGCAAGTAGGATTTAACATGTAGGACTGGCGTTGGCAGTGGGTGAGCTCTGGTTAGGCCCGAGCTAATCATCTGAGCACTTCTGACATTTAAAACGCAACGTTACGAGGCTGGCAGAACTAAAATATCTCTTCAGCAAAGAAGAATGGATTATCTGCATGCCGTTTATAGGCTGCTGGTTTTACATTACGGCCGTTTTTATGATAGCCTTTAATGAAGGGCAACCGAACGTTGTGTTTGTTCATAAACCGACAGTCCCAAGCACCAAATCTGGCTGTGTGGCAGCTGCAGAGTGGGTGTGCAGCGGGCTGGTGGTGCTGAAGGATGCCACCCACTGTCATGACTTTATTAACGCCATCCTTTGTGTTTTATTCTGCACGATGGATGGAGTAATGTCGCTGGGACCTACCTGTGGGCCCATGCCACCCATGCCTCGCGGGGGATTCATTCTCATTGGACCTCCCATGTTTGGATGTCCTGTGGGGAAACACAGAGTGCAACTTGTTAGCATGGCAGCGCTGTTTGGATCAATAACAATTCCATAAATGAGGTTCTCATTCAGAAGCCAATATGAGATTACTCTGCAAAGCGCAGACGCTCTGAAACAACACCACGTTCGTCGATACCTTGAGGTCTGGTGGGGTCCAGGCTGTTTGGTAAGAGAGGCTGTGACCCGGGGATGCTCCCAGGAGGCTGATTTGGCATACGGAGGGCGGGCCTTGGGCCGCCTGGGTACCGTGGAGACATGAATGGCTGCAGGAAGGACATGAGAAGGACATTATAATTACTTTATTTCAGGATGATCAGGCGAGGAATGCTTGTCAGAATTCTTCATAAATGGACTTTAGAATATCACAAATAAGTTTGTCCGCGACCTTGTTTTAGTCAAGTGCAATTCCAACAGCTCTAAGATCGAGTGGAGCAACACATTTCATTGATTAGCAGGAAATCTAGCATCTAATTTACAAAGACAGCAGCTAAAATCAATGGATTCAATAACAGAAACAGTAATGTTAGGTTCATCATGAAGAAGGAATCAAGGTGCTGTTTTCCACAACCATTAACAATATTAAATGAATGCAGCCAAAGCAATTAAACCGATTTCTAATGACATTGATGGAGATGAAACAATGCATGCATTACAAAATACACAAACCACCACAGTGTACGTGCCTCAGTGGGCCGTTGTCATTATCCGCTCAGCGAACGTCAAATTCAACTTTAAATTCAAGCTTAACAACTGCACATCCATAAATCTTGGTCTACGGTTTGTTTGGTTTTAAAGATGCTGTTATTTATTTTGTGTGTGTTTGTTTGTTTATTGTGCTGCTTTGAGGTACATTTCAAACTCAGGCTATAGGACTCATCACTGCACATGTGCAAGATGGAGCATTGATATATCTTATTGCCATTATAAGCAGTTTACCCATGAACATAAGGTGATAAGTTTGCATTTCTACGAAATATTACCTATAATCTTAGGTCCAATAAATGGCTCGGCTTTAAGGTTCAACCTGTGCGGACTGAGTCTGGAAAAAATATTTGAATATGGAAATTAGTCCTGGAATCATCTCCAGGCTAGACTCAACTTAGAGTCCCTCATCTCGCGAGCCAGTTTAAAACTAAAGTTTTCAAAAGTTTGAACCGCAAACAAACTGTGTCCGTATGTATCATACTTTATCTGGGTCTATTTAACCTCTTCTGTGGATGCGTGGTAATTTGTTATATTGTATGTATGGAATGACGTGCACTCAAGATTTAACTTTGCTGCCTTCTTGGCCAGATTTCCATCGCTAAAGAGATTTTTTTTATCTCAATGGATTTTATCGAGTTAAATAAAGGTTAAAAAATTAAATAGTTTTTTAAGTGCAGATCTCGACAGACTACTAAAAACCCCGATAAACAATATCTTTACAATCAGCCTTAATTAAACATAAACTCCCTTAGTATATCTGGGCAAATCTGTTCTTCTTTCTACATAAAGTTAGTTACAAAGTTAACCTCAGATGACAGAAAAACCTAAATAACACAAGAGTAGGCAGTGAAACGACGCACTAAAGACCCAGTAAACCTGAACAACTTGGGGGTGTTATCTTTACATGTCAGCAGGGGGAGCTATTGTGTTGAAGAATAATGTTCTGAAGTAGCTCTGTGACATCCGCCAAGAAAGAGGGGCGTGTCATTAAGTTTTGTAAAGTAAGACCTCAGGTGGTAAAATCCATTAGGATAAAGGTAAAGGGGGACAGATAAGAGATGAGGGAGACAACATGTGGGACGGAAACTTGGACTGGAGGAACAGTATACGGGCGAGAAGGAGGTGGAGCAGAAAAGAACATGACATAGTTGGATGGGAGGATGGAGTCGTACGAGCAGAGGTAGAGGTGTTCTACATCCTAATGTTTTGTCTGATTTGTGCAGCTGCACTTGTGCCGGACATTTTCTCCCCGTGTCTGTATCACCAAACACCAGAGCAACAATAATGCAGCCGGGATTGTGTGATTCATAACAGAAAGTGAATACACCATTCCACATAGATGCCTCAGCAGAGAGGGGACAAGAGACGGCCGGCCCGAGACACACACACTCACACACACTCGCACACACACGCACACACACACACGCACGCACACACACGCACACACAGAGCCAGCCCAGCGTACAACTAGTGAATAATGTAACGCACCCCAGACAGATGGTTTTCAGAATTACCTATGAGAGGACGCTGCTGCAACTACAAATACCCACATCCAGTGAGCCATATGTCAGCGTCAGATGAGGAGAATTAATCCAACTATTTTAGTATCGGGGGGGAACATGCTGATTTGAATGCCGATTGGGTGAGAGTTGTGTGTTTTGGTCACGGAGCATGAGCAGCATAATGTTCATATTATCGTTTTCACACAGAGATAAGCACAGACAACACAAATACAACAGGAGACCGGCTCTCACTGGTAATTAGGTGCTGTATGTTTTGTGTGTCATTGCATGTGCATGTGTGTTTGGGGGCAAGCAGAGGACGAATTATATAATCCCACTTAGCCCTTGAGGTGAGGACTGACTTACTACTGTTTTCTTTTTAACCCTCTTCCCTCCTTCCTCCTCCTTCACTTTCCTGTCTACCTTTTCCTCCTCTCCGCTCCGCCTTCGACCATGTTGTGGTGGGTTTGTGCACGAAGAGCTGCACCGTGTCAGGCTGTGCTGCAATATTAATGGTCTATTGATGGACTATGGGATGGTGAGTGCTGGGCTGAGGGAGAGAGAAGGCCCTCCAGATGCACCTCCGCTCCTTACAGCGGGGCCAACACAGCTAAATTATTCATCCAACCCACCATCGTGGATGCTCCCTGTCCTGTCTGCCAGCACAACAAGCGACCTGTGTGCTGGTTTTTATGCTGTTGTTGTGTGTGAGCGAGTGAGCGAGTGAGCGAGTGAGCGTGAGAAAGTGCGAGCGGGCGTAGAGAGAGAGGGAACTACAACACAGCAGCGGAGGGAAGAGCAGTAATGTCTTACCTGTCCGTGAGGTCCCATCATGGGATTACTGGGGTTGTGTGGGGGGGGCTGCGTGTGAGGGGAGGGCTGAGATCCTGGAGGACCCTGGTGAAACAAATTCAACAAGACGTCAATAAATGGAAATGTCTTTGGTGATATTCAAACCTGCTCGGGAAAAAAGATTATGTGGAACAACCTTGCCCTGAGTCCCTCTTCAGAGCGAGCGCTGGAGTTATTAACAGAAAGGACAATGTGATTTAACATTTCAAGGGTCGGTTCACACAAATTCCAAATAAACATATTTTATAACTTTCCACTAATTTAATTTTGCCATGCAGATGAATATCTTAAAATCTGGGTTTTATTTGCCCAGATTGCAAGATATGATGCGCTTACGGCATCAAAACAAAACAAGACATACGCTCACAGAGTTAATAGCAAATTTCCCTATTTCTTCTGTAAAAAGTAGTAAAAGTAATTGGGGTGAATCTACCATTAGAAAAAAAAGCAAGAATTTAGTTTAGGTCTCATATTATGTAGCAACATTTTACCACAGTTGATTATGTCACGCAAAAGCATAAAAAAGAACATAAATGAATTATGATCTCCATTTGCATGTGATCAACATTTGAAACCTGCATTTATAAATGTATGATTGAATCAAATGACATGAAATGTAATGCAATGTGAAGGATTGGTTGTTGTTGTTATGGGTGAAAATAGAATCAACAATGAACTGCCTTTTTTCCTGGTTTGGTTTGCTGGTCTGTGCGATTGAATTCCGACTTCATTAAGCCAAACACATGAAACCATGAAACACACGACAAGCACTTCAATTAAGAAAATATAGTGTCAGGCATGACATGGTGGAGAGACATACGTGTAGATACAGTATTTTCTCAGGAGACAGCTAAAAGACCAGTAAATATTTGACTTATATTCATCAAATAACCAGAGACCCAACTCCAGTGGGATAATAATGCTGCTCTATATTACTTAACAAAACATACAATAGCAAAACTTGTTTCTGTTCGTCTCTGCCCCCTAGTGGTCAAGATCACCTGGTGCAGCTTTAATTGAGTAATTAAAGTGATTACAGTTTATGTATGTATAATAACAGCACAACTATCATATCTGTTCTGCTCCATCAACAAGGAATCACTGACATTTGGAGATAATTGATTTTCATGTACAGGAATTGTTAGTTGCCAGGATGAGGTCAGATTAATTCACGAGGTGGACTTTAAATCAACATTTAGTCACAATCATGTCGTTGTGCCAAAGGATAATTCTTGGTATTCTCCAACAATGTCTTATTTTTATAATTTTTGCCATGATGAAGCTTGATTCTGGGGGGAAAATAGGCCGGTACGGTCCACTACTCTGTACCACTAAAAGATTCAGCGCCGGTAAACACATTATGATTCACTTTAATTAACATTGAGAGATAGGGCTTTTGTGCTGCATTCACGGGGTGTCGGAATAATCAGAAGAATGAATTCCCAATTGGGAAAATTCATGTGAATGTCCCTTCAAGTAGAAACAACTTAAACGTGTTGTTTAAGAAATACAATAAAACACATCTTCTCTGTAGCGTTCATGTTGTTTCTACATTACCACTTATAGCTCATGAACACATGGAACGCAGAAGAACCTCTTCTCAACTCGGGAGACGTGACTATCCGAGGAGCACGTGAATGCACCAGAGCTCTGCTCTCCCCGAGTGCCATTCTAGTTTTCTTATAAATTGCTTCTAATTATTTTAGTATCAGTGTGTTTGTGGCCAGTACAAACCTGCAGGTTTTTAAACTGTGCCTGCTGCCTTTATAAACTGTGTAGTTAGCCTACTGCTGGCAAACGGCAACTTCTGCAGCAGCTGACTGTCTGATACCGAGCGCCGTGGGTTTTTGGCAGGCAGTCGTTTCTTGCAGAAATCTGTGAACTGTTCAACTGTAGTCGATGAATTCAGTTGTTATTTTCTTCTAATTAAAAAAAAAGAAGAAAAAAAAATTCCAACTTGATGAAAGTTTGATCAACGTTCACAAATTATTCTGTGGCACTTACGCCAGTTCTTTTAAAATAGATTATTGGCTATGATGTCAAGTGTTTCTAATTTATTTCCGCACCATATGGGTGTTGACGGGATGCATGAAGGAGAACAATATGAAGCAATGAAGGTTGGGCTCTCTACTTTCACCCCTGGCTTGATCCAGTTTGAGGCGCTGCTGACCGACACACAGTCAAGGGCCAAAGCAAGCTCCATTTTGGTGCACGCTTTCACTCTGTGGAGACGTGCCAAATATTTGAACCCAATCAAACATCATTATAGAAAATGTGTCCCAGGTTGAAAATAATAATTCTGTCTCTTTGAATCAATCTCTGGTATGTGAACAGCAGTTTTAGTTTGCATTTTGAGAGTGAATGAACCGTTTCTCGTGTTAATCTCTCGACAACAAATATAATAACAAACACTGTGTTAAGTACATTAAAGTGAATACAGTATCAGAGGTCTGAGTGACCTTGTTGTCTCTTCCTACAGTAACCTCATCTGACTCCAGCAGCAGCTGCTCCAACAGAGAACTGTTACTACCTGAACATCAATACGGAGTAAGAGGACCACCCACTGCCAGACCAGGTTTATCTATGAGTCTGCCAGAGCCTCCGTCAAGCACTCTGCTATCAGGTAACTTTACAGGTGTGTGTGTGTGTGTGTGTGTGTGTGTGTGTGTGTGTGTGTGTGAGGGGTGCAACTGAGTGGTGATGAGTGCGGATATGAGATCTCCCGTTTTTTTTTTCCACAGGTGAAAGCAGGATCTCCTTCTTTCAGGTGCTGAGTGTGTTCTGGCTTGAATATGTGTGTGTGTGTATGTACAGTACATGTATTGAAGGGGGCTACTGAGGGCTGTTACTTCAACAGGTGTGTGTCGAACATCACAGTGAAAAGCTAAAGGATTAGGGGATTACCAATGTGCAATATAACCTGAGACACACACACACACACACACACACACACACACACACACACACACACACACACACGCGCTCTGGTAGACATGTTTACATAATTTTAGCAAATATGCAGAAATAGATGCATGTACACACAATAAGGCATCCTTTATTGATTTAACATTTCCGTTTTAATAAGTCCTTTATAAATAAATATACTAGACTTGATTAATCCAGTAATTATTCACTTATAAAATATCCCCAAAAAAATGCCTGACATATTTACACAGCAATGAAATAGCAAATTTTGTCTCATTAATATTAAATAAAATTATAAATATACAATGATATAAATGAAAAATAAAAGTGAAAATACCTCATGAGAGTCTGGAGCCAGCAAATAGTTGTTTTTATTCTTTTATTAAAGCCACTACCTGTACGATTTTATGTGACCATAAAATATTTTTAAATTAATGGCTTATGTTCCGTTTACAGAAAAATGAGAAACTCTAGGCTTGAACAGTGAACCATTATGTCAATAATTTGTCGGCGGGATTTTCTGTTGACCAGCTTTGATTAATGGACTAATTGTTTCAGCACTAACACAGACACACCCACATACTCAGTCACACGTAACTGTCTAGACTTGTGCACCTCTTCGTCTGTTTGCAGCATTTCTTCATAAAGGATGCAGCTGCACAGGTACCTACATCTCACCAGCCTCACACAAACACTTGCACACGCACTCGCTTAAAGTCCCCCCCAACCCCCACACACCCCCCCTCTGTCGCTCCCTCACTTTCCCACCCTGCCCACTGCGCCGCCCTCCCTGCGCGAGTGCACTGTTGGCATGGCTGGCACGGTGGAGTGCCGACAGAGCTGAGCACCAGGAACCTGTGGGAGCTGCTACAGTGGGAAAATAAACATGCCTGACTGACAGCTTGAAACAAGTGCGTTCCCACAGGCACAGATACAATGCACTGCCAGGCTCACCGTATAAGAGCTCAGATGTTGGCAGGAGAGATGAGCTTGTACATACACGTGGAAAACAACACTGCTCACAAGCAGAAGCACTTATTGGTGGACTCACAACCCTTTCTAACAAGGCACGAGTGTCGAGCACTCAGCAGCAGCAGGCCTCTCAGCACTAGTGTTGTCACAATACCAAAATTGTGACTTCGATACCATACCCTGCCTAAATACCTCGATACCGATACTGAAATTATACCAAAAACCTAAAATTAAAAGATGTGCATGGTATGCAGTAATCTGATGTCACCTGTACTTGATTTAATGTGATTTCTTTGATAGTTTACTTGATATTTGCAACCAGACATCACTTGTTAAACAGTGGTCCTTAATAAGTGGACGGGAGATGGCGAGAGGCTTCCAAAAGAAAAACAACATAACGGTATTTTCTTTGGGAATTTCTGTCAGAAGCTGATTATGGAAAACCCGCAAAAAAATCAGGAAGACACCATAAAAACTGTAGAAAGCGCTGTGTAGTGTCGAAGTGAGTTTTTTTGGGACTGTGCAGCCGGCGAGCGGTTTCTGGCCTACTTTAATCGTCTTTTCAACTTCATCTGTTGACTCCATCCCTCTGGTTAGTGCTTGCTAAATCTCAGGACCTGCAGTTTTTGACTTGCTCCCGGCGGATCCCAATCCCAATGCAGTCCTACTCACAGGAAGTAGCCTGCAGCTCTTATTAAAAAACTGTCATTCTTAAAGTAGCGGCACTGATAAAATTGGGTAACGTACCGTTTTTCACGGCGAGGTATCGTGATGCCTTTCTAGTACCGGTATACCACTTAACACCACTCAAGACAGGTGCTTTCTATTCTTCTGAGTCGTGGCAGTTTACTTTTCTTGCTGCATTGATTCTATTCTTCTCGTTGTCGTGAGAACGGCTCATCTGAGGAGCGGTCACGTCTTCAACAGAGCCACTTATTAACCAGCTACACAACATGCAGCCGGTCAATAATCTATTCAACAATCTGGAAATGTTTATTTAGTTGTACATACAGTGTACTCTGGATTTGTTGGCACAGTCATGACGTTTGTACCGGTGCCACTGTGGTTGTTCTGCCACTCCGTGTGTGTATGTTTTGGGTGGTTAACACCAGCTGTACTGGCTCGCTCTGTCTCTCAGCAGGTTCACACTGGGGCTAATGCAGCGCTAGCTCTGTCTGACCTCAGAGGTTATTGTTGTTGATGTGCCAGTCTGAGTGTGTGTGTGTGTGTGTGTGTGTGTGAGAAAGAGAGTGTGTATGTCTAACAAGACACCCCTGCGGGGTCTGGCTGCACTGATCCAGCTACAGCAGTCTGCTTCTCCTCTACACACACACAACCTAGTTTTAGTCATTTAGGAGGACACTGGATTTACTGACATTCATTTTCTGGAGCCTTACCCCAACCGTAACCATTGGCACTACCTGCCTAATCCCAACCTTTAGTGCAACCATAACCTAATCCTTAACCTACTTTAATCAAAAATCAAGTCTTAACCTTAATTCAATAGAATAGTTCATCTTGCAGGGACCAGCTTGTTGTCCCCAAATGGAAGTTGAGTCCCCACAATGTGGCTGTGTGAACACATTCCCTGCTCTGTAGGTAATACACAATCTTATTCACACACGCATACACGCACACACACAAGCAGCGCTCCTCTCTTGTTCCTCTCTATAATGTGCCATAATGGAGCATAGCTCCTCTGGCTGGGCCTCCCTGGGCCTTCCTGCTATTACATCTGAATGGGCCAGCATATGGCCTTTATGGCCGTACTGTTCTCTCTACAGGTCCCCGCAGAGAGAGAGAGGCGGAGAGAGAGAGAGAGAGAGGGAGCGAGCGAGAGCGCATTTCAACTGTCACAGAGGTGTACGCAGGGCGAGTTTGAAAAGTAGCTCGGCTGGAGTGTGTGCGCAGTGCGTGTGTGTGTGTGTGTTTGCGTGGTGTTGTTTGTGTATACGTGTAGGAGAGGGGAAGAAGGAGGGGGACATGGGGAGCGTTAAATGAAGCAATTAATAAAATCATTTTCTACCCGGCTAAGGAGATAACAGCTTGGCACAGTACCACAAACCCATCAACACAACCCCCTCGCCTCCCCACCACTCATTTCAGCTTAAGGAAGACCCACACCGCTGCCCCTGATGGACCACTAACACACACACAGAGAGAGAGAGAGAGAGACAGAGAGAGAGAGAGAGAGAGAGAGAGAGAGAGGCATGGAGGAGCAGCAGTCGCCTGAGTTTTCTTTTCTTGTTTACAACTGCCAACACTAGAGGGCAGTGTGTAACTTCCATCAAACTACTGGACACACACACACACACACACACACACACACACACACACACACACACACACACACACACACACACACGCACACACACGCACACACACACACAAACAGGGAGCGAGAACACAAAGCAGCCTGCATCACTGAACACAACAAACAAAGCCGGGAGGAACAGCACCACACACACACACACACACACACAGACACACACACACACACACACACACACACACACGCTGAGTGCACACTCATTGTCATTCCTTGCTAACATTCCTGAGAGCGCGGCAGTGGCAGCAGTAGGTCTTCTGCTAGCTCATTGAATATAGGCATGGCGACACGTCAGTGCGGAGATGGGAACACGCTATCAGGGGTGTTTTCTCCCAGAGGACGGCCGTGAGACGCGGGCAGCCGTTTAAACATGTTAGGATGGCACCAAATGATTTATACACATCTGTGATACCCCTCCGTGGCCCGAGAGCAACGTTCTTGCACAGCCAAAGTTTCCCCAACACTCGGAGACATGCGTGCGAGGTGGTCTGTCTCTAAACAGGAACTGCATGGGCAACGTGCTGCCGATGGGGATGGAGCACGCACAGCAGGAGACAAAGGCTACATTGGAATCACTGTTTAACCGCAGTGACTGTTATCAACCGAGTCTCGCATTAGCTACAGGCAGACAATGGACAGAGGAAACGTTTGCTGAGGATTGCCTCTCATTTGTTTTAAGTGTGTTGTCATTCAAGGAGAATTGTCAGGTATCATTTTTTGCCGCTGCCCTCTCAAGGATAAGCAGAGGCAGTATGAGGTTCATCTCCTTCAGCTCAGGCTGAAGTGAAAAGTTTTGCCTGCGCACCCTCGTCTGGCTCCTTTAAAGTCTGTCTTTCTGGATCATCTATCCACAAGGCCATTTCAGACATGGTCTGGTTTTTTACAAACAATCTGATGGCGTCTTTTGTCCAGTGGTCAAAAGAAGTCAAATGCTTAGATTAGATTTACAGTTCGGGCAATATGTGCATTTTTAAGAAAAAAGCCACCTAAGAACCTTCTTTTTTATTTTCCTGGTCCTCAATCACCTAGGATCTACACCAACAGTCTACATTATCTGTGGAAGTACTAAAACCGACCCTGACCAAACACTGAGATTCAACATTTGACCCTCACTGTTAATAAATACCACCCGAACAAGCATTCATCAGCAATGGTTTTCATTCTCCCTTTCACATTTAAAAAGGACTTTTTCTTATTTATCTGCATCTTTGTCATACAAGTGACCAGGATATACCCTGAGATCAAGCTTACCTTTGATGAATAAATTACTGAGAGCAGATGTCTCCCTAATTCACCATGTGCCTGCCATGTCTAAGCTTTGAACAGGTTCTGAGATTTGTCTTTGATAGCTGGGTTGCTTGTTGTTTAACGTGTAATCAAACCTAATCCTCTTGTTGTGCTTTTTGGTGTTCTCCCTGAAGAGCCACAATTACCTGCAGTAAAACACACTGCCCTTGACTTTGGATCTCTTTTTTTTTTTTTGGCAAGAGGAGCCTCCCCAGTTTAGTAGAAAGAGGCTGCCCCACCCTAACTGGTTTACAGACTTAATAGAGCGCATTAAGTTTTCGAGTACTTGACGTACGTCGTGTGGATCAGAGAATAAAGCCAGCAAAGAGGGATTTTTTTTGCGCATTATTTGACAGGTGGACTACATAAATGTCTAAAAGAGCATTTTATCTAATTTGCTTTTCCTTGGATAGAAGCCTAACTCTTATTTATGCAGCTTTCTCCCCGATTTTGTCTCCTTCTCATTATTTTATAATAGAATATCCATATATATATATATATATATATATATATATATGCCTGTATGCCTTATAAAAAAACTGTACAGTAAAACCTTTTCCTGATACATTTGGTTTCTATCTATGAAGCAGCAGATGGGATATGAATCCATCAACTGTCCACTATTGTCGTCAGCTGTCATTTCTGTGATCACACATCTCTGATGGCCAATAAAAAACATTTTTGAAAGACTTTCCTGACGCCTGTGTCCTCTCTTCTCCTCCACTCTATTTCTCCTCCTCCCTGTCATTAACTCTGTCTCTCCTCGCAGCCTCCCCCCCAATCTCCCCCTTTGCTTGTCCTCCCCAGAGGGCCATGATGCAGCAGCGATGGACTTTGGCTGAGAGGAGAGGAGGATTATATACCGAATGTATAGAGATGCTCACACCAAACACAGCATTTCTCTCCCACTTATTCCCCTTTCTCCTCCTTCCTTGGTCTTTCTACCTAAAGTATGTCTGTCTCTCTTCATCTACCTTTTCTTTGTGTCTGCAGGACTCAATGTCCGGCTCGTCCTGTGAGCTACAGCTTAGGGGAGCACACCCTACTCCTGCACCCTCTGCCTCCATTTTCCTCCACTGTCCCTCCTTTGCCCCTCATCCCTCTCTCCCAGGACTGTAGCCAATAACAGTGTTGGGGTCACCCATGTTAATTACAGAGCTAGTGCAACTGGGAAAAATGTAATGCAACACACACACACACATACAGAGAGCGCACGTGAACAGTTCACACAGAACGGAGTTGGTGAGTAAGCATGTGTCACTGAAGCAGTGTGTGTGTGTGTGTGTGTGTGTGTGTGTGTGTGTGTGAGAGAGCGAGAGAGAGAGAGAGAGAGAAAATAATAGTTTCAAAGACAAGGGAAATGGAGAGAGTGAGGAAATGTCATGGAGAAGGATGCCAGGCGTACAAAGGAGAGAGGAGAGGGAGAAGGTGGCGGGAGGAAGCAGACCCGGAGATGAGAAATGACTAAAGCACGGAGAAAATTCCGCTTTAGCAGATACAACCCATTCACAAGCCCACATCAAAAACATAATAACCATTGTTGAGTCTTTTACAAAGGTGGAAAAATTCCCACTGTCAAATGACTGACCTTACCTCCAGTGTAACTGAGAGCAGTGAGATGAGAATGTGAGTAAAATCTCAACAATACGTGGGAGGGAACGATAAAAAAAAATCTGCTTCCCCTTCATCTGAATGAATAAATGAACTGCAGAAAACTCAGTAGCCTGCATTTTCAGCGGAGACCGCAACCATTAGTTCACCCGGGAGTGAATGTCAGCTACCTAAGCAGTGTGTGTGGTGTCAGCTCTAGCTGAAGTTGAAAGATACCATATGAACACGCTACAACGCATTGAAATATGCTGCAGTTCTGGCAACACCGGCTGCTTGATTTAGGGAAGTCTGATGTGAAGTTTGGGGAGGTGCAGAGAACCTTTTGTCGATGTTTTTTTCTTGTGTGTGTGTGTGTGTGTTATGCAGGCTCTCTGTTTTGGTTTTCTTTACATTTGCCTGCTTTGCTGCTCAGATTAGCTGAGCTAAGCAAAGAGAAGAGAAGAGAGCGAATATTGCGGCGTTGGAAAGAAACCATCAATCCCGCCTTTCTTCTCCTCGTCTTCCCTCTGACCATCCTGTCTGTCTGTCGGTCCGCCATGCACACAGGGTCTATTTATGGAAAGCAATGTCACTCATGCAACACCATCGGATAGCTTTCTCCCTGGCCTGCTCACTGCTCATACATCATTAACATTCTCTACGACCCCTGCACGCACGCACGCACGCACGCACGCACGCACGCACGCACGCACGCACGCACGCACGCACGCACGCACGCACGCACACACACACACACACACACACACACACACACACACACACACACACACACACACACACACACACACACAGGCTGCACAGCACACGACATGCTGCCAATCAACCAGCACAAGAAAACGCAGGCATATGGCTATACAGTTCCACACTGTATGTATTTACAGATCAGGCTTACTAAACGTCCAATAGGAGCACATTTGTAAAACATGCTTAATCATTAATAACATGAAAAGCATTATGGCACCCTGCCCATTTTGTTATTCCTACACGCAAAAAAAACAAACTGTCTTTGACCAAATACATATTAGAGCTGTATCTAAACAACCTAAACATGGTAAATAATATGTGATAAATAAGGGGTTCAGAGTTACTTAATAGTAGTTCAGCAGTTTTAAAACAGACGTATCTTGCTCGTACTTGTATTTTTGGTTTCTACCCAAGCATGTTGACATGCTTTATTGTTCAAAATTCACATACTTTCTCAAACTGTCGATCTGAGTATACCTGTTTTCACCATCTGTCTTAAATGCTCCATTTTAGCACCTGTCTCTTTAAGACCCCCCCCCCACCCCCAAAAAAGCCCAGTCCGCTCTGATTGGTCATTGTTTTCCGGTCTTCCACATCTGAGCCGTCGCCATCTTCACGGCGTTATTGCAGCCGGGGACTCACTGTGTCTGTCAACTATACAGAGTTTAGCGGCACTTATACCGGGGACTGTATATCCCAATATTATGGGAGTTCAGGGGCGTAAATACAGACAGTGCAGGCAGTGCAGTAGCATTGGGGCCCATGGGGTTGGGGGGGCCCGCAGACAGAGAGGGCCCTACAACATTGTGATGGGCAGCAAACGGACCCTTTGGAGTGGTTCAGAATGCCACCCCGGAAATATGTCTGTGTTTATAGGAAGAACTTAAATGGTGCCATTCGGTATATATCAACTCGAAAAGGCAAACTCATCTCAGTCATTAATTTTATTATTGTAAATAATAGTAGGTAGCAATCTATAACAAAATGATATGCTTAAACTATAAAAAACATAAACACACTATAAAAATATTCGTTTTTATGGTCATATACATGTATGCAATGAGGATTACTGGGTACTATGTGTTGATGTTGTCCAATATGAAGTCTTTATTTGATTATGTCATGAGACATTGCGATATAGCTAGTTTAGGCACAGAATTTGCTGAGCACATCTGAAAGCTGAGGAGACATTCAAGCCTTTCAAACATAAAAGCTGCAGTAAGTATAACTACCTTAGGCCACTGGTTTTGATGCTTTCACATTATTTATATAGCACGTAGACCTTCTTTATAATCAAAAAAGACATGGAAATCTCACTTTCTACAATATGGGACTTTTTAGTGAAAACTATTTTCACCCTTGCCAATTAGGTGAATATCGTTGCGGGTGCAGATATTTTAGATTTTGAAAGTGTTAATAGCTTAATGTGTTTTAAATAAGGCTTGCGTGTGTGTACACATGTTCGTGTGTGAGAGAGAAAGGAGAGAGTGATGGAACCAGAGAGAGAGAGAGAGAGAGAGAGAGAGAGAGAGAGAGAGAGAGAGAGAGAGAAAAACAGATATACTGTGTATGTATATATATATATATATATATATATATACATATATAGAGAGAGAGAGAGAGAGAGAGAGAGAAACAGAGCGAAAGAGAGACAGAGAGAGAAACAGATATACTGTTATATATATATTTATATATATATATATATATATATATATATATAGAGAGAGAGAGAGAGAGAGAGAGCGAAAGAGAGAAACAGAGTGAGAGAGCGAGAGAAACAGAGCGAGAGAGAGAGAGAGAGAAACAGAGAGAGAGAAACAGAGCGAGAGAGAGAGATAGAGAGCGAGAGAAACAGAGCGAGGGAGAGAGAGAGAAACAGAGCGAGAGAGAAAGTGACCTCGTCAGCCTCCGAGAAAGCCTTCAGAGAACAGTGGTGACACGAGGAATTAGTGACACAAGTAACACCAACCACAGATAATAGCCTCCTCTCCTCTCAACCCAAAACATTACAATATAAAACATCTACTAGCACTAACACGCTCACCAAAGCAACACTTCATATTTGGGCAGATACAACGTATCCAAAAAGCTCTTTGGGAGTCAGCTTCAAACAGAGCACCAGGAGTTAACAACCCGAGCATGGACATATGGGACGGAGGCAGAGAGACAGAGAAGGGAACACATCTGGACAGGGATTAAGACAGCTAAAGAGGCTAAAAAAGGAGGAGGAGACAGAAGGATTGGCTTAGCGATGGCTACGGGAGGGGCAGGAGGGGGCTGTCGTGTGATGTTGTTGTGTGACGGGTGAAGGTGGGGGTGGGTGAGGGATGAAGTCAGGAAGAAAGTTATTTTCCTTACTTGAAAGAAGCCCGGGGGCATGGGTCCTCCTGGCATGCCATCATTTGGTGGCATGTTGCCCATCACTGGACTGGGAGCAGCAGCCGCACTCTGAAAGACAAAATAAGAGACCACAGTTTACTCCCAGTGTTCATGTTTGACGGAGCAGTAAACAGCAATCAGGTGTTCAAATAATCCCACGTTCACCGAAAATAATGGAAAGAGAGATATGGCGTGCAGAAATGATCTGTCCAACCCTGATTACACTCACTGAATGTCTTGGACACAAATGGAGCAATTACCGATTAACTGATGAAGATATGATTATTTAGTCACAGTGATAAATGGAACTATCTTGTCGAGATGCAGATAGTTTAGGGGGAACATTAAGGCTTCAGAGTGCTTCCAGTGGAGTAGTTTGTACGTTGCGCGCATCTGACCGCAACAGACAGCCAGACCAATAGATCCATTACAGACCGAGCTGAACCCGAAGACGTGGGAGCGGTGGTGGAGTTATGTTTGTTTCTTTGGAGACAAGCTGTTTTCAGGTCTGCTCATATTTGCTCTATTTCTTTTTTCTCCATTAGTCCATGTTTCCAAATGGATCTGTTGGCCAGCAAAAACTTAGCAACGTATTTGCAAATTGTACACAAACTGCCTGAACAATAAAACTCCTGAATGTCAAAAAAATTTATAAATCAACATTTCCTGCAAATGCATCTCCATATAGGAGAGGAGCTCAAGTTCTTCAATACAAGTCCCTGAGTAATTTGAGGATTATTTATAAAAGAAATGCCAAAGTTTTTTTTCTTCATATATCTTTAGTCCAGGAAATATCCTGAAGAATAAGTTACAAGAATAAAACTCTGACCAAGCGCTCCTCGCCAGCTCTCAAAACGTTTCATACTTAGTATTACAGACACTTTTGACTGGGTACAAAGTATTGAGGGTCATCACTCAGCCCACTCCCGTACTTTGGTGGATTTTGTTAAATTCCTGTCAGTGTTTTGGTCCCACTTCATATTGATGAACTTGATGAAAAATATGGTAAATCAGTACCATAATCTTGATTTACACAGAGCAGCCTTTATTCCTGCATGCAACCTCAAACCTCAAAATATGGCCTCCAAATACATTTCTGGCAATATTTCCTTCATTTTTGCTTTCAATTATAATGATTTTCAACATCGGGGAGAAGACAGATGTGACGCTCGCTGCGCTGCTTTCCTTCTGAGGCAGTGAGGCAGTGAGGCTGACAGGCGGTGTTTGGTCATGACTGCTTTGTCAGAGCTCGACATTCACACATGGCCGGCGCGATGTGAGGAGGAAACAGAAAGAAAAAAAAAAAAAAAGTTACCCAAAGAATACATATTCAATCAGAATGTGGAGCCAATTCGCGTGTTAGAGGATCCAACGCTGTGGAGGAATATTAAGCTACAAACAGCCCTTCTTCCAACTGACACACAAAGGAAATACAACAGTACTGGTTGTACGTTCAAACACTTAACATTCCTCATATTTACATTTCCCTGACGTGTGTCTTATAGTACGAATAATGATGTAGTGAGACGCAAACGTAGAAGTAGCTTGACGATGTTGCACTTCTCAAAAAGGTCAAAACGTTAGACTTTGACACCACGGACTGCGGTTTGTATCCTGCCTCTTTCGACAGTCAGAACCACGACCACAGTCTTTCCCAAACCTTATCCAAGAAGTGTTAGTTACCTAAACGTAACCATATGTTAACCATGGAGGGAGGTGGGAAAACCGCTCATGTGAATCTTACGTCCAGATGGAGGATTTGATGTACCGTCGTAAAGGAACCACAGAGGCTTTTTTAGTAATAATATTGCGTTTTGAAATTTTCGCAAAATCTGTTAGCGACCGAACAATCATAGACTCTCCACAAAATGTACAAACACACACACACACACACACACACACACACACACACACACACACACACTGCTCTCCTTCCGCCCCTCCCCCACTGTAACGAGAGCTTCACTCACATCCAGAGCAAACAATCCTTCCATCCCTCGGCTGACCTGCACGGCCCAGACACTAACTAACAGGCCCCGGGCCATGAAGCCGGACACACACACACACACACACACACACACACACACCCACACACACACACACACTGGTAAGAGGGTGTGGATCTGAGGGACTCGAACAAATCACAAGAGACTTCCAAAGTGTGGACCTGGACATATCCACAGGAGTCAAACACCAGCAGAGACACAGAGAGAGACATTTTAACAGACAGAACTGGAAAACAATAGAGATGGAGAGAGAGAGAGAGAGAGAGAGAGAGAGAGAGAGAGAGAGAGAGAGCGAGAGAGAGAGAGAGAGAGAGATCTCTCTCGAAGGGTGATGAGAGGTCGGACAGTGAAGAACAGTCTGCTAAAGATGCTTCTATAGTCCTCTGAGGTCTGTGTGTGCGTGTGTGAACTGTACCACTTCCTCCCAGCCTCAACAGTACACAAGCATGCAAGTCAAGAGTATCTACCAAACCGGAAAGCAAAGGAGCGTACGGCTATCGAGTTGGCAATGCCCCCAGCAACACAAAGTTATTCATGATAATTCAACATTTCAGATATAAAGTTCTCACTCCCAACTTGTCAAATACCGACGCTTGGTCAGTGCCTCTTGGTGTCTGATAGCGATGCACTGAGGCACCCTTTAGCATCTGTATGAGAGGCACCAACTCCAATGTAAACCCATCAACATCATTGTTAGATAGTCAGAGCAACTGACGTAGTATAAAGACAGGGAAAATGTGTGTTGGAGGGGAGGTTGGGGGAGGTAAGATGGGTCAAACCAACACAGGACTTTCATGTTTGTGTCCTGTGTGAAAGACAACCAGCGTTGAGTTATTTTACCTTAGTTTTGTTACTTAATTTGCGTACTTAACTACATACTTATTTTACGTGACAAGCATGCTTATTATAACCCCAACCATGATCTTTTCCTTAACCGAACCAAATTGTTTTGTTGAGTAAGTGAACCTAAAAACTAAGTAAACCTACGTTGGAAATATATTTGAAAAGAGACTGTATGCATGTAACGAGCAGAAACTGTACGTTTCACGGAAGTTTATTTTGAAAAGACACAATGCATGAAACAAGCGGAAACTAAAAATGTCGCTAGAGGGTTACGTAGAGCGTCATAGTTTGAAGCGGAAGGCCACTGACCGGTATTTGAGTGAGAATGTGTTACAACGGCAGGTTATCAAACTAGTAAAAAGAACAATTGAGTTGAGTTAACCTGAACCGAACCCCACTGACGTGGTGAATGCATCGTTTTCTAAAACGACATCTATCAAATTAGGGCAAAAATGCTAAATAAATATCTTAGCAAGAGTCTTCCAAGAAGACATTTTGACACTTTGTTCCAGACCCAACCCAGGACCAGAGTCGGGCTCCTACCAAATTATATTCAGTCTAATGGGGTCAAATCCCGTTGTATTGTTGCTATGTGGATCTGAGCAAACCCATTATCAGCTCTGATCACAATCATAATCACTGCAAGATACAAAAGTGTTTTTGTGGAGTCAAGCAGAACAGCGTGAACAGTGAGCTGCAGGAGGAAGAATGAAATGTATTGGTCTCCTTCTATAATGGCTGATGACTGTAAGGGGGTGTCCTCTTTTTGGGTATGTTGGGTTGAGGGAATTTTGGATCAAGACTAATTATCCTGGCGTGTCTTTGGATGGGCTCTGACTGTCCTTGGGTCCCTCGTAAATAGGAAGAAAATATATTTAAGCGAGTCACGGGTACCGGTGGGTTTTCCACTGGTCTGTCTCTTCCTAGATTTTGGACCGAAGACCTACACGGCTGACGTAACATAATAGATAAGTGTGTGAAATGAGTTGAATGGAAGGAGCAACTTTGCTGGATCTCCTAAAAAAAAAACACAGAGGGACCAAATACACTTCTGACCTCAACTGGGTCCTGTAAAGCGTGTAATTGTGAGCTGTTGCCGAACAATGGGACAGCAAAAACAATAGACTAAATGCTGTATATTACAAACATGCAAACACACACACACGCAGTTAACCAGGTGCGGTGTATCGGAGAGCATTATCTGCTCAGGGATCAGCAGAGAAAGAGAAAAGAAAGATGGAAATGAGAAAAGGAAGAGAGAAGGCCAGAGATGGCTGGATGAACAACAGAGCATCTCAGGGAGGAGAAAGAGTGAATGGAAGTGTTGCTGGCATGTAAGTATGTGTGTGGCGAGTGTGTGCGCGCGCAAGCACGTGCGCGCAAGCACGTGCGCGCGTGTGCGTGTGTGTGTGTGTGGCTGACTGCCTCAACCAGCCAGCGAGGCTCCACAGTACTCAGGTGAAGCGGCAGCAAAAGGCCCCCTTCTCCTAGTTGCCATGACAACCCCGACCTCAGCTCCTGCTCTCCAGTGCCCATTAAAACCCTCAGGCCGTCAATCATCAGCATGGCCAGGGAGCAGAGGGAGAGGGAGGGAGGGAGAGAGAGAGAGAGAGAGAGAGAGAGAGAGAGAGAGAGAGAGAGAGAGAGAGAGAGAGAGAGAAAAGAAAGAGAGAGAAAAAGAAACAGAGATGGAGTTTAAAGCAGCCTGTGGCTTTTGATAGCAACCCTGTATCTCCCTCTTCTTCCTCCGTTCTCTCTCTCTCTCTCTCTTCACACAAACCAAACTGATACACAATATACCTGCAAGGTGTTTCTCTCTCTCTCTCTCTCTCTCTCTCTCTCTCTCTCTCTCTCTCTCTCTCTCTCTCTCTCTCTCTCTCTCTCTCTCTCTCTCTCTCTCTCTCTCTCTCTCTCTCTCTCTCTCTCTCATAAAAACCATCTATTAAAATCCGAGCTGCCTTTTCATGACATTATCTTCATTCATTTCAAATCAATTTTCATACAAGCTTCATTCAGCATCCCATTTTAACTAATGATCCTTCCTTGTTCGCCATATAACATCTTCAGTCTTAATTCCGTAGCCATCCATACCCCCTCCTTCATATTGGAAAAAGAGTTTCTACACCAATGTTTTCAAAATCTAAAGCTCTCTGTCCATTTTCTTCCAGGGTGTTCTCTGTTGTGAGGCTCCGATTCTACAACAGATTACTAATAGTTTCCCTTCTTGATTTGTAAGACAATTGCATGTATTTGTGTATATATAGCCTAACTTAGCAAAGGACAAAATAAACCAAGCGATGACGACAACTGAGCACGTCTTCTTATGTGGGTAGGAGGAGAGCTAGTTAGCTGTTAGCATCCAGTGGGAGTTATACGGTGTGTTTGGCTGACAGCTAATGGAACTAAATACACAGCAGGAACGTCAGTTAAACTGTTCAGAGGGAGCGGAAAACAGTCAACATGAAGCGTTACACAGTGAACTGCAGTTTAGCTGCATGGAGCCTGTGCAGGCAGCTGCATCGAGATGCACAATGTGAAGATAATTTATAATCAAGGTCATCATCAGCCACACCTATGATTAGGACAAAGAATAGTTTATTACATGACACGCGCATTAATTTGCGGCCATGCTGCCTGATTAACAACTAGTTTAAGGCTCTAAACATTGTACTTTTTCATTTAATAAACATAAAAAAGGAAACAACAAGGGCAGCATTTGACAGTGTTCAAAGTCTCGTATATCTAGTTTACAATTCACACTGTTTGTTTCATGTTAAATATGAGCTAAGACTCAACACATATTCAAATTATATCAGTGACGGACTCTAGTGCACGCTAGTTACTAATTATGAAGTTTGTAAAAAAAAGCCAAAAGGATCTAATTTAAGGACCTTTGCCACCTCGTCCACCTGTTCTTTTCTTCCTGTTCTTTTCTTCCTGCCGCTTTCATGTTTGAAAAGCCTCGACTGCTCGCTCTGCAGATGCGATCTTGGCAGATTAAACTGCCCACCGTAGATTGGAACATCTCGTCAAATGATCAAATATAGACTTGACATTGGACGACACCAACATACATATTACCCAACAATCATCAGTGCAGACATGTATATGACAAAAATAAATTTGTCTTTTCATTGAATAGTTTTCAATAATTAATTTATCTTTTTTTTATAGTTTGTTATAGACTGAGTTGTCTAGAGGCCCCCCTTTGTCTGTCTATATTTACACCCCTGAACTGTTGGCAGAGACATTTGAAAAGCATCTATGACTTTCTTCCTTCAGAGTAAATGACAAAAGATAGTAAAAGTTCCTTCTGTAGTTATCATCGGGCATGTATTTGATCATTTCCTCTAACAGAAGGGGTCCGCTCTCCTTTCGCTCCTGGTTGTGATCCTCTTTAGCTCTCTGGCGGAGGCTAGCTGGCTGGCTAGCTGGCTGGCTGGATGGCCCACAGACAGTGAGTGAGCGGCTCTATCGGTCCGGTGATCAGACCTCGGCTTCCAGGGGGTAATGGATCTGCTGTTATCTGGGTCCAGACAAGCAGGCCAACACACTGCTACCTGCTGGCCACAACAACACTGATACCGACCTGTTAGTGCGCGTGAGCGTGTGTCGGTGAATATGTGTGTGCGCGCACATGCCTGTGTTTCTTTCAGAAGTGTGTCAGTCTGACCTTCCTGGACTGCGACCCCCCCCCCCCACACTCTATATATCTCAAACACACAGAGAAACGCTGCGATGTGTGAACAAATGTATGAAAATGCCCATACTGCCACCCTAAGACAGGCACACACACACAGTCCAGTCTACTCTTTGACCAGCTTACATTATTCACACAAGGGCTCTCTATGTCTCTCTCATTTCTTCTGTTCATACCTGCTACATTCTCTCTTTTTCACTCTAATTTTCTCTGTCTGCTCCACAGCTCCACGAAAAAAGTGAATGCAACTGAAAGAAACGGGTTCAAGCTGTTCACATAATGGAGAAAGGGGCCGCATTTAAAACTGCCGCCCGTGCAGGCATAAACAGGGGTGTGCACGTTCGGATGCGCTCACGCATGAATGAACACTCCATTGTGTGTCCATACATGTAGTTTATGTGACTTGCAGACTGATTTGCGGACAAACGGCTGGTTTCATCTGGTGCATCTCCTCAACCAAACCAGGAATTCCCTCTCCGCACCGCCCCGACCGTCATCTCCGTCACCCTCTTCTCCAAACTCCCCCATTCGTCATTTGTGCTTCTGTCAAAGCCCTCCTTCTCCTTTTCTACCCTCAGCATCAAGAGCTCCAATAACTCTGTCACTGAAGTCAACTCTATAGAGATTAGCGAAGAGGCAGGAGTGTGTAAGCAGGGGCTGCCGGCCGACAGACGGGTCTAATCGATGGAAGACGGAGAGCTGCCGGGCTGCTCTGCCAGGAATCCGACTCCTAACTCTGCCACCTGGAAATGCCGTGCATTCACACGCACGCACACACACACACACACACACACACACACACACACACACACACACACACGCACGCACGCACACACACACACACACACACACACGCACACACACACAACAGGTATGCAGCCAAATGTGCTCACACACACACAGCAACTATGCATGGGGAGCATACTGTATATATTACACACACACACACACACACACACACACACACACACACATTACACCATTGCCTTCCCATAGCTGCGGCAGCTGTTATGTCAATCAGGTGAATTAATTACCGGTAAACAAATCTGCTTGGGATCCCCCAACAGAACACACACAAACATAAACAAACATACACACACACACACACACACACACACATACATAACCCTCCTCCTCGCACCGCCTCTGTCTCCCAAGCATCTCGTCCCAGCATTAGGGCCCCGGGAGCCTGGAGCTGCCTCCCAGCTACCCAGGCACCGCTCGGAGCTGGTGGCCCAGAGGGAAGGCGGCGTGGCTGGGGGACGTCACCTAGCTCTCCCCCCGCTGCCCTGGAGCACCTGCCTTAACTCCCGCTGCTGCCTCTCAGGCTAACCAATCAACCTATGGCAATTCACACACACTACCTGACAGGAAAGACAACACACACACGCTGGAGTGCAGATGGCATAAACACACACATTTGTGCACACAGACACCTGAAAAAAAAGAATGGATCTGAGATGAAAAAAACCCAAATGTAGACACGGAGACAATTCTGCCTCCTGTAAACATGATATTGATGTGGTGACTCTCTGTGGGCTGGATGGCAGCTGACAGAATGAAGGGAGGGATCCATTCCACATGACAGACAAAACAACACGAAATAAATAAATAAAACAATGAGAAAAAGAGGAAATAAAATAGAATAAAAAATTGTTTTAGAGCGATTGATATTCTGATTTCAGTTTAAATGGGATAATTTATTATAACTTGGGTCTTATTTTAATACGTTTGGTCATCATTTCTATGACATTTTCGCAAACAGAGTTCATTGCTGAGGTCTGTGAATCTGATGGAGCAAGAAATGAGCAGTCACACCGGATATAAAACAAACCTCCTATCTAACCAACCGTATTTCTAAGAAAAGTCAACAGCAAAACTGTGTTTTACAAACATCCATGACCGTTTTCATACCGACTCCTACAGTACTTTCAATAGATCAGAGACAATCTCTCTGATCATATGACCAATCACTTCAGCCTCACTGGTCTTTGTGGCAACAATACTTCCATTTTCCCAGAGCCCACTGGTAGGACTGGGTGATATGGAGAAAATATCACAATATTTTTGACCAAATACCTCAATATTGATATCGCAAAAATAATGTACAGTTGACCATAGGTGCTCGGACCAGATTTTGACACAATGATATTTTTTGATGAATAATCATCAGTTTGATGACTAAATAGGTAAAGGGAAATAATAGAACAGCTAAAATCACCCTTTACTGTAATGCAGCCTTTAAAACCAGGCGAAGACCACAATTATGCCATATTACGATATCCAAAATCTAAGACGATATATAGTCTCATATCAAGATATCGATATATATCGATATATTTCCCAGCTCTACTGACTGACAACAACTATCATCATCATAATCAATAGAAATGACGGATAAAACTTCCAAAATAAGATTGTAAGTTGTAATAAACCCAAATTCTCCTTTAACTATCATCGTGTACGTTTACACAAAGTTATTCACATGCCTCATTGATCTATCACAGTGTTAGCGCCACGTAGTGCTGCAACAATTAGTCGGCAACTTTATTGATAATCAATAAACCGTTTAGAAAAAAATGTATATTTATCCGAGTCGTTGGTACAATACAAGCAATTTTAAGATGTTACTTTGGGATATTATTCACCATTTCCTGAAAGTTTACGGACTAAATGCTTAATTAGAAATAATCAAAATATGAATCGATAACAAAAAATAATAGTCAGTTGCAGCGCTGGTCCTACGACAGGACTGTTAAAACTGAGAGGCATTAGCAAGGAGGGTTTAACTCAATCCTACTTGGAGCTAAAGTATAAGCTAAACGAAAGTGACACAAACATGCATAAACTGAGTGAAACACTTATTGATGTAAAGTAATTTAGTAGCTGGCCTCCTGACACACACACACCCACACACACCTCGAAGCCTTTATTGGCGGTGTCGGTAGTTAATGACCAAAGGTTGGCGATGGCCTGCTGCTCGCTCTGGTGACCCTTTCTAACACAGGTCCCCCCTGCTGGCACTGCTCTTTAATTACACACACACACACACACACACACACACACACACACACACACGCACGCACACACGCACGCACACACGCACGCACGCACACACACACACGCACACGCACACGCACACACACACACACAAGTGCACGTATACACACTGATATGCAGCCCCCGCCTCCTCTGCCCGTGGCCTTTCACTCCCTCATTAGGCAGTTGGTGTTGGGTGGAAAGCCACCAGAGAACCAGAGGACAGGGTGTCACAATGACGCTCGTCCACACAAACACACACACACACACACACACACACACACTTTGAATGAAAGAGGCTTCCACATGCACTCAAAGCTATATGCCTAATTGAAGATTATTAATGCTGCTAATTAGGGAATAATAGAATGCTTGGAGACAAAACCTAATGTGAACACTGGCAGAAGAATGAAAGGTGTTTAAGCATTTGTAAGAGACAGGAGAGAGGGAGTTAGGTAAAAGGATTTTATCCTGCTCTATGTCACTCCTGTCCTTTTGAAATAACTGGCTGGTGTCACGCTACCACAACTCTTATTCACAAGGAAGTGTGTATCCAGCGGGGCGCCAGTCACCGCTCAGCTCTGCAGGTCACGGAGGGCTGCAGATCAGGTAGATCATCCCCTGAAAGGCCACTTCACAGGTGACGGCAGGCACGCTTCAACACTTCTGACACTGCTACAAAGCTGTAGAGGACTGTGCACGTTGCAATTTCTGGGTCTATTTCATTGTTTCGTCTTCTGGGACTAATGTCAATAAATATTCCCCGGTGTCAAACATCTGCAGTAGGTTCAAACAATCAAACTGAGAGAAATCCATTTTAAAAAGAGGCACAGATAAACATCTGATCAGCCTCCGTAGACCAGAATGCAACCAACCAAAAGACATATTGCATGTTGCCAACCGGGCGAGATGTTCCCTATTTTCAGCTACAAAACCTCAACCTCCCTCATCGCTTTCATTGTCACTTTTTACTCTTTCCACCTACATGTGGAGAAAAAAAAAAAAAAAAAAAAACCCACATCAGGTTCACAGCTGCTACATTGAGCTTCGTAGAATAGAATTCGAGAAGAAAAAAAAAAGGTATGTAAATTATAAAGAGTTCATCACCAGAACAGACTCCAGGAATCTAGTTAAGATCTCAGAGTGAAGATAAAGAACAGCATTCAAGGATCCTAAAGTGGTGAGGCATCAACACGTACTGTACATGAGCACACACACACACACACACACACACACACACACACACACACACACACACACACACACACACACACACACACACACACACACACACACACACTAAAGTACTCTGGCACACTCTCAAACAAGCATAGAGGTGTGTGTGTATATGTGCTGCACTACACACAATGACATTTGGCGAGCAATACCAAGAGGAATTTACATATCTGCAACCATTTATTTGCTGAGTTTCAGATATCTACATTCATGTTCCTATACATCCTACAAACTGTTTTCAACAGATTGCAAAGACCACTGCACGGTCTCATCGTGTTTGCTAGATTCCTGTCTCAACAACCTTACATATTAACGAATATTTCTTGAAAGCGCGTGTGTATGCTGGGTCTTATGCAAGGAAGAAAGGACCCCTCACTCATAATTGCTTATTAAGTGGTTGAATGCCCACTATGGTATCCCGTCCATTAATTTTTGCTGCAGTTTATCTAACCTACAGAATCGCTTTCACACTTGCTACTGTTGGAATCAGTTGCAGCTCAAACTTTGCCAAGATTTAATAATATAATATAACACTTTATCAGCCAGACCTCCTACGGGACTATTAAAAATGAAAAGAGTCTCTGGCAACCTTGTTAGCAATATCTACCTCCTCCTTATTCTTTGGCATTCTTTCATATTCTCCTGCTCACTCCTTTTTTTTTTTTTCGCTCTCTTGCTCTCTTTTTTTCTCATGTTGTGCTCACACAACTGGATTTTATTCCTGCGGAGCTGAGAAGGTGCGAGATGAAAAGGAGAGGGAAGTGGAGGTACCGTATACTGTGCGCAGCCAGCCGGGTAGTTACAGTCGGGCTGTACACATTCCATAGTGCCTAAAGCAACATGGTGGACCTCAAAGTCTTTAAATGCTAAAGACGCCAGACGTCTTTAGCATTTAAAGAATTACCATATATTATACCGAATAATGTTGTAATAGCAAAAATTAGCTCAGTAAACACTTTGCGCACAGAATAGGAGAAATATTGAGGATATAAAAATGTCCAGTTGTAGCCTCACTTTATTCTGCTCTGCTATAACAATACATGCACATTTGACATTCAGACCAAATCCGAACCCGTGTGTCCGACACTTATGTTTAGCAACCAACCGAAACAGACCAGACATTTAAAACCATCTCATGCCAGTCTGATCCACTCACCCCATTTCTATTTTAGAGTATACGTCTGTCTGTGTCTGTGTGTGTGTGTGTGTGTGCATGCGTGTGTGTGTGTGTCGGACCAGGCAGGAAGAGGCATTCCCATAGGAGCAGTCCTCCTGAGCGCCAGACATTGGGGGGTTGGGTGTAAGACACACACACAGTGAGAGACACACACACACACACACACACACACACACACACACACACACACCCTACAAATTTCCATTTTGTATCCCAGAGGCACCGCCATAAGGACCACCTCCACCTCACAACCGACGAGATCAGATTCAAATGTTCTGATGAATATAGAAATCCACGTGAAGCTTTTACACTCTCAGTTATTGAGATTCTTACGTGTCTCATTGTGCGTCATCTGTGCCGTCACACTGATGCGTGCATTACTCACACATAAAGCCCAGACAAGCAGTCAGCTAACCCAACGACCTTTAGTAAGAGATACGTGCAGACTTTTACTTTTTGGTGAAGTGTTTGTCTCATGTACACCTTTTTTTCTTTTTAAATGTCTCTTATATTCCTTTCTCGGGGGACTTTCAGACAAAATAATCACTTTACACCAAAGATTTCTATTCACTTAATGATAAATCTATCGGGGCGAGCATCTCTGGACTTACAGGCTTGTAACAACAGACAAATAGACGAATATCGTCCGTCTTTCCAACAGGAATAAAGCCAAGTTGTTAGTAGTCTGATCGCCTGTCCTGGACCAGGTCCTGGGATTAGTCAGGTTCGTGACTTTAAACCCAGTGGCCTTGAGGACCCAGGAGCCAAACACTACCTTACCCTGTCTCGTGCCAGACATGGAGGAGGAGGAGAACGAGGAGGAGGTGAGGGGAGACAGCAAACCGCATTCCCAAGACAATGGACGGTCTGTGGGACTTGCCGAAACTCTGAGGGCCCTGGGGCACGTCGAGGAAAGGGGGAAAAATTGTGGGTGAAAGGCGGAAAGAAAGAGAGAAAGATGTTGAGTAAGAGAAGAGGAAAGAAAAAGAAAAGTAAATAACGAAAAAGAGAGAGTGGCCAAATAAGGAGGAGGTGTAAGAGAAAGGGAGTGCTGGCACTGTTGTGGGGAACTGATAAGGAGAAAATGGGATAAGGGGGGGGTTTGCTGCTTACAGTTACACGGCGGGAGAGAGAGAGAGCAAGAAAAAAGAGCTGACTGTGGTTGCTGTTACTTTAGTTCACCTTTGAGCACTTTCAGTTCAGTCAGTGCTCGTGTTTCAAGTGTGAGCTTATGAGTCACGTCATACAAACCATAAATACGAGCAGCCGTGTGGGAAAACATTTACGTCAGCCTTCTAGTCCAGGGTTTCCCCCAGGAAATAGTTTAGGAGAGGTGGTAAACCGCCCTGATCCTGACGCACCTCGTCTCTTAATCAAATTTCTAAGCAACAATTTGCCGTTTGAAATAGCGCCACTGCTCTTTTTATTCCCCTGAATATTCATGTTTTGTTTCATAAAAGTGTATTAATCTGGGATCATAGACAGTAGGTTGTCTCTTTCCTGTGCTTTCTCAGGTGAGGTGGCCCGCCTCCAATGCAATGCAATGTTCATATGAAAACGTATTTTTGGTTCAGAAACGTTATAGAAATAGTTTGAAATGAATGAATGTAAACATGCACCACGGTAGTCTACTATTTATTAAGCCGGCGCAAAATAACATTATAGGTTGAAGGGAAATGTCAACGCCGTTACTGTGAGAAATATTATCAATGTCTAATAAGGCCTAATTATGTACAATATTCTGCGTCTAATGGGGGGGCAACGCTCAATTATATAACAAAACCTACACTGCAGGTATCTTTAAATGGACTCATGTTAAAAGGACCAATGTGAAGCATTTCAGGCAATTTACTAGCAGAAAAGGAATACAATATTCATAAATATGTTTGCATTAGTAAATAATCCCCTGAAACCAAGAATTGTTTTGTTTTGTTAGCTGAGAATGAACCTTCTTACCAGAGTCCGCCCTGTTGCCCCCCAGTGTGTCTTCAGTATATAGGAACGGACAAACCAGACACGGGTTCTAGCGAGAGCCTTTTGCGTCGTATAGTATGGAAAACACTATTTGTAGAAGACTTTGACATTCGAACACTGCCAAGTTGTAAGAAACGGGACTTTGCCATTCTACTCATTTTGCTGACTTTGCCCGATTGCAGCATTGGGTAGTAGATGATACCATGCCACTAATGATGGATGGTAGAACAGGAGGGTGACAGATGGAAGGTGAGCCATTCATGAGACGGCAACCTTACAACCATACCTGCCTGCTTCCTCCCAGCCTGCCATCCCACCTCCACTAGCTCCGCGCCCTGTCCGTCCCTGGAAGACACACTGGGAGATAAATGGCCTTGGAGGGACCTGCTGACCTATGGACCACCAGTCGACAGGCTCCCAGAGTTCAGCAGGGCCCGACTTACAATGAGATCGGACATTAATGTGCCCTATTTGCATTCTTGCTTCAAGGAACTATTTTGGTTGCCAGGCAGCGTGGCTCACAGCTTGCCATAGCTTGTTGTCGGAGACAGCGGCGTCGGGGAGGTGTTCTTTCAGGGATGATTTAGACTTCCATTTCAGTGACACCCGCCTTTCATCCTCCGCACGAGACAAGACAGAGAACGCAGAGCAGAGCTAGTTCCCGTTCAGCTATTTCAGAGGTCAAAGAGCCAACACTTCCTGGGTCGGCTGTCATTAGGACGGAGGTTGACAAATATTTGTTTTTGAGGAATCAAGAGGGGAGAAAAGGAGTCAAAGATTTCCACAGAGCACCTCCCTTTCTCTTAACAGAAGCATGCATGTAGGCAGGCGAACTCTCACCAGCATCGCCATCAATAAATAAATAGAGGCTGACAGAAATATCCCCGGCATAGCACAGCACTGGCACGCACAGAGAGAGAACCAGAAAGGGGACGACACACACACACACACACACACACACACACACACACACACACACACACAGACTGAGACATGATGATAAAGGCTGGGAGAGATAGCAACAGAGAGAAGCGAACAAGAAGGAGGTAAACAGAGCGCATAAAAGAGTAGCACAGAGAAACCGGGAGAAGAAGACAAAGAAAACGGAGAGATTGAAAGAAAGAGGATAGAGATGCCTCCGTTCTTTTTGTTTGGTCCGGGTCTCCATTCAGGAGAAAGGATTGATAGCTGAGGTAAAACATGTTTACTGTTCACTCCTCTTTGCAGGACGAGGAGAGGGTTATTTTCTCTCCCACACTGAACGCCACACATCCCTCTTAGCCCCCGCCCCTCCCAAGTCAGACTCCCTCCTTTCCCCACCTCTTCACCTCCGCGCCCCCAACAGACAGACACACCAGACCGCGCTTTGCAGCGCTGCAACACACACACACACACACACACACACACACACACACTCCAGAAACACATGCTCACACGCAACCCCTCCCCCCTACCTGCCCCCCCCCCCTATCTGAGCCTCTGCTCCGTCACTCCGTCTCAACTTCTGGTTCTGATTTAGAAACAACCTCCTCTCGTTCACCGCTCTCCCCTTCTTCTCTTCAATTCATCTCTGTCTCAGCATGTGTGTGTGTGAGAGTAAAACTCCTGCAAATGGATACACCAACACGTGTGCAAGCACAGCCTGAGACGTTTATGCCCCCTGTGTGAGTTGTGGTTACACACACACACACACACACACACACACACACACACACACACACACACACACACACACACACACACAGCAGGCATCATGCAAGATCATATTCATGGAGACACATGCTCCCCCTCTTCAATGATTAGTCTAAATATGCCAGTGATCACAGAACGGCAGGAAGACCCAGTACACATGGAGACACACTCACACACAGACACACACACGCACAAAAACACACACTCTCTCTCTCTCTCTCTCTCTCTCTCTCTCTCTCTCTCTCTCTCTCTCTCTCTCTCTCTCTCTCTCTCTCTCTCTCTCTCTCTCTCTCTCTCTCTTCTTCTCTCTCTCTCCCTGCTCCAAAACACACAAACTTTTCATTTGCTGTTTCCCCTCCGAGCAGTGCCGGCAGGCTGCCAAGCTACACATAAACATAGTGCATTGCATTTCACAGCCTTTCTGCAGGTACAGTAATGCAAATACTGGAAAATATTTAAGCCACATCAGCGGCCCGCTCGCTCTCAGCCGGAACAGAGTGAAACTCTGGTGTTTTCACCATCAAATTGCGAGGAACAAAAAACGTGTCCTTTTGGTTCAAACTGGAGCACAGAACCAGATTTAATTTCAATATGAATAAGTACTAATGTTTTTTAAATACTAGTTAGCATGTTGCTAGAGAACCCTGCTGCCTTTATCTATATTCAGTATTTCACATGATTGTTTTCTATATTTTGATTTGTTTGGGTGAGCCGATGCCCATGGCTGGATTACTGAACGGGGCCAGTGTCAGAGGGGTCCCCCCCTGGCCTTCACCTACACCTACATAATGTCACTCAAAGAGACTTCGTACCAACTAGGAGGAGACTTAAAATGACCAAAAAGAAACATAAAACGACTAAAACGAGACAAAAAAAGTCTACAAGGAGACACAAAACCACAACAAAAAGAAGCTAAACTAGGCCTGGCCCCTATAGGAGAGGTGGTGGAGCTGCGCCCAGGGGTCATAATCCGCCTATGCCAATGCCACTGTAAATTCAATTTTACTCAGTCTCTGTCCTAGATTCCGTCTTCCTCTCTCACTTCTATCTGTAAGTCTGTCTTTATAAAACTTTGTTCTGACACTTTTACTTTGTGTCTTACTCTCACTTCTCTGACTGAGGAAACTAGCCAGCCACTGAGAATACAGTCTGAAATGAAGCATTTCACTAAACCAGCAACTAATTTGTCAAGAACATGTATATTAGGAAGTCCACTCAGGGGCAAGGACGGTTCAACCACACGTCAGGTGATTTCACTGATTAACACGACTTCAATCAGAAAGGCATACTGGGTCAGTGACGTCAGTGGACATCTGCACACACTCAGGCCTCCGTGCTTTTAAGAGATGTGGGTAGAAGCAGTGACATTATTCCAAATACGTTCCGTCGTCTTCATCATTTGCTCCTGTGATCCACAAAAAGGAACACTAAGTACATAAATGAACAACGTGCATTCTACCAACACGTAATTAACACGTTTTTAACTCGACTTTTCTCCTGCTGTGTGTGTCTGCAGCATCTCTGCTCCAGCAGATGTGAATGTCAGATTAAAGCCAGTTCACTTTTGAAAAAACTCCAAGATTCCTTATATTTTTTATATAATGGCAGCTAAAATTATGTGTGACTAACGCCACGGCTCGAGTGATGGCAATGTTCGCCGTTCTCTTGTCCAAACTGTAGAGAAAAATATCCCAACTATTGGATAGATTGCCATAAAATTTGATACAGGCATTCATATTCCTCTGAGGATGAATTTCAATCACGTTGGTGATCCTTTGACATTTCCTCTATCGCTATCATCAGGTGAAAATGTTTATTCTAAATATTTATGACTAAATAACTGCAAAAGCGATATGCCCATTAGCCTCAGCTTGTGTTCAGTGCTAATTAGCGAATGTAGCATGCTAACAGATGAAACTAAGATGCTACCTGGTTAACATTATACCTGCTAAACATCAGCTTGTTGACAAGGTCATGGTGAGCATGTTGGCATGCTGATTTTAGCATTAAGCTCAAAGCACAGGTACAAGTACAGAGCCGCTAGTGGCTGTAGACTCCTGTTCCAACAGGCTTTTCGAACCAACAACAGTAAAACTAGAGACAAAAAATCTTTCCCCCACTGTTCCCTATTCATATGATAAAAGGAACCAATCAACAATATCTGCACTCATGTCATGAAACAAGCTCTTATGAAACGGAAGCTGCCAAACCCGAATTTCTACTAGAGCTCAACATGCTCTAAAAGGAAGGAGGTTAGTGTGTGACGGTCTCCAGTTACAAGCCATTTTAATGTGATATGAGCTCAGTCTTAAGAAAACTCTCATATGAATTGTGAGGTAGGACAGTGACTCGTGAGCTAACAAGCACACAGCCACAAACATACATACACACCATGTGTGCACACATTTACACACAAACCTGGACCAGCGGCTTGATTATACGACCCTGAGAAGATCATTTACACACAAGCTTTCACTCCCTTTAACACACACACACACACACTGGCCTCCTGCTCCTCCCCACCTCTTTCTCCCCCCTTCCTCAGCTTTCTCCCTCCTTATGTTAAACCTGCACATGAACAGCCCCATGAGGAGAAATGGGGTCGTTTGCCTCCGTTATCTCCTTTTCTCTACATGACCCCCCCCCCCCCACACACACACTCCCTTTTCTCTTTCTACCCCTTGCTTAACTTACTCCCGCTTCTCTCTCTCACTCTTCTCTCCCTCTCTCCCTCTCTCCACTTCCCCCTCCCCCAACAGCCCTCAGCCAATGGCGTCTGGGTGTCAGGCAGCTCAGAGAAGCTGTTGTCATGGTGACGGGGCTCCTGTCTGTGCTCTGTCCCTCAGGCATCCCAGATCCAGAAAGCAGCATCGTGTTTACGTGAGAGAGGAGAGGAGGAGAGGAGCGGAGGAAAAAATGAGGAGGAGGAGGGAGGAGAAGGAGGAGGAGGGAGGAGAGAGGAAAACAGTGCTGGGGATAGACGTGAGGGACAGAGAGGAGGAGGGAGGGAAAGAAAAACTGCCCCACTTTGACCAGCTTTTGTTCTGCTGTGTCTTCAGCTTTGAAGGCCTTGCATGCACGTGTGTGTTTGTGTGTGTATGTGTGTGTGTGTATGTGCCTCACATGGCCTTGCAGACACCCAGGCATCTCACACCCCTATTCCTGGCACCTCCACCCAATTTCTGACCTTTCGTGGACTCCAGCACGCAGACACACACGGGCCTGACCCAGCACACAATCACAGCTCTTTATATACCTCCGCACACACATACACAAATACACACATACATCCAAGATCATGTAACCAACCCAAAACACTTGCACCTGGTGTGGCCTAAAATTAGGGTCCCCAGGCAGTCATGTTGTAGGGTGGCGTGACGATGACAGTGGCTCGGGGGGGCCATGTGTTAACCACTGTGCCACAACACACACACACACACACAGAAACACACAGAAAAACACACTCACAGTCCAGATAATTTATCTCCAGGGGGCATGTGTTGCTGATTGGTTGATGCCATCGTCTGTGCCCTGACCACGACACTCGCAGTATGGGGGTTTGCCTTTATATATTTTAATGCTGTACAGTGTGTGTGCGGAGAAACAGAACTATTCCAGTGGAGCAGGTGTCGGGCAGCACCCCAGGCCCCCACTACTGTATAATGAACCCTGTCAGCTCCTGTATCCGTATCAGTGGTGGCCTATTGCTCTATAGTCTACACACTTGACTTCTCCTTCCTTTCACAGGACAATCCAGAACGTTAATTGCAAGGTAAACAACTGAAGAGGAGCGTCAACCCCTCAGGAGCTCTTTCCCTCTCCTCCCTCCCTCCTGTTCCTTCCTCTCGTCTTTTCTGAGGCGAGGTTGGTTAAGCCCCCCTTCAGAGTTAGGATCTGGGCAAGCACCAGTTGGAAGCTAATCCGACTCGCCGACTGGACCCCTCCTTCGAAGCGGCACAGCGGGGGTGGACTGATGAAAGGAAGGCTGATATGAGGCAAACAGAGCTGCAGACACAGCCTGCCTCAGACCCCCGCGCTGCATTCAGCACTGTACAACAAGGCAAAACAGCACAACATCGTCGCTTGTTCAAGCTCAAGGCTGGCATCCAACTTCCTTTTTAGGTGGACGTTTCTACCCTGCTGCCACTTGATGCACAGGTTAAAGCACTAAACATCTGAACTGCGTTCACAATGCGTTCTAACAACCATTAACTTCCTGTCTGTTCAAGGCCGAAACTCTTGACTGGAACATTACATTTTCCTCACAGTCAATGAAGTGCCTCGACCAAATTAGCTTCCATTGGAGTAAAGAGCCTATATGAGGCAAAAGCCTCGAAGCTATCCTAAATTATTTTCCTTCGCACAACTTCCCTGTTAACAGCAATAATGAAATGATGAAACAAATAGTAAAAGGGCTTAATTTTGTATTTGAAAAGGTGGCTCCAAAATGGACCCAACAGGTTTGTACACAGGACCGAGTCAAATGAAACAGGTGGGATTCAAGAGCATTAGATGTATTTGTATAAATGTTCCATATACACGCCCCCCCCCCCCCCTTTTTTTATTGTTTCAGTTTGGTTCGCTCACTAAAACATCTCTCAACAATATCTTCTTACTGCCTAGCTGCCACAATATGTTGATATGCTCATCTTAGTCACCTTTAATTATTATTGCCATATGCTCAAATTAATTAGGCTTTATGAACAGCAGCTAGTGATTCGCGCACTTTCTTTGCCTCAAATGTTAACTCTCAGGCTGTTGCCCTATAGCCTTTGATTGGTGGAGGTTGCACCTGCAGCTTGAAAGGTGTACTGCAGACATAACTCTGAGCTGGAAAACTCAATTGAAATTTTTTCAGGGAAAATAAACAAATAGAACCATTTCATCTATATATACATTAATAGTAAATCCCGTATTGACCATTAATGAAATCTAAAGCTCTATTAAAAACTAAATGTGTTTTAAAGAAGGCTATGATTTATGTTTATGTTTCTTCTACCTGACTATATATTTACATAGTTATAGTGTAGTGACTTGGGTATTGGGCTTTCCAAATTAATGATAAACAGGAAACGGCATTCACATATTTTTTGTTTTTTAAGTAGACTGAAACCAAACCAAAGCCCTTGTGTGCACCCCTACTGTTAATCGCCACATTATCCTCGCTCTTCATGTTCACATTTCAAGAGATTAAAAATAGCAATAAAAACACAAATGACCTGCAGCCAACAAAGAAAAATCCTGTGCGGTGCTCGTTGAACTGATAAATTTGGCGAGGCCTCAGTCTGGGCGTTAACTGTGGATGAAAGCCGCGTGAGTTTGAATGACTTTGACAAGACGGAGTAAAATGAGATTTTGATGTTTTCAGAATAAAGAAAAAAGGAAAATCAAACCAAGGACATTTTTTGTATTTTGTCTTTGAAACACAGAACAGACTAATTGTCTGTTAATATCAGAAGAGTATCTATTCATAGACTAAGACAGGCACACACACAGAGGACAACTTGATGACAGATGGAAAGAAATTAGAGGCAAAGTAGCATTAATATTCCATCTCTTAATAACAACCAGGGCCCTTCCCCCACCTCTGGCACCACACGGTCACACCCACCCACACACACACACGCACCCACACACACACACACACACACACGCACACACACACATGTTCCAGTGTATGTGCCTACAAACAGTCCTGGAGAGCCTTTCTGCTCAGCCTGAGACAAACAGGAAAAAATCTCCAAATTCAACCGCTCCCTATCCCTCCTCCTCGCCTTCCCTTACCCTCCTTTTCTGCTCCCACCCTACCCCAACCCCCGTACAACCTGGTCTCCTTCCCTTTCCTCTACCCTGCTCCCCCTCCCCTCCCCGCATCCACCCACCCACCCACCCATTCCCGCTGCCCTCCAACCCTGCAGCCTCACAGCAAAGTAGAGAGCAATCCCTTGGTGGGTCAGCCAGATTAAACTGCCACTGTAATCCGCTTGGCTTTCACCTCCTTGTCCTCAGCCGAAGAGAGAGAGAGAGAGAGAGAGAGAGAGAGAGAGAGAGAGAGAGAGAGAGAGAGAGAGAGAGAGAGGGAGAGAGAGAGAGAGAGAGAGAGAGAGAGAGAGGGATGGAGAGAGAGATGGATGGAGGGAGGGATGACGAGGAAGAGAAGCGAGGTGGGTGGAGGAGCAAAAGGGCAGAAGGATGGAGAGATGGAGAGAAGGAGAGATGGGGAGAGAAAATGTAAGATATGAAAAGGAAGAGAGACAGAGGGAGGGGGGGAGAAAAGAGAGGAGGGGGAGGGCAGAGCTGGGGGAAGTAGCTAAATGACAACAAGGGCATGGAGAGAGAAAAACAAGGAGTAGAAAAAAAAGAGAGAAAGCCGGAGAAAGAGAGAAAAGCAGAGAGAGGGAGACGCAGTACAGGGCTGAATTAAAGTAGGAAGTGAATAATGAATCGCATAAAGGAAAGATATTAAGGACGAATAAGAGTCAAATAAACTGTGCTACGAAAGGGAGCGATGAAGGACAGTGGGGTAATCCTGATGGCAGAGCTTCTGTGGCAAATAAAATGACCCAAACAGGACTAATGTTGAAGTACGCCCTCATATTCATGTAATGATGAAATTAGTTTTGTATGAAATTCGTAGGAAATGACAACCCCCCTCATGGCCAATCAGTACTGAATCTTTCCCGGTCTGACCTGGAATTGTTGCTCCCCCTCCCAAACATGAGTGAATGAATGAGCAATGCTGTTGAGACTCCTAAAGCGAGCATGTAGGATCTGTGCTAGCATGGCTAATTCATACATAAATATGATGGTAAATAGACTGTACTTGTATGGTGCTTTTCTAGTCCTACGACCACTCAAAGTGCTTTAACATCATTCACCCATTCACACCCATTCATTCACTATTGGCAGGGGCTACCATGCAAGGTGCCACCTGCCCATCAGGAATATCTAACATTCATACCCAATCATACCCAATCATACACCACAGGCACAACTTGTGGGAGCAATTAGGGGTTAAGTGTCTTGCCCAAGGACACATCGACATGGACTAGCCAAGCCGGGGATCAAACCTCCGATCCTCTGATTGAAGGACAACACTGCTCTACCACTGATCCACAGTCGCCCCCTATGATGAAAACATTAACACGCTAGTGTTACAATGTGCCATCTGTCCATGTCAATACTTTGGAGTTTCTGCGTTGAGATGCCAAACTTGTTAGCAAATAGTTTCTAATTTACAAATCCAGCAGACACAAAGCAACATTATCATTTATCTGAAGAATACCAGATGAACATAAGGGCAGTATTCACAAATAGTTTGCTCTGTTTTTGGTCTCCACCAACTCCTGAGGGAAATATCTGGCTATGTAGCTGCTTTGAGTTGTAGTTTGATTTGACTGTTTACATGGTTAACAGTACAAAAGACAATGCAAGGCAAGGTAAAATTAATGTTTCTGTCAAAGGAGTTTTGTATCTTTAAGGAGTGCATCTAACGGCTGTTTCTTTTCACTTCTGACTGGGTTTGTATTGACCAAACCGGTGATTGTTGGAACAATGGAAAGATTATCCAAGACGGATTTGATACGTTTTATTTAGTTTCTGTCGAATGGAGTGTGTTACGATGACCTGTGGGGTAAACTCACTGCTGTCTGACTGGAGTTTGGTGGCTTTGAGGAGAGCATATTAATTGTATGTGTTGTACGTTAATAAATTCTCATAATTGTCCAAATCTGGTTCGATTTGATTTTTTATATATTCACTTCTACACACTTCACATCGTATAAGAAAAGGGACAAAAATGCACGTGTTCACCCTGGTGTCATGTTTCCATCACTGCCGATCGATGCAGAAGCTGATAAATACCCGTGACTGAGTCATGTGTCCCCAGAATGAAAGCCAATTGTAACCTTTCTCACTAAAGACAAAAGCCAGATGTTAGCGGATGTTAATGTTTTGTTTTTTTGTCCAGTGGGAAAGGGGCTTTTGTGTCCCAAACAACTGACCTCCTACTTCTGTGGTTTTGTGGTTCCATGTCTACTTCCACCTTGAGAGATAACAATCGTGACTTTAATGACCACAAGAGGTGGTCTTGTAAACGTAAACATCAGTTGCGTAAGGCATTTGAACAATTGATGGATACTTTTTATATAAAGAACATAGTCTCCAGTGACCCGACTTCCTCTGTTTGATAGTCAAGTTAGTGTCTGCAACAAAGTGTTGAAGGGACTCTATCAGTTCTAATTCTTTTTTGCACCATTGAATTTATGGTGCAGCATCATGAAAATCCTATTATTTGAGATGTTAATTCACATAAAAACCAAATCACTGTTGCTGGTGTGTGCGTGCGGAATCAAAGCCACAAGAGAAAGCAGACGCCGCTGTACACATGCCACGCGTAATTTGAAACACTGATGAGCATCTCAGCCCTGTTAATCAAGTTATACTGCAATCATGACCACCATAATGCAAATAAGATAAACAAGACAATTTGTGTACATGACAGTTTCAATAATCAGAGCGTTGCCACCCTCCGGTTACAGTCAAACTGCATGTTCTCAAGTCCTCACACTCGTCTTTAGTTATGTATAAATGCAAAATTCCACATCAAGTTCAGGCTTTAGTCTGAATGTAGGAACTAAGTCAAAAGTATGACAACAAATCACAACTATTCTCATCCAGGAATCAAAACCAAATGAAATAAAAATCAGTCATTCATTGGAGGGAAATCTTTTAGTTGCGTGCCCTTTAGGACACATGTGAAAATTACATTTACATGGTATTTTTGGAAATGAACTCATGTGAAGCTGAGCTCCTCTGTTCAGACATCCAACATTATCATCCATGTGTGTGGGAGCATGTCCGCTGGGTATATGGGAAGAGTGTTAAATTGTGGAAAGGAAATAGAGTTAACAGGTATTCCCCTCCTCCACCTCCCCCAGCTGACAGAAAGGGGGGTTAAGAGAGAGGGAGGGAAAGAGGGAGAAAGAGAGAAAGAGAGAGAGAGAGAGGCAGGAAGAGGGAGGATATCCTGCGAGGAAAGGCTGTGATATATGAGCAGGCCACTTCAAACAAGCAGGGGGAGGGGGACACTCCTTCTCCAATAAAACCAGGGGAGGTAGAAGGAGAAGAAGAAAAGAGTCAGAGAGATTTAGAGAGGGAGTTACAGTAGAAAAGAGTAAAGTTGGTGCCAGATGAGCCAAAAAGTAGAAAAGACTGACCAGGCCCTGACTATAATATAACAACCGATGGACACAAAACTGCAGGGGGTCATCTTTAATGTTGAAATGAGGTCTGATCAAGTGAATGAGTACGAGAAAAGAATTTAAAACTAGTGCTGCAACTATTATTTTACTAATGGGAGGGTCTTTCAAACAACTTATTGTGTCAGTCATTTTTAAAGTAAAAAAATCCGTCATTTTTCTACGGTCAAAAATAATAAGTGGCCCGGCTTTTGCGGTCTCTAACCCTATACAAATATGTAACTAACTAGCTGCGCTGCCAAGTAAATAGTGTCTCAGTGCTCCTGTGCTTAATAGAATAGACCTGCTGTTTGCATGTATTTAAATGAGATAACATGCATACATTTGGTGCAGAATTAGCAACTTTATAAACAAATGAGCCTCAATGCAAAAACAGTCCAATTCACAAAGATCAGCGCTAACAGCCACATGTAGTTACAGTGAAATTATGAGTGTCTTCAGAGAGATGGTTGTATCTGAAGTGCATTTACTGAAGTGCATTTACTGACAGTAAAGTATTAAATCCCAAACACGGTTTCTCTCACTCAAGGTTAAATTCCTTACCTCAAGTTTTGAGGAATGTCTCTGCACCTCATCGCTTAGTACTTGAATTTCACAGTCTGAAATCTCTGCCATTATTCTGCCTACTGTAATCTTGGCTCAAAAGCAACATTTATACTTAGATAATACCACATAGATAATAGCAATCAGATGAAAAAAAAGGCAAATTGCCCTCAGCTGCAAAACTTTATGGGCGTGTTTGCGCTGTGATATCATTAGAGTCATTGAGACGGGGCAGATAACAGATGCAAGTGATGCACAATTCATGGTGCTATCAGTGGCCTCAATTCAATCTTTGTCAATTCTCAAGCATTAGTTTGAATTTCCTTTGGACTAACTAACCAAGTACATTTTTACCCCACAATATTCCAGATTTTTTTAGGAGACATTGATCATTTTCAGCCAGATTTTTTGAAATGCATCCAAATGTTATTGGTCCCTGTGGCAAGAGGATGCTGACTATTTCAGTTTACTGTGGTCTTTTTGCACCATTACAGCTCAGAAAATGTTCTATTGCTAGAAAGTTAAGAGAAAGATTTGGGGAATATGCAAACGTTCTACTGATAATGCACCGTAGTCCTTCAAAATGATAAAAGAAAGCCCCAAATGGTTAGAATGCATAGTGTATGACCAACAAATGGTATTTTTTAAATCAGAAGTTTTATATTTCTTCTAAATATTCAAAGTAAACACTGATACATTTCTGAATTTCATCAGCAAAGAAGTTTTACAAATGTAAGAGATTTTACAATCTTGAAACTCAAAGCTCAAAACAAAAAAAACACACACACACGTGGACACATGCAGCCGTGCCCGTGTCCCACACGAAGTGATTGATGATTTCAGGAAGGGGCTCTTGGGCAGAGGAAGTCCAGTCTGGGTCAGACTTCATCCACACATCCAGGCATGAGCACCATCTGCATGCACTCACAAATCACACACACTCAAAAGTACACCCCCCCCCTCCCACTGACACACACACACACACACACACACACACACACACACACACACACACACACAGGAACTCATTCCCATACTCATTTTGACATGTGATACTGCTCCTCTCATGCTGTTTACTATAAAACGTCTTTCCTCTGCCGTTAGACAGCAGTATGTGAGGGGGGAGGGGGGTTCCTGAATCAAGGTGTGCAGAGCAAATCAAGCTCGCCGGCACAGTGTGCACTCTACAGTTTTTAGGGCTTTGTGTGCCATTGCGGGCCAGCATGGGGGTGTTTTTGACAGCAGCCATTACAACAAATAATTGAACAGCAAATGAAAACAAATGATATGATTGCAGTGCGCGTCCCAGCAGTCAATCCGCTATCTAGGTGGTTCCCATTCAAAGCCATTGATCAGCTTTACAACCTAAGTAGCTGGCCAGGAAACTAAATGGTTGCGATCAATGCTATTTAACAGATTATTGACTGCTGACTGGTTGCCTGAGATCAAAATAGAGACAGGGGGATGAAGAAATAAGCAAATAGAGGAGTGGAATGAAAACACATGAAATTGGAATCGGTTCCTTTGCTTCAGTGATGATAAATGGGGAAAGAAAAGCACTGAGACAGCAGAGAGCGGGGAGAAGGAGAGAGGTTGCATTTTTCGTGCGCGCGGCTGAATGTGCATGATCATGTGCATTTAATCAAGAAAGCGAGCAAGAAAGACTGAAAAAAAAAACGACGCCGGAAAGATAGAAAGAAAGCTCGGTTTGCACACAGCCAGTGTTATCTGAAGACGCTCTCTCTTGTTTCAAGCTTCACATGTGGCCAGATGTGGTCTGTCTGTGTGTCTCTGCGTTTGTGCTTCTCACACTCCCCGTGAAGCCCGCACACCTGAAAACTCCGCACATTAGTCGAGCTTCTTGAGGAAAAAAACTAAACAGCTCGACAAGGAAGAACATCAGCAAAATCAGCCGGTACTTTTTTCTGCGTCTCTTTGTTCAGCCGATCCTTGATGGAGCTTTTCAAGTGGCACACAAGCTGGCACATCACAACAGCCGCTTGCACCGCAATTACATCCTTTTGACACTCTTTCGCGTGTGTTTCTACTGTTTGAACCAGACTTGGGCCACCCGTCAGCTCGTCGGGCCTTTGGTTGAGGAGAGAGCTCCGTTTCTGATTGGCTGATTACCTGAGTTTTGTGATCATTAGATAATGAAAATGAGCATCAAGAGCAGAGTGGAGGTTGATTCTTCTTAAGATTGAGTTTAGTACAAGCAGAGACAGAGACTAATGTGGAGTGACAGGGGTAAACTTGCACGGACATTTATGTGTGTGTGTACATAAATACTCAGAGTAGTGTGTTTCCATGGTGACTGGGACCAGCTATGGGGCCCGATTATAGACTGGATATATAGATGAACGATGCGTCTCCTCTTCCTCCCAATGTACAAAAGTGAAGCCAAAAAAATCCCGGATACGGATTCTGCGCTGTAGTGATCAGGGATGCGCCCGAGCCTGAGCCAATCACGAGCTGAGCTCGACCACGGCTTGTTAGCGTGAGCAACATGGCTGATATGCTAGCACCACATTGCCGGTGATACCACAACTAACCAGAATATCTCTATAAATACGTTAACGATCAAACTGGCACATGTTCTATTACACCGGCTAGTGACAGTTACAGAAAGCTAAAGTTACATCTCCTGTCTCAAACAATTCCTGATCCTCCGGCTCCGCGACTATGTCGATTTTTTGGTTTGGCCCCTGTCCAATGTGCTGACATGGAGGGGGCGGGGTTTATAACCTATTCTGCAGCCAGCCGCCAGGAGGCAATGAAGACGTTTTGTCTTCTTATTTGAGAAGCTGTCATGTTATCGATGTTTATTAAATATGTTACGTTCATGTGCGTTTGCACTTGAAAATATACCAGTTGCATGTGGATTGTTGTTGGGCCTCAGATTTGGCTTCATTTGTGATTGTTGTCCAACTCCATTTCCGTCTACATTTCCTCAAATTTACTTAAAAACAATATACCGTTTGTGCTTTGAAACAGCAAGAAGTGGCCACGCTTCAGTGAATCCCTGTGTGCATGTGTGAGTGTGAATACAGACTTAAATATGGCCATAGTAGATGTGTGCCTTTGAGATGTGTGTGACTGTGTGTCTCCCTGCCTGTGTGTGTGTGTGTGTGTGTGTGTGTGTGTGTGTGTGTGTGTGTGTACACACACACACACACACACACACACACACACTCCCCTTGCCTTTTCTCAGTTCAGCAGAACCTCATTAATTCAGCAGGAATGGAAATCATTTCTGCACAGGAGACAGAAAGAGATGGAAAGGAAGACACGTGGAAGGGTGGGGGTGGTGGTGCTGTTGGTGTGCGTGTGTGGTGGTGGGGGGGGGGGTTATTGAATACTCAAATGTCTTCATTTTTCTTTACTAAAAGTCATTCTATTAAAAAATAACATTTCAGGGGTAAATAGCACAAGGAATGTATGCTATTAGTCACAAAGGGAATTCTTCACACATTTGAATACAATCTAATCATAATTGTGTTACGTTGCAATTTAGTCATTTGGTTGACACATATGTCCATTAATCTCAGCCTTGATTTATCTCGATTGAAATCCCAGAAGGTTTATACAGTATGTCCTTAAACACAAACAAATAGACCGGACAAACAACCAAATATAGCAAACGTCCAGATGGATACATTAATAAAAAGGTAATCTTCCTTATGTAGCGGCAGATCAGAGCAGAGCCTCCTCCATCCCTCCCTCTCTCCCCTCCTTCTGCCATCCCTCCATCCTGCAGCCCGCCACCAGACAATATGGAGCAGACAGTAATCTGGCCATGCACTGAAGAGATTACAGCATCCAGCAGAACAGTTCAGCACAGAAGAGAGCAGCTCAGTTCAAAACAGCATGGCTTTCCTCGCACAGAGCAAGAAACTCAGGCCGACACAAAGCAGGAACCTATAGTCCATCCAACCAAACTGAGCTGCTCTGACTGTTCAGAGGAAATCTCTCTCTGGTCTCTCTCACACTCGCAGAGCGTCGGCTGGTTTGTGCACACTCCTCCAGTGAAAGCTGACCTTTTCAGAGTGCAGTGCAGTGCTGTGGATCTCTCCATTCCAAATGTCACTTTTTACAGAAAAGACGTGATGTGATAAAAACAGATCAGACGGCGCAGGCGGGACACGTAAGAGGAATAACACATGTACAGTATGTGAGCGTGTTGCGTACACACACACAGTGGAACTTTTGGTCGTTGGATTTTATTTTGTTCTATGGATGCAAACATACATACATGAACACACACACACCGAAGCTTAAACAAGCACAAACATTCAGTCAATAACGAAACAGATGTGCTGCCCTATTTATCCGCTGAACTTAATCATGAGAGATATAAATAACTGATCTTAAGGCTTACATGCAGACAGCAGGTTGGAAGTTCACACATTGCAGTTGTTACTAAGTACATGATGTGGATTTTGGGATTTTCTGGCCTTCTCAGAAGAATTAACCCCTCACGGCAGCCTTTGACACCGCGCTGACCTTAAGGCCGGCGAATAGCTCACTCAGGAGGAAACAGCAGTCACATACAAACATACACACACTAATATATAACACTTATATACATATTTTTTTTATCTTTTCTGTGCAAAAGATGAACTCCAAGTAGAAGCATGTGTATGGAGAGGCAAAATCTTCACAGTGATACTTTTTCTTTCTAAAAGTCTGTTTTAATGATAAACTTCCTATTAAAGTGATAGTTAGGATGTTTAGTTCGGGGTGAATGAGGTACTTATCCATAGTCAGTATATCACCTAAAGTAGATGACGGTTGGAAGGCCCCCCAGTTTGAAAAATGTACTGCTGTAGAAGGGGGCAAGTGGAGAACAGATTTTAGCCACCTAAAATAAAGACCTACAAAAATCAATATCAGTTTAAGAGTAAGCTTCCTTACTTACTATTTTGATTGGTTTATCTTGTCGTGAGACCTATATAGTCTATGTTTCCAACGAGGATCTGTAGCCGTTATCTTTGCTCTCGGCAAAGCCACAAGACGCCATTGAAAACAACAGTAGTTTTACCTTCTAGAGAACGGTATAGTTGCCGATCTACATCTGCCTTGATCGTGTTATCGTGTGACTTTGGTTAGTTCGGATTTATCAAACAAACTGATGGAGGCAGCGGTAGACCAGCAACCCCTGTGTGCCGCAAAGTAAAAGTACTGTTTTTTTTCTCAATAGAGTCTGGTGGCTTTGGCCAGAGCATAGATGGATATAACAGCTTCAGTTCCTTCTCAGAAATGGCTGTCACCCATCAAGGTAAACTGGTGAATTGCTTTGTTCAAACTGAACTGGGGGCGTGCCAACCGTCACCTACTGTAGGTAATACACTGACTATGGAGAAGTGATTCATACAACCCCACTCAAAAACACCCAAACTATCCCTTTAATGTAACACTATTCGCTTATAGAGTTCTGAGAGCACCATCTCATTACTCCTTCAAAATAATTTCAAGGTTGTCATTGGTTGTCACAAGGTTACTGCAATAAATGACAGACGCCCTCGTCTTAATTAAGTCTAAAAATGTAACTTTCATCTTGTACGAACTAAAATCTAGCTACAGTTAAAAGTGTCATTTTAACTGCTAAAGCAGTTAGAGCGAGCTGCTGTCTTGAAGGTGGAACCAAGGGAACGAGGTGGAGAACAGTACTAGCAGGGTCAGGGTGAGAGCCTTGAGAAGGATTCTGTAAAATGGAAACTAGGAGAGGAAGACACTCGCCTGGAAGATTAGAAAACAAACACGATGTTGACTTCAAACATTCAGTTGAGGATGGAAAGAAAGCAATGACCTCAACGTAGGCAGTTTATCTTCCCTTTACGATCCATTAACATGTCTTCGGTTTTAACCAAGAAGACAAAAGCCTGGTGATGGACAGATATAAAGGGTGTGAAGACGAGAGGAGGAACACAAGTTATTAAGCCTGAAACATAAAACTAAACAGCCAACACACAGCTAATTTGATTTTTTCTTAGTCTGTTTGCATTTCATGTGCATTTTGGTTTCCGATACACATAGAAAGGAAACTCTGTAGTACACAGAGTTGAACTGGCCAGCATCTACACACACCTCTGCAGTGTTAAGGAGCAGAAGAGGAGCCACGAAGGTGCAGAGTTAGATAGTTGAGGTGCAACGATTGAGGGAAGGAAGAGATGTGGATATGATAAGAGATGTGGATATGATAAGAGATGTAGATATGATAAAAGCATTGTAGCAGAGAAAGAGACCAAAGAAAATGACGACGGTGAAAGGTGCACTGAGAGTGGGATGAACAGATGACGGTGTAGTAATAAAAGGGGGGGAAGGTTCTGAGGGTGCGACGGCGGAGAGAAAGAGAGGGGAGCTGAAGGATCCAGGTGTGGCAGCAGCCACAGAGGTAATCAGTGGGCCAATGGGGAGTCATTCCACTCAGAGTGAACGGGCTGCCCAAGTACCTGAAATAAAAATAATCATTACACTGCATTAAAGTCACTGTCTGTAAATATACCCTGGGCAGCAGTAAAGCACGCTCACTGTGGCCCCCGCCATCAGGACAGTTGCACACCTTAGCGCACATGCAAGAGCATATGTAAAAAACCACACACGCATGCAAAGAAAGCAAAATGCTAATATTTGTGTGGATGTGCAGCGCGACTCGGCGAGAAACTCAGCGACTCCCCTGCTGATTGTGTGCATTTATCCCCTCATTGCAAAGACAGGCTTTTAACAGAAACAAACTGTTCTCCAAATATAACGCGACCAGCTCAAAGCACATTCATTATCCCCCCTATAACTTATAAGTGTTATTTTAGCAACTGTAAAACCTCGACAGAGGCTTGAACTGGATCTCCCTCACACATTTATTTTGCTTCTCAGTTATTACTGCCTTTGGAAGAAAAAAAATGGGGATTAAGTCTGCATTTAGGTGAATTTGAATTGCAAATAAGGCTGTGTAATTGTTTTAGTCTTTAATCCGAGCAGGGAGGGCCTCAGTGTGCAAAGTTGAGAGTGGCGAGCATCTCAGGCATTCATCTGAGGAAGGACTGTGTTTGTTTCACCACTCGGTTCAATGAGACTTAATAAGCAGGGTGTCCGATCAGCACCACACACACACACACGCACACACACGCACACACACGCACACACACGCACACAAACACACTTCTGCACACACGCTTTAACCCATGGGCTCATTGATAGAGCAGCCAGTTTATTTTGGTTGGGAGTTTAGGTGCCCAGCTGGTACTTGAGACTGGTTAGACTGGCAGAGCTGAGCAGCAGACAGCCGAAACACGCGCGCGCACGCACGCACGCACACACACACACACACACACACACACACACACACACACACACACACACACACAGACACACGCTGTGCCAGGGACACACTGTGCCAGGCTGCAACGTTTGCCAGCTACAAGTCTGCCCACTGCCACAAAGACGGGCAGAGGCAAAGGAGAAAGGGCAGTACAAAGTGTGCGCATGAGTGTGTGTGAGGAGAAGGATTGTGAGAGTGGACAAAGACGTGAGGAAGAAAAGAAAAAGGAGTGCCATAGACTTTTAGAAAATAGGATTGTTGTAGTGTTTAAAAGGATGAAACTCAAACTCAAGTGTCCAGCAGAGAAGCAGCCCTGACTTGAGGGACGAAGTGAAGCTGAAGTTACTTATCAATCAAACATTTAGCAATTTCTCAAGGCAATCTAAATCCCCATTATTTGCATTTTAAGTTGTTCAAAATCCCGGAGTGACAAAGTACTGTAACATGTAAATACAAGCATGCAACAGGTAGAATAATGAAGCAGGCGGGGGAGAGGGGGAGTAAAAGCTGCAACCTTGTGACATGAATGTTTGCTCACTGAGAAACAAGTCATCAAGCGCCTGTTAGTGATGTTGTGCGGTCATTTTTGGTTGACCACAACAGTCAAAAGCACCAACTACACAATCAGTGCAGTGTGGTGGCGGCAGCCGCACAAGGTAACACCTCAAATTGAAACAACCACTGGAAGTTTCACCACAAGAGTGAGAAAGGTGGTGAGAGAGGAAGCTCTGCTATCTACAAACACTCCGGCACAGACCGCCCTGCTGCACCACATGTCCTCCTCACTTTTACACATTCTGGTGGATTTTCTCACTGAAGCGTCTCTCAACATCTTCACCCGACTGTAACCTGCAACCAATAAGGTCCTCCCAGGCAACAGGCTGCTCTGGGGTCTGTATGAAGCCCCCAGGAAGAGCGCCAGGCTTTGAAGCCAAAACCGTGGAATTACAACTTCCGGGTCTATCACATGATGCCAGTGGGCCCAAAAATACTTTTTCCCATAGACTTATAGTGGGAAAGAGATGTCTGTAAATCAATGGATCTTTTTTTTTTTTTTTTTCTGTTTAGGTACAAAAAATTGAGTACGACCACTTAAATAGCCCTTATTTAAATCATCAAATCCTAAAAGTTGTAAAATTCACTAATAGCTGAATCAAAGTAAAAGAGTAAAACAAATTGGTTCAGCCAACTTTGATTCTTGGTTGATATTTTCTTTTTTGCAGCACATAATATTTAATAATTATTATTTTTCTTATTATTATTCAGTGGGTTTTATTTTCCATCTTCTGTTATCCATTCTAGGTATTCTATTCCAGCTTATGTTTTTATTTTCATTTAATTTCATTAAGTATGATTAATCGTATTTTACATATAAACTATATTTTCCTTTATTGTAAAGCACTATGTGTTGCATCTCTTGAATGAAAGGTGCTATACAAATAAATATTATTATCATAAGAAATATTATTATTATAATTGTCATTATTAAAAATAGGATATATATATTTACTATTATATTAAATATATATATATAAATGTATATATATTTACTATTCCCATGTTATATCTCATATGTGTGGATTGCTGAGCACACAAACATATATAAAAAGCACTGCATGTGTACAGAGTTTTTTTTCTCTTGTGAGTGAACATCTTGATCTCAAACGTCGTCACTCCCGTTTAATCCATAATCTTGCAGCTTTAAAAGTGTCCTCAGACACTTTCCTAGAACGTCCCAGTTCTTTATTTCCTCCACTTGCACAATTTGCCAAACACTAAATTCCTTGGCGGCCAGTTAACGCGCGCTCCTGGACCTGTACAACAGCAAGCAATCAAGCTCGACCTAAAAATCAAACTTGTCTCATATTATGTTCTCCACGGCAGCTCCGGTGTGAGCTGATTTAATTTAAGGACTGGGTGTAAAGAGAATGAAATGGCTTCACAACTCCCAGAGTTAACCAACAGGAGTGTGTGTTTAAAGATAGGTTTCGCTCCCTGGGACCTGCCTGACAATCCTCGTAACCATCGTCAGTGTTTTAGACCTAATGAGGAAGGGCAGTAATGGAGTGCTGCTCCGAGCTTTGCTCGGGAAAGAGAGAACAGGGAAACAGTAAAAAACTCACAAAAATTACCTTGCATTGTTAGAACACTATACCAGGTTGGTCGGTCCTCTCCCCACAGAGTTAGGACACAAAGTTATAAAAACACAAAGTCAGCAAGTTGCCAACGTAAGCAGAAGCAAAACACAGCAGAAGCATCGTAATTGCAGTAATTTATGCCATTTTGTTCAAGACAGGGTCTCTTTACACAATGGATAAATGGATCCTGTAAGTGGATGTGGTTTGGGAGTCACCAGTGTCGGTGAACTTCAAAGACGGAGAGAGAGAGAGAGAGAGAGAGAGAGAGAGAGAGAGAGAGAGCATTTGTATGTAAATGTCTGAGCACAGCCAGGAGAAAACACCACAGACAAGATGCCACAGACAGAAACACCTCTGGCATGGAAGGTCGCCCTTGAACTTCCAACCCCCTTACAAATTGCTCACTTCAATTCTCCACAGTAAAGTGGTTACAGTCGAGGCGAACAAGTGATGAATGTTGTTGTTTTTTTTTTAAATTATTGAACCATAATCTATTTCCTGGAAACGACTAAACTGAAAAAGAATTGGCAGCGTTCACCTACTGGTTTCTCCGGGAGAGATAAACAAATGCCCTGAGGAATTTCTACTATTTCCCAGAATGTAGTATTCATTTAAAGCATGCGTTTAAATTTTATGGATGATGATGTTGCAACTAAGAGGGCATTCATGGGTAACTGGGTTAGGGAAATTAAATGGGACTGGGTTGGAAATCTGCATGCAAGGAGGGAAAGTAAACGCTGCAGGGTTTTGGCTTCTGCAATAACTTTGCTCAGGCGGATTCATGGCATTTACGCTGCTCTGGCTAGTAATATGCACGGCGTAGCTAGTACCAAAACTCAGATAAACTATGAAAAAAGGCAGACTTCAAAAAAAGTCCCCAGTGTCACCTCTTTCTTCCTGCACACCGATACCCCCCCCCCCCCCCACCACCCCCCCACCCCCACACACACCTCTTCTTCTCCAACTCCCTCCTGCTTCCTGCCTCACGTGTCCTCCTCTTCCCTCCCGCCGCTCGTCTTTCTGTCCCTGATTTGTTGTCTCCATCTGTCTGTCTTCATGTCCGTCTCTGTCAAACACAGATCCAGGAGCTCACGCTTGCGGAGTCGAGATCAAATGCTAAACCACGGCACATTTTAAGCTCGCCCAGAATGAACCTGTGAGGGAGGGAATCATAAACAATATTTGATCTTCTGCTTCTGTCACTTCCAGACCTCCAGCCGAACACACACACAGCTTGAGGGCAGCACTTTCAGGCTTTGTTGCTTCCCTCAGATAGGAAAAGGTATACACAGACAGAGGAGCCAACTGGCCTTTTTCATTTAGACGGCAACAACGGTAAACAACGGCACACAAAGACAGCGTCATCGCGCTCAACGCCCGTCTGCCTGCAGCCTGCACTCCACGCGCTGTTTGATATTAAAAGACGACACAGACGCAAACGGAGGAGGTGAGGTAAGGGGGGGGGGGGAGGAGGGGGCAGAAAGATGGAAAGACAGATAGAGACAGACAGAAATGGAGACACAACGTTGTGGCATGCCTTTCGTGTGTGGGCTATATTTAAACGGAAAAACGGCCAGGAGAATAAAAGAAGAGACATCGCCGTGCCAACGCTGACTCCATTCCTCTGCTCCCTCTTTCTCTTCATCCCTCCATCCATACCTACTCTGCCTATATTATGGGTGTTATTATTATTCCTGCATGTCGTCATGTCGCCCCCGCTTCTCTCCTTCCCCCGAGCAAGAAAGCGGGCACTGCTGGCACCTAGCCAGATTACCCAATCAATCTCCTCTGAGAGAGGGGGAGGGATGCGAGAGGAGAGGTGGGAGGGAGTGAGGGAGGCAAAAGGAGAGAGGGGGAGGATCAGAAAGAGAGCATGGAACAGAGAGGAAAGGAAAGAAAGAACGACGGGGGGGGGGGGTGCGAGGGGAGGGAGGTGTTAGTGGTGAAAAAGACCTGAGAGGAATTGAAGCAGGGAAAACAGTGCAGGATGAGTAAATTCTGTCTTTCGAAAAAAAAAAAAAAAGGACAGGGACAAAGACAGCTATGAAAGGAAAGGAAGAGCTTCAGCAGACGTGTGGCGTTAAAGTACGGCGAGTGAGCACCTGGTGCGGCAACACAGGGACTTGTGGGGATGGAAAACACACACAAAATCACACACAGTCCAGACAAAGGCTAGGCCATCAACGGTTGTTTACAGAGCACAGCTCCTCCCCTCGTGCCACCTGTTACTGTGGTCCAGCCTAACAAATGTTTAACCCTCTCAAAGAATCCCCAGGCAACAGCCAACAGAGCACCTCCGTCTACCTCTCTGTCTCCACACCACGCGCTGGGAACAGAGCAGATTAAAAGGCTTCAACTTCTTTCCATTGTTTTTCCTTTCCATTCATTTATTACGATCCGAAACAATTAGCCGTTTCATCAATTGGTCGATTAACAGAAAATTCATCAGCAACAATTTGGATTTATTTAACTGATTTGGTAATTTTTTCAGGCAAAATAGCTTTTACCAGCATATAGATGTGGAGATATACTCCTTCTGTTGTTTTTAATGAAAGTAAAGGTAATATCTTTGGGTTTTGGTCTGACAAAACACGGCATTTGTAGACGTCATCACCACTCGGTGTCTGGGAAATTGTGATGTGCATGTTTCACTACTTTCTGACATTGTGTGGACAAAGGGATTAATAGGTGATGAATATAACTGTTAGTTGCAGCCCTAAATTCATTTAGTCATCATTTAGTCTACAAATATCGGCACCCAACACATTTTTGCAGAGCCCAATATGACGTATTCAGATGAGGGCGATATGTCAATTCATATCTCAATAATGATATATATCACAAAATACAATGTTTTCTGGTTATTCCAAAAATAAATAGTCTATGAATTAACCACATGGTAAAGCCTATTTTTGTATTTTCTAATTTAATTAAGAACTTGAGTACAAGGTGAACACTTTTAAGTGAAATTATAGAGAAAAAATGAATAAATATTTCAAGCTATACTCTTGATTATTTGTACAGGCAAACACAAATACAGAGTTATCAGATTAAGGCAATGGTGTGATTAAACTGAGTTTGATCAGATTTCCTGAGTAATTAGAGTTAGCATTTGCTTGCAATTTAGTCGGAATTTTGTTTCACGATATCTCGACATATGATTTCATCACAATATGATTCCATTGAAAGATGATAAATTATCATATTTAATTACCGCCCAGACCTAGTTAAGATTGCTTTTTATATTATTGTAAATCAGAATTTTTCAATTTCAATTTACAATGATATAAAACAGAGACAAACTAACGCTCTCATTTGGGAAGCTGAAACAAGTGAATGTTTGCCATTTTTGCCAGACTTAAACAATGGAATAATTATAATTTCACAACCATATTCAGATCAAATTCACCAATGTATTTACACTATAGTTTTTCCTACTGCAATCTATTTTTAATGCTTGAAAGAAGATGCCTGGATGCCCTTATTTGATGCTGCTATCTCAACCGTCATGACAGTTCTCGTCACCCAGCGGAGAGCTGAGTGCAGTCCGTGAAGCACTGCGACGTGAATGACGCACTTGTGGCACTAAATCTGTGACACTCCGCAGGCGGTGAACCCGGATTGGCATGAATCGCAGATGTTCGGGGTTGCAACCTCTGGCTGGGGCAAAGCAAAATGTCTGCAACAACAAGGCCGAGTGTATCAATTCCTGAAAGACTGTTTGTCTGTGATTGCAAGTGCGTGCATGAGTATGTGTGTGTGTGTGTGTGCAGAGACCGGGAAAACAGAGACTCATTCTTCTGCCTGCTTTAATGTGAGCAAGAATGTGTGTGTGTATGTGTGTGTGTGTGTGTGTGAACAAGCGTGCCTCCTCGCTCGTCAATATGTATGCTTTCTTCATCACAAAAGCTCTCGTCCTTTAATCATTAATATTGAGTTACTAAAGACGTGCCATGTTCTGATAATCAAACACGTTTCCTCAACAAAGTGTTCTTTTGAGGAACATCCAAATTCTAGCAGAAAAAAGGGCCGTAAGACGCCCGGATCTCTTTTAGGAAATAAACATGATGAAACGGCAACGTGAAGAGGAAGGACAGAAACACAACTCCAACAATTAAGACGACAAGAGAGACCACTTAAATTACTTTACAGAGGTACAAGAGTGTTCCAGCTCTTTATGATACCGTATCATCTCGCTTACTTTGAGAGTGTGAATTTTTTTTTTCTCGCATGCAAGTGTGGGTATGTGATATGCACACAAGTGTGCCCGCATGTGTGAGTGTTTACGCGCGGGTTTCGAGTGGCTATGATAGCAGAATCGCCATCCAGGGGTGAAGCCAAGCAGCGATCCAGACAGTCAGAGGCCTCCAGTTCTGGGAGTGTGGCCAGGGCTCCAATCCCACCACATTCCCCTGGATTAGCTGTCAACCAGTCCCCAGATCTGAGGATTAGCACATTATATACCATTATCTTTCCCAAACTGGAGAGTCCACAAAGTCTACATCATCGCTCACAATGGGGGCCAGTAGGACAGGGCTGAGTAAGAGGTGCCTTCAAACCGGGCCAAATGGAGCCAAACTGAGCTGAGCCAAACCAAATCTGTAACTAACACTGTAAACGGGCTCAATGTTGCCTAGCAACCGCATTGGTTCCAGGAAACAAATAAGCGAACAGCATTTCTAAATATCAGTTTTATAGCACAGCAGCGCTGAGATTTTCTCATTTCTATCCCAAAACAAACTGCCGTTGCTAGCGGAGACCACAAATTATAAGAAAATAAAACATTAATAAAAATCAAAACCAATCTCGCACACATTCCTCTTCCACGAGAACGACACACAGAGAGAAGCGCATGCGACTCCTGGGAGCCGTGTGGTTTTTCACTCTGTGATCCGGGGGTACCAGCGGGAATGAGAGAGCCGTTATCAGCAAGGGGCCGCGATAGAGACTTGATCAGGCCGCTGGTCTACGGGGACCGAGGAGCCAGAGTTAATCAGAGACAGACAGACCCTTCATCACCCTGGGGATTCACACGCTTCGACCCTGACACTCTCTTTCCCTCTCTCTGTCACACACACACACACACACACACACACACACAGTCACAGTCACAAAAGCATGTGTGCTCACACACAAACACTGCATTTTACTGTTGTCACAGCCTCTGCCACACCCTCTGAGCATGCACACACACTTAACGGTTGACTGTCACTTTGGGGTGAATCTTAAAAAGTTCCAGCATTTACAATCAAAGGAGGAAAAAGTACAATATTCCTTTATTATAATTAAATAGCATCACTAAAAAGCAGCGGCCCCCTGGGTCAGTCATTACTAAACTCATGCTGTGCAGCCAAACAGTGCTGAGAGATGCATCACTTTATATTAAGAGATCAAATACATGAATCAGGATTAAGGTGTATAAAAAAGATGCACAAGACATCTGGAACGTTTTAAAATATTATAACTGTATCTTAAGGAGTTAAAGTCCCAGAACTAATTCTTTAATGAATCATGTTAGTGTGCCCAACAGATTTGCCCTCTCAGACAGACAGACACCTCACGCACTCCAACTTCCTGAACTGGAGCTGGGTCAAAGGTCAAACAACACTGTCTGATTCCTTGAACTACAACAAACTTATGTTGGTTTGTCTGTTGAAAACGAGCTCACAAGACCCCATAGCGTCCTGGTTTACCACAACATATCACTCCCAACACCGCAGTTTAAGTCTTTGTTTTGTTCTATCGTCAAATATACAGCAGCATTAGTGACCCTGACTGATTTACGCCGCCGGAGACTGAATCACTTTTTAAAATGTGTCTTTTTTACGGCGGCAGAATTTGAAGCTTGATGCTCAGCCATATATTGACCAGGCCTGTCAAACCGCAGCCGTTAAAGAGCTGACATGCAGGTATCCAGCTGGCCTACCTCTGGAGAAAGGTGTAGGAAATTATATTGCATTTAGATTAATTAGACACAGTTGTCAGATTTAATTAACAACTAGGTTTAATTAACCATGTAATTAATCTTATGGTGGTCCGACTCATGCACACACACACACAGACAGGAGCAGAGTGCACGCACGCCGACTCGTTCCCAGCACACACATGCGTAGTACATGCACAACAAATGTAATCTGTTCAGCTGACAAGTGCTCACACTTTTGCTGTCAAACCTCATAAGAGAGTTCAACTGAATGGGTGAATGGCTGTGGGCTGAAACAGCCTGATTGAAATGGTGAGAATAGCACCTCTAATCCATTTCAGGTTTCACTGCTGCCCAGGTGGAACGATAATCTAGTGGTTAAAGCCGTCTGTCCAGTCAACATCCTAACGCCTGTGTAATCCTTATTCAAATAGGTCTCGGGCAACATACAGTGTGGACAGGCCGAAAAGGAGGACGGTCACGGTAAAGTGTAGACATCTATTTAAAACCCAAACTGACAGAGTGAATCAGTCGGTCAGGAACACAATCACATCAAAACGGTCATTTGCAATAATACGAGCTGAGTCAACAAAGACTTTCAATTGTAGGCGATCCGCTTGCACCCAGCTTGTGTGTGTGTGCGTGTATTCAATAGGTTACTGATCGACTGCACCAACTCCTCAGAAGATGAGAGGGTCAAGAGGGCCGCAGACCCTGACCTTTCATTGCCCATCCAGCCCCCGACAACCACAACTGGAGTTGCTTGTCCAGCTCTAAATGTGTCCTCTGTGTACATGTATTGTTTGTGAATGTGTGTGTTAATGTGCTTGTGTGATCAGCCAGCTGCTTTATGTGGTGTGACCTTTGCTGAAGCCTTGAGTGGACCAATAAATAGCCAGGCAGCGCTTTGACCTTTCACCTCAGGCCGACAGTTTGGCTGAGACCTGAGGGGTCAGGGGTCGGCGGTTGGGGAAGTGCTGCCAGCAGCTGAGCTACAGGGTCGCAAAAAAGATAGCTAACCAAGCCCGGTCATGTGAAATGTGGCAGAAATGGCATGAAGACTCTCGATTAGACTTTAAAAATTCAAAGACGGAAGTTTAAGGGCTTTCCCATAAAATATAGAAGTGGTGTTCATAGGTGTTGCATTTTTAAAAGCACGCTACGTCAGACGTCTGGCTCAGAGGCTGTTCCATGCAGAACATAAGGCTGCAGCAGGCAGACCAGACATGTCAAAACAAGAACCAGCAGCATTATCACAGACAGAATAGTCCCATCTCTCTGATGCACACCCTGTGTGTGTGTGTGTGTGTGTGTGTGTGTGTGTGTGTGTGTGTGTGTGTGTGTGTGTGTGTGTGCGCTCACACAAGCATGTGTGTCCAAGTGGTGAATGTGTGCAAACTGCATTTGTGTCCCTGCTCGTACACAACTGGAGGGTTGGTTAAGTTCACTCACATAGTCATGGAAAGCCTTGGCCTCGCTGGAATGTTCACATGTCTCCCTCCGGTCCGGGGCAGCGCAGTACAGATCCCAGAATACACTGTGCACACAGGACAAGAGAGCGAGTTAGACACTGTGGATCCAGAGACATGTTATGTCCATGTTTTGTGTGTTGCTGATGTGGAGATGGTTGAAATGAAGACAAGTTAGTGTGCTGAGGGAAAGTGGTTAAAGTGCACTGATGGAGGTACAACGAATAAAGCACGGCATGAATAGGACACAGATATAATCCTAAAATTCCACCTTTTATACCCTTTCTTTAAGTACTACAAACACATTTTTCAGTTTCTTTAACAAAGCAAGCCAATCATCTCTGAAACAGCAATCACAAGAGTGCCTTTTTGGGTGATGGCGAAGGTGAAGTGACTCACCGCACACTGGGAGACTCGTGTCAGTATCATTTGTTAGTGTCATTTATTAAACCACAAGTCCAACTGTGACAACAGCGTTATATAGTACCTTGTCATAAGCAGCCAAACAAGAACTTTGCAGAAATAAAATAGAGTGGAAGACGGTCTGTTGAGAGCCGAGCACAAGTTGGATTTACTGATTCAATAAATGCCTTAAAAGTAAGAGTGATGTCCGTGAATCAGCTTTTTTACCAAGTAAAATCCTATTAAAAAAAATGGGTCATGATATAATTCAGGAAATATCTCAAAAACAGCATGTAAACAGGGATTGTAAGTAATTTGATTTTAACTGTCAATACTTAGGCCTGTCACGATAACTACTTTTGTTTGACAATATATTGTCCCAGAAATAATAACAATAAACAATACATTTGTAATTTGAAGATCATATAAACCCACCAATATAATGATAATATACTAGCATAATAATGCAAGTTCACCCTTAATTAACCTTTAATTCTTAAGAATATTTTTTGAAATTGTAGTGTGAAGAAATATTAAAATATCCTAGATAAATAAAACACAATCATAACAATAAATAAAATGGACTCTTGAGTTCTGTTAACAAAAATATGCATTGTCTGCGCAATGCTCAATTCTTGGGAAAGGTAGGAAAAACACTGCAGTTTTTTCTGGCGTTCTATGTTAACAAACACACATGTAAATGCCACGGGCAATTTCGAGTTCAGCAAAAGTGATCAAAGAGGTCATGTCCATATATTGTACAAAAAGTCAATAACAAAAATGATCGAGGTCATGTCCATACACCGTACAATAAGTCGATAACATAAAAATGACCAAGGTCATGTCCATACATCGTACAATAAGTCGATAACGTAAACTCACACAGCTACAACTCACAATCATTTTCATTATTGATTATTTTCTTGATTAATTGTGTGGGGAAATGAGTCCCATCACAATTTCCCAATGCCCAAGTTCACATATTTAAATTGCTTGCTTTGTTTAACAAACTGCCGTAGACCCAACGATATTTAGTTTACTATCATAGAGAATGTTGAAAACCAGCATAAATTCACATATGCCACTACAACAACTTCCTTTTTAGTATTTTTTCTTTAAAAATTATTTAAATAAATTGCTTTCAATCGGCTTTTCATTAATAGACAAGGCATTTCAGCTCTACTTTACAGTTTTCCATGCTGAAAGGTATAGACCCAGAGATTGGATACCAAGCCCTATTAAAAAGCCCTGTAAAAACAGGAACCCTCTACAGTCAGATTCACGATGGCCTCCACACAGTCCTCCAGAGAGCTTTTATCCAGGAAGGACAGGTCACCAAATGTTCCTCTCAATCTGCCCTGGTGACCTGCAAGTTATTGACCAATGAGCTGTGATTATGTTACTTACTGCCCAATCAGCCGTTCTCATATTAGTTAATTAGACCAATCCCACTCCTTCAGGGCAGCAGGGGCCACCAGGTCCCACTCCAAATGGGCCCTTAATTACTGCACTGAAATTAAGTACCTGCTAAGCCGGTCCACATTAAGGACTTCTACTTCTTCAAGATATTGATTTCATGGACAGCGTATACATATATAAAAAAAGAACTGCTGAACTCATTCTTGCTGTCATTTAAAAAGGTGCAAATAAACTGTTCCATGCGTTCTTTGTGCTGATGTCGGGGACAGCCGTGACACCTGATTTGACGGACTGCGAAATGGAGCAGAAAATATTAGCTGATTGCCCATAAGTGTCAGAGAATCGCTCACTAGCATCCTGTCACATATTGGTCATTTTTCACTGAACAAGTAGTTTGATTTTCATGGCTCAGTGCTATCATCTGCTAAATATGGTTATTATAAAACATCCCTGATCACTGATCTGCACTTTCACTCATGTTCTTTTGAGTTATTTGAGAGAGTTTGAATCATTTGTGTTATTTGAAGACACCAAGAAAAACAAGAGTGAAACACTAGGTGTCCTGAAAATAAAAAAGATATTTCAACCCGTCGGCAGGCACACGATACCAACCTCTCAAAGCATGTGAACTACAATAGAAATGTGTTGGTAAAGTATTTAAAGATGAAAAGACCGAGTTGGTGCCCCGAGGCGTTCAGTGAACACTGAGGTCCCCTCTAGACAAGGAGGGCGCTGAAGGAACAGAGAGGGACTGTTCAAAAAACGGCGGTGAACACATATGGTACGCGTGTCGCGCTGCCCTTCTGTCCCTTGACAATAAAGCCAGCGTACATTATCATATCTATCGGTTGGTGTTAAAGAGATTGCTGCTCCGTCAGCAACGGGCCGCGGTGAAAAAGGCTTGGCCATCGCAAATCCAATCAGCTCTCAGGGAAATGAAACGGAACGTAGGTTACAGTTTGTTGCCCGAAAAGACACAACCAGGTACAGGTGGGGGTGAATGGGGAGTTGGGGGTGGGAGTCGGGGGGGGGGGGGGGGAAGGTGATCTAACATCTCACGGCCTGTGAAGTCTGAAATATATTGCGGTTTGAGCAGCTGACCTGCTTCTGTCTGAGCCACACAGGGAAATCTCATTCTCTCGGTTGCGCTGCATAATCTGAAACAGGATCGCTGGTGGACGAGCCTAAACGCAGAAACCAAGACTTTCATTATTCTCTATCATTTTAGGTGGTCGACACAGGACTCGTTCCTCTGTAGAGTTACAACCGAGCGATTAGGTGTGAAAAGGTGTTGGATTAGCGGGCAGAATTACCCCAATGTTGTACTAATGAAAGGTTGATTTACAGGGCGCAATCAGGGGGGGGGGAATCCATTTCCATCTATGGCACCATCTCATGTATCACTGGGATTGAATCCAAGCAAAGTCTGGATGGAACCATTGCTAGCACTGATTTGACAATCCCACCCACATTTCCAGGAAAAAATCTCTCGTCATAGTTGTTGTCTCTTTCTTTTCGGAGACACTAATCTTTAGAAATGATCTGGGAAGTCAAAATTCGCAGTTAATTAGCAACAGCAATCTGCAAGAAATCTTGTACTCTGCACACCCTTGTAATAGTAAATGTTCTATCCAATTATCTAATCATTTCAATCTAATCATCTCATCATGGGAAGCTCTTTATGGTATTATGGGTAGCAACCGATGGTATTTGAGACACACAACTCTGTATAGGAGAAAACCTAAACCACTCTTACTTTGAAGTCACAGGAGGAGATTTAAATTGCAGCTTGGGGTCATGCAAACTCTTTTTTTCATTCATTCAAATGAGAAACAAGGCTAAAAAAAATAGAAGCTGGCACTGTCAGCACACACACACACACGAACACACACACACACACACACACACTTTGTATCCAGAACAGAGGAGGAAGGGATTAGCGACCAGCCGTCCAGAAGAAGACAATTACTAAAATTAAATGCCATCATGATAATTGTTTGCAATTAACTGTGGTCTGACAAAGCCAGTGGTTACAATGTTCTTTCCCATTATAATAAGGAGAGTAAATAAAGACATAGAGACACACGGGCTGCTGGTTGCAGGTCTACATGACAATCCTGTGTGCGTCTTCAACCGGTGAGTATGGAGAGACGGAAATATACATCAAGACAGAGATGGAAACAGTTGGAGATAAGGAGGCGGACAGACATGAGTGAAAAGAAAAGTTTCAGAGAGTCGACCATGCTGCTTCTTATCAGAACAGGCTCCTCTTAATGGGGTAAAATGCGGTAATCAAACAGCGAAGGCGGGGAAACGCAACCCCACCAGTTGTCTTTTTTACCTTGACATCAGCCATTCTCCTGGTAGCAGCAATGCATCCAGCGAAGAGGAGAAAACAACAACACCACAGTGCCATGTAAATCAGGAACGCTCCCTTTGGACTAATAAATAGAACAGTGACGGCTTAAGAGGAGCCAACAATAAAATGAAGTTATACGTGTGTTGTTAAGATGTTCACACATGCAGGTGGAGGAAATTCCTGCATTGAGGTACACGGTGGAGACTGCAGAGACCTTCTGGCTCAGCCAAAGACTAAGTGCCCGTTCACACAGGAAAGTGGCATTGCAAAATTAATGCACACATTGTTACAAAACAGGTATCGCTGGAAGCTTGGTGATGTCGCCAATACTCACGCTCTTTGTCTGTAACCGGTAATCCTGTTACATCTACACATGTCTCACAACTGACTGCAGACCATGCTGCATCTCTTTTGTGGAGCAGAGGTCATATAAAATTACATGAGACACGGCGATTATGATAGCTTCTTCTGTTCTGGACTCTCAGATCCGCTCGGCAAGCTCTGCACAGGGTTACTTCGCCTCTGAAAGCAAATCTAATGATTTCAACAACTGCATCAAAATTAATTGATTTTGGTCTGAAATTCTGCTGTTATTAAAAAGGTGAAGTCACCAAACCTTAATTCTTCTAAAGTGAACCGTTTCAAGTAGTTTTGCAACCGCTGAAAAAGTTGGGATAAGATTGATACAAGGTTTTTTTCCAGGATATACAAGGAAACCATTTGTTTAGAATCAGATTTTCCGTTCCACTAGAAATGGATTTGAATATTCTGCAATGACGGAGGAATGGGAGGAACAGGAAAACCTCCCGTTACTCTGACTTAAGACTGTCGATGCATTATTCCAAGATGATTACTGCCATTGCTGGTCTTCTAGGCATACCCCTTTAATTAGTCTTTTGTTTTGTTGCATTATCATGGCAGTTTGTTAACAAGTGAAACCAGATACAAACAAACAGTGTACTGCTCCTTTTGAATGAGCTGAATTGACTATATTAGTGTTCCTATTGGATTTTATTTAGATGTAACAGCTAGGCGATGGTCTGTCTCCTACGTCGAACTCGACTAGGAGGCTGAAGTTGCGAACAGTATTTCAAACTCAGCTGCTCCGATTTACGATCTGAAAGATGGATGAATTAAGCACGGAGAGGGTAGTAGAGGAGAAAGAGGTGAGGAAGACTCTCTGAAACCTGTGTATATAAAGAACAGTCTAGACATTTAGGGGCAGAGGACGGCTGTACTCTCACTGTTTTCTCTGCCCCTCACAAACAAGAATTTCAGCCAGAGGCAATCACACAGAGGATCCCTCGACATACTGTTGTTGTGCTGAGGTTTTCATGTGTGTGTATGTTTTGTGTGTTGGGGTGAGGGGTGTGTGTGTGCTTGTGTATGTGTGTATGTGTGGGGGTTGGCGGGGGGGGGAGCGGGTGTACTGAGGATTCAGTGGCCATCCAGTGAAAACTGGTTAAAGCAATCGATTTGGGGATAAGGAGGAGACAACTAGCAGCAGCCAATAGAGAGGGAGCTAATGACACAATCAACACCTGCAGCCCTCGCTGAGCCTTTTCTTTATCCTTCCACCCATAACAACAGATGTGGATGAGTGACCCCCACCGCCAGGCTCCCTCTTCCTCCCCCAACATCCCCCCCCGCCCTCCTTACAGCTCCGGTCTCACTCTGAAGCCCCCCGCCAACGCCATCCTACAGGAAACAGCCACAGAAGCAGAGACAGGAGGGAAGAAAACCCAAGTGAGGTGCTGAGGACGGGACGACGGGGGCGGGGCTCGGGGTGGCGGCGGGGTCGGGGTCTTAGATTTGGCTGTTTAACACAAAAGAGGCTGGAATGCAAAGAGTTAATCCGTTCGGGGGTCTCTCTTCCGCAAACAAAGGGACAGGCCTCCAGACAAAGGTTGAGGGAGGGGGAGCGAAGGGTGAGGGATGAGGGAGGTTGGTGGCTTTCCTACCATCTGGAGCTTTTGTTTTGGGGGGAGGCTGGAGGTTGGAGGGGGGGGTTGCAGGGTGGTGCAGGGGTGGACAGGAGACTCCGCCCCCCCCCGGCAGCCGACCCCCGGACCCCACCCCCAGTGAGTCTCCACGTCCACGTGCTGTGTGGCCCAGACGGACGCCCCTCAGCGAGGTCAAACTACACCGGAGTCCTGCCCCGCTCAGCCTGGCTAATCATCAGCCTACACTCAAACTGCTCAACGCACACACGAGGTCATCTCCCACACTCTGCTGAAATATTTCAATGCAGTCAGAACACACACTACGAGTGCTCGGCTTCCCTTTCTGTTTCCCACTCTCTCTCGCTCTCTCTCTCGCTCACACACACTGGGCCAGTCTCCCTGAGCCCTCTTATTGGTTCAGGCAGAGGAGAGCAAACCTACGCTGCGCTGTATGTTTGTGTATGTCATTCTGTCAGCATTACTGGTAGCTGTCCAATTGAGAGCTGTCAGGTTGAGAGAAGCCAGGCTCTTTAAGGACCATTATGAACCGTGTCAACAGGCTGCACAATTACAACACACACTGGGGCCAGAGAGGATGAATGAATGAAGCCGCATGTCCGGGTTTATTACACAGGGCCGGCCGGGGGGCTTTGGGGATGAGCAGGATAGCATGAATGACAAACAAAGCGGGTCCTGTCAAACCTCTTATCCTGGCTCTCTTTGCCTCTTGTGCTGCCTTGCTTAGGATTCAGCCTCTCAACCTTCATGCCTGTTTGCCTGCTTGATTCTTTGTCTGCATCCTTTCCAGCTGCCTCCTCACTGCCAGTCTGCTCGCCTCTTTGCCTTGAAGTTGGGTTTTCTAGCTCTTGGCCTGACAACTGGAAAGAGGGGAATCCTACATTTGGGTGTTCCCATTCCTTCTACTTCAGACATGTACAGTGTACGTGTCAGGCCCTAAGCCCACTGACCCTGTTCTTCCAGCCAGATAGAAAACACTGTCCTCTTTTCATCTGGCATTATTAACAGATCTGACAGATTTGTTTAAAGATGCAGAAAGAAAAGTGGAAGAACCCACGTCAGAGCCTTGTTCTGTTAAATTGAGCATAAGGTTCAAAAGGCTCACAAACTTGATGATGGAGTAGAGGTTTTCAAACTGAGAGGAGGCGTGGCGGGACAGACTTGAAGCAAAGATACTACGTGAGGTGAAAGAGAGAGGTGGTGTTTTAAAAACAACAGGAAGTTATATGCGTCAAAGATGGCCCACCCATCTCGAGTCATAACTCGAGGAAGTCAGACCACACAGACATGATACATATATTTGTTGATTCAGTGTGACTTATGCTTTATGAGGATGTCATCACCCTTGATGGCCATGGCAAACAAACGTCCTTTTACAAATCGCAGGAAAAAAAACAGTCTTCTTGTCGGAACTTGCCTGAGAATAATCCCGTTTTTTAAATTCTCTTCAGTATCAAAGTAATCCAGTGATAGTTGTCTGTACATCCATGGGTACATTGAAAAAGAAGATGTACTAATAGCTAATTCGGCATACTTTTAATGGTGCCAACCTAAAGCTAAAATGTAAACAAATATTGGCTTCCGGGGGCTCATATTGTAGCCAACAGCGCGCAATTGAAACCATTTGAACATATTACGATATGTTGCATGGTTGTTGTCTGAGGGAGGGTCCACAGTGTCATAACTACTGTGACAGAGGATCGGTCTCTGATAATAACAAAGCAAGGCAAGTTACCTCACTTGTCAATCAGAGGGACGCCAGAATAACAGCACTTAAACATGTGTGAGATAATGTACTTAGCATTCCCTGCAATTACTGTCCCTCTCCACCCCAGCACATTGTCAGACCATCAAGAGTTCTTCTACAGTACAAATGTAAACTGTTGAAATAAGGTGTGTGTGGTCAAGAGAGAGAGAAAGAGCTAGAGGATCAACATGTACATACCACCACCATGAGTGTAAAAATCCTGGAGGTTCCCCAAGTGTGATGTTCTTCTCCCATCGGATCTAAGAGGAAGAGAGAAGTGGAATAGAGGATGGAGGGGAGAAGACAGAGGAGAGAAATGAAAAATTTGACATCCCAGCATGTTTAATGCATATCGTAATCATTTTGCTCAACTGTCCTCCCAACTTTAGACATACAGAGCGATAGTCGGACAGAAAAATAGGCCAACGGGCAGCGCAGCGAAGTGCAGTGCAGCGCTGAGTTTCCGGATAAGGAACTGTGACTGTCTTGAAGCAGCGGCCCTCTCCACTGCCCTCACAAACCAGCAGAGCTCCTGCCTGTATCTGGACACCGAGATAAGATCCATTGAGAGATAGCAGACCCTGCTGCCTGCTTCACACACACACACACACACACAGCCCTACTGACCTGACTCCACACACACAAACACAGATTCACATAGTCATACATACATGATTCACCAGAGTCTGTGAGGGCAGCATGACAGCAGCAAGATTTGTCTTTGTTTTCTGTACATTAGATCCTAGCTTCAGATTTCTATTAAAGTGTCTATTCTATAGATTTCCCCAGTGCAGTTTATAGTGATGTGATGTGCCGTAGGTGGGTTGGGCTTGTTGATTTAATGCTGCTAAAGAGCTGAGTGCTGCACTGTGCAGGAGAGCATAGAGTGGCAAAGTCCTCTCGGGGACAGAAGTATATTGTGTGTATACTATAAATATGAGTGTGTCTGTGTCTGTGTCTGTGTGTGTGTGTGTGCGCTCCTCACTGAAGAGGAACAGAGGCTAATTGAGGTAGGAGAATCCAGGTGATAGCGCTCTCATTAGATGAGCAGGTGTGTGTGTGGGCCTTCAGTTTACCTGCGAGGATAGAAGTCCCTTATCTATTGAAACATTTCTGTGTTTTTCTTTGTGTGCATGTGTGTGTGTGTGTGTGTGTGTGTGTGTGTGTGTGTGTGTGTGTGTGTGTGTGTGTGTGTGTGTGTGTGAGAGGGTGGGGAGAAGGGGAGACTGTGAGGTACATAGGTGCTGAGGTTCTATGCATTGCAAAGAAAACATAATTATGCCTTAAACAACACATACACTGGATTAAGCAAAGAAAAATAAATAGAGAAACACATTCCTCAATTTGACGACACATATGCAGCATAAACAAACAAAATACAGAAAGAAATACAGAAGTTAAACAGAGACACGCCGCAAAACAATGGAGCTAAGTTACAACCCCACAGAAAGATGTTAAGCGTGACATCCTGAACTATGTTTAATATGACAATAAAAACAATGTTTATTTTAATTAATCTATTAGTGTATCAACTATCTATTTTGATCGTTGATTTGTCACAAGCTATTTGAATGCATCACCTTGGGGTTGTGGGAAGTAATGTATATTTTCCTATCTTGTTGTTAGAGTCAAAATGATTCATCGATTTATCAAGATTAAATGGCAGGTTAACCGATAATCAGTAAGCAATGGTCCTCTTACTTGCTTTTTCCAGACCAAAGTCGAGAATCAGCTTTCACACTTTTGTGTTGCGTTTGATTTGCAGCGTGTCTATGTTCGCGGTTCATTTATGCTCCTTATGTATGTGTATCTCTCTAAATTTGCTGTGTTGTATTTATTTGCAGCAATTTATTTTATGTGTAGTCAAGAAAGTGAAGATTTTTTTCTCCATTTGCATGTGCTTTCTTTAGTTGCAGTGCAGTGAGCACTCTCAGCCACTGTAGCGTGGAAAAAACAAGCTGGAGAATAAACAGTGAGGAGGTTTAACAGGAAGTTAATAGAGAGGAACAGAGGAAAAAAAGCAGATGATCAACGAAAAAGAAAGGATTACAGAAAAAAAAAAGAAATAAAAGCCAGGAGAAAGTGATCAGGTTTTGTGTGCTTTAAGAAAGATCTGGAGAATGTTGACTGAGTGCTAACATGGTAATCGAACATGTAGATGAGTATCACAAATCATGTCTGTTTGCAACCTTTCTTCAAATACTTGTGAGAGTACATTTTACTGCTGCATGAAGGGGAAAAGGTGAAAGGTCAAGCTGTTGTGTTAGTTTGGATATCTACCCATTAGTGTCAGTCTAATCCAAATAAACTGAGTCTGACCAAAGAAAGACAGCAAAACACAAACGATGCTGTGGTTGAAATAAACAAAATCATTAAGCAATACACGGTTGCAGGCGCAACATTTTGAGACAACTGGCGTCAAATTGACTTAGCAGTCTTTGCATGCATGCCTCGTGGACATGGATTGTTTGTGTGCGTTTGCGTGTATGTTGTTCTAATCCCCGTCTGTGTAGATGTTACTTAAATTCTTGTTTGAGGCCGTTTAAATGTGTGTTTTTGAGTCTGTCTGTGTGTGTGTGTGTGTGTGTGTGTGTGTGTGTGTGTGTGTGTGTGTGTGTGTGTGTGTGTGTGTGTGCCTCCGGTTGCCTGCCACCCAGAACGTCACCCCTTTCCAGCAGCTTACCAATAACACTCAATCACCGGGAGAGAAGATTCACCCACAAGGGCTCTGAAATGAGCGAGGCTCTCTGCAGCCCCACTACTTGATCTCCCTGTGCTGCTTTCCTCCATCTTTGCTTCATATTTTAGATGTCCGCCCCTGGTTGTTGGCAGCTGGGATGGCCTCCAGCAGCACTGCCCGCCCTGCCGCCAGCCTGCCTGCCCACTATCAGCTAAGGCAACCAATTTATGTCTGATTGATACATCCACGTCCCTGCAAGAGTGATTTTGGGATCTGCTCTTTTTTAGGTGATTTCTCTATTTTTGCAAAAACCCTTTTCAACTCAGCTGGAAGAGACATGACTTTTTTTTAAAGAGTAAAAATTATCATATTAATATAATGGCAGTTCTTTTACAGCTTGTTTTGTTGCCCAGGCCAATTAAGACATAAAATAAATGGTTGTGGTTGAAAGCAGTCATAAGCAAACCTAACAAAAGCTCTATCATCATCATCAACTCTAAAGGTGCAGCCGATTCAATAAATAGTTCGACACTCTTATTCGCTTTCTTGCTGAGAGACAGATGGGAAAATGTATACCACTCTCATGTCTGTACTGTAAATATGAAGCTACAGCCAGTAGCTTAGCATACGGACTGGAAAAAGGGTCAGTACTGGTTACCTGGCTACTTCACGGTGAAGACAAAACTCCAGGAAGTAACTGTGCTCGACCAAGATAAGGTCTCGGACAAACACCCCAATAAAACCACAACTTCTTGTTTTTATACTTCAGTATTAGTACGAATTAAAGAAACAAAATATAATGTGTTAACTGACTAGGTCAGTGCTAACTGTCTTTATGCTAAGCTACACTAAAGTCGGCTAGCTTTAGCTTCATATTTACCATGAAGACATGAGAGTGATATAGATCTTCTAATTAAACTCAAGGTTAAAAAAAGCAAGTGAGCACATTTCCTAAAATGGCGAGCTATTCCTTTAATTCTAGATATAAACATTGCCTTTTACAAGAAACCGGTAGAGAAACTAATTTAAACTTCAAAATCAACTCTCTTAACAAAGCCTGTCGCTAGCACTCTTACAGATGAGTTGAGCCGCCTGTTGCTCACTAGACATTCACATCTGAGTGTGAAGCGTAAGTTTGTGCAAATGCATCAGTATCTCTATGCGACTCTACACTGAGCTCACCTGATGAAATGACAGATAAACACAGTCAGTATTAAAGTTGAATGATATGGACCTGCCTTTGTTTGCCATTAAAGCCCTCTCAGTGTTGGGGAGTGTATTAAGTGGAGCTGAATAAAGCCAGTGGGGCAGGAGAGGTGTTGTACAGGAGACGGCCTGGACACGGGACCATTAGCAGGAAGGATGTCCATTAAGGAAGAGGATGCAACGCATTAGAGACATTACCTCGTCGACAGTTCAGGGGCCTAAAATGAGACTAATAGGTACAGCAGACCTGGGAAACGTGGTCATGTTTGGTTCAAATATTAAAAGGTAAACTTGATTTAACTTAGCAGGGGCTGGCTTTGCTTCTCAAATGTCATGGCAGAAAGTGAACAACACATGCTCACAATATGTCAAAATGCTCTAATTATACAATATTTATGTTTACAAATTGGAGCTAATAATGAAGGGTGGGTAATCACATTTAGTAGCCCAACCTACTGCTTACATTGTTCAAAATTAATAAACACCAAAAGAACATTGCTGTTGCTCAGCAGCTGTAAATTAAAAAAAACAAGTCTTGGCTCATAATGTATTAATATTGTCTTAGTTTTTCAGTGTCCAGAGATTGGCTTTCAGTAAGATTGCTCAACAGCTGCTTGAACTCAGAGCAACTTATAATGTGAATTCCATTCCTGGTCATACAATAGAAGGGGAACCACACTCACGCTTTAGAAACAGGAAGTCAAACTGAAAGAACGGCTTACCTCTGACAGGAAGGTCTGTGCTGATTTCTGTGCGCCGACATGAAGCAAATACTCGTACACATATAAAGCTAACCTGGAAAACAGAGAAAGAGAGAGAGAGAAAGGTGTCAGTGTCGAGGTATCACATCTTTTACACTCCTCAGACCTCCTCAGTACACTCTCAAAAACAGCACTCATTTGAAAGATTGTTTCAAAGTCAATAAAAAAACAAGGTCATGCTCTTTCTTCATCCTTAAAATGTGCCACACTTGTTTCATTCCAAGTAGCCCGTCAACGTAAGTCCAACACATGTGCACAACTGGCAGAAAATCATCCCTGTGTCATTTTAGATGGAGCTTGGATAAACAAGATTTCACAGTATGAGGATCTTATACACTGTGGAGAGGTAGTAAATGTGTGATGTAAAGCTCTGCAGCTCTGGGCTAAAGAGCCTCTGTGGCACTCGGCCATATCCTTGTGGTTTTAAGAACTCTGCTGTTGAGGCACAGAGGCTGAAAACAAGACAGTGTAGACACCGAGGGAAACACGGACAGAGGAGACGAAAAAATATCCTCAGACGTGGCTGAAGTCGGATTCTCAGATGTCACCAGGCAGCTTGTTGGAGTTATTTTTAGGTGCCACACACACACATGTTTCTGTGGGTTTGTTGAAGTAATTATTTATGCATCAGATATATATATATATATATATATATACAGTATCTGATGCATAAATAATTACTTCAACAAACTCACAGAAACATAGTCATTAAAATATTATTGGCTTATCAAGTTATAACAGATAACCGGCAGACAAACAGGAGAGCAATGTGAGCATTTAATTGGGAGTTCAATCTTACATACTGACAAGAGTTAAGTCAAAATCTCCATCTCAATTTGCGTTCTTCCGTACTTACACTTGCTACTCTGAGTGCATAAGTATACGTAATGGCAAAATGCAGTGCACTTCACTAGGAGTACCCGGATGGTGTACTCATAACGGTCAAAAAGTTGAGTGTGGAACGCGGGACACTTTTCACCCTCAATCATCGCCATCTTGGCTCCGTAGGGGAACAGGACGGACCACCAAACTTGTGAAAGCTGTTGAGATGGCAGCGTATTGTCCACCATGCGCAAGTAAGTACATAGTGTACACAGTGTACTACATGCAAGTGTAACAGAAGTATCCGAATTGAGACACTGCACAATACTCATGTTTTAGCTCTGGCTTGGTCCAACAAACAAACCATGTGCTAAAACACAGACATCACTGTTACAGATAGCAAAGGGCTGAAGGGCTTGGTGTTGACTCTCAGCCTGTGATTCAGTGTTAACAACAACAAAAAATGTCTTTATCAAGCTTTAAAAATTCTGCTTGAAATGGCAAAACACAGCACAGCCTGTATCAATGGTGGAAACTGTCATTCAGAGGAGAAAAATGACAAGTGTACTCTATTGGCCACTTGAACACTTTAGTCATGCGAAGAAAAAAAATACTAATTTATAACTAATAATACTAATAATGTCTTTTCAATTGACTATTACATGACAAATTGTGCCAGTTTTGACAATTTCTGTGTGATTTGTTGAGACAAAGAGTTAATGTAATGTTTTCACATAGCAAGTAAAACTCTGGTTGCCTGGCAACAAGATGAGCAGACTCTATGAAGTCACTGCTCCCGGCTAAGAAATGGTCCAACACATAACCACTCGTAAAAACACAATGAGTCGGTTTTTAAAATGACTTAAACAAGCATTTTAATTAGTGAGCTTGAGAGGTGCTGGTAGGTGCATTGTGTAATCTTCGAGACGGAGCCGGGGAAGCCGTTTTGAAACTTGATGCTAAGCTAAGCTAACAGTGTCCTATCAGAGTGGTATCAATCTTCTCATCTAACTCTCAGCAAGAAAGAAAATAAGTGTATTTCCCAAATGTTGAACAAAGGCATGTTTTAACTGAAGAAGCAAAAAGGGCAGAAAGTTCCTTCGAACCCGATCCACTAAAATTGAACCATCTACATTTCACAGCGTGTGATTTTTTGGGGGGGACCATATCCTGGCTCTCTCTTTCTCTCAACAGCTTACTCATCCTTGTTACTTGTCACTGTCTTTGCCTTGTTAACTCTGCTAACGCTCATCCCTGCGAGACAAGGATGGATCAAGACTACAGCAGCTGGGTCCGACTCAAGACTCAACCGAAGAACAACTTAATAATGACAATGTCTTCCTCATATTCTTCTGTATCTGCAACAAAACAGGATCATCTCAGATGTTCAGTACATTGCCAGGTCCTCATTGGACTACACATGAAGCTGCAGAAAGACACACACATGGACCTCTCACTCTGACCACCTCCAGTCAGACCAGTCTGGTCCGACATCACAGCCTGCAATCATCTGTATGCAACCGTCTCCATGTCCGACACAAAGTGGAAGGGAGCTTCTGTGCTTTTGTGTACGGAGGGCGACGGTTTTTATGCTGATCACATGCATCAAGGCCAGAGCAGACACAGAGGTATGATGTTTGAGTTGATACTGAATGAATCAATAATGAGCCAGAGTTGAGCAACCTGATTCATTATCTCCTCAAAGTTACCACTGAATCTCCCTCCAATGTCCTCACAATCTTTTGCTAAAAGAAAATATTCTGCTACAGCTGGTCCAAACCAGTTTCAACTAGCATTAGACACTAGATGCTATCGCCTCTTCCATTTCTCATTCTTACATCAGATACAACTGTATCGACACCCATTTCAGATACGTAGTGTAAACACACTGCAAAAAAAAAAGAAGAAGAGGATTCATAGTTCGAAAGAGTTTTTAATTACAGCGTGTATGTCAGTGTTTCTTTAAAGAGGCATCTCTACTGAAGAAGTCACAAGAAGGAGCAAACTGCTTGTTGTAAATGTTTAATATTGATCTCAAATGGAGTGACTCTCCTGGTACCGTTAAGTGAAACTGATCAGTGTTGTGTTGAGGAACAAGCCGGTCACCTTTAATTACGTGTTGTCAGAAAATGTGAAAAGAACATTTTCTGTCTGGAAAAGTCAATGTGATGTGCTGCCTTTATATACATTTACATCCATCCAGTAAATTACATATTATTATAATGAAACGTTTTATTGAGCTTTTCATAATAAATGCTATATAAACAAATTGGATAGTATAAAAAGAAAGTAGGAATATTAAATAAAAAAAGCACTATCCATTTCTGCCATATCTTTGCTTGATATTCAATTTTAGTGTGTTTTTGGGAGACTATTAACTGTAAATTAAACATAAAAAAAATATATTTTTTTAAATAGCAGTTGTCTCCCAGGGATGGGCTGGTCTGTAAATCAATTTTGGTGTAGTGGCCACATGGAGTATTGCAACTTCTGGGATCATCGTGGGATGTACACATATAACATTTTTCGAAAAGTAGCGGCTATGAAAAGATGAAAACATTTTTCAGCGTCACAACCCCTAAAAAACAGATTATTTTCATTATCAGAATTTGATCCATTTGGTCCAATAAAATTTAGAAAGTTATTTTGTCGCATTCATGTTTCAGGGAAGCCAAAAGGAAGTCATCCAGCTCGGCCAGTGGAAGTCATGGACTCCCCATGCTCTCGACTGGCTCGGTTGGAGAAGATTGCTCAATGAGCCCAAACACGCAGATTTGTGAGGAAACCCGCTGGAGTTTTTTTTTTTTTTTTTTTGAGTATACACCCAGAGAGCAACTTTTATAGGAATGAAGGGGGCTCCATCCTTGAACACGAGGACACTGTTTGGATTCATTTTAGTGAGTAAAACAAACTCAAATTGTAAAAGTGTGTGTGTGGGTAGTATCGAAACTTCTCCAGTCAAACAATACTTGCATTTGATCCTTTTAGTGTCCGGTTCTAGAACAAAAATAAACAATTTGTATGGTTTGCTCGCAGCCAATGAGAGGGCAAAAACAGGATTTAGAATGATCAGCTTTGTGTTTTTTGCTCATTCACTGAAGTAACCGTGAGCCTGAGCAGCTCAGGGGGTGTTTACGTTTCCCATGCAGGTACTGGTTAAAGTGAGAAGTCGGTTGGTGTAAAATATTAAAACGAGGTCCTCTTTGTAGTGTGAAATACCCAGCGGCAGGCATCAGCTCTTATATACCCCGTCCGCACTGTACAGGATCGAACAGACGTTCCCATGAGCATTGAGGCAATGCACTGAAATTTTCATGGCAGACCCTGGTGTGATCTCAGGGGCTCTATGCCCCAGTGATGGGCACCTGCCCCGGCCGCAATGCATTATTTAAAAACACTCATTCAAACCAGGCTTCAGGGGACACCTTTTGTTTCTCTGTCAGAAGCAGTAAGTGTAACTCGGTGAAGGAGGAGACTTTTTTTTGCAAGCTGATGGTGCAAAGCCCGAGGAAGGCCAGGTAGATAAAGGAGTCATGTGGGGGGGGGGTGTTGTACTGTACAGGAGAGCTGTGTCAGAGGGAAACTGAAGGTCAGGGCCTCAACTCTTTCCTCTGTGGATACTGTAAACCTGAATTCCTTCCCTGTGAACTCTGCACTGGTTACACATGTCACTCAGGAATAAAAGATGAGATGCTTACAAGACAAACCACAAACACGCAGCCCACTCCACAGCTCGCGTTTCCTCTGCAACACATTTCACTCCCCTCCTTCCTCGGCTGAAGTCGTCCGTAGAGGAAATTTAACGATAACGTACGTTGATTCAAGTTACATGATGAAAATAAGATCTGTCTGAGTGGGAGGAGGAACATTTAACCTGCACTTTGACTGCTGACTAAATGTCAAGGCTCAAGAGGCTTACATTAAAAAAGAAAGAACGAAACTGTTAACTGTTTTTCGACCATATAGCAACTCGGTGGGAATCCAACACACCATTTGCGATCTTCTTTTCTTTCCTGGTCCTAACCTTGTGCGACCTAACTAGTGCTTTGCTCAATGTCCACACATCAAGGAGATCTCTCCCACTGCCTTGTCCCCAGGAAACACACCTGACATTTAGCCCCAGGCTGCCCCATCCAGCCCTCCCTTTCCTTCGCTCGCCTCCAGAGACAAGGGCATCTCGGCTTAGTTTAGCCAGCTAAAGCACAGACAGTTAGCAAATTAACTTTCATGTCGTCGTTTCAATAATTCAGCAGCGAGGGCAGGGTGAGGTAAGGTATGAACAGAGGAAGTGATGGAGGCGGGTTCAGCAGGGCTCGTTACTGCACATACTTTCATACACAATCTTTAACAAAAGAATAAACATGGGTAGCATGCATAATTTATGTATTCAGAGGGGCACTGAATGTAGCACAAAGCGTAAAAAAAAACACAAAATATTATTTCCTAAATATTAAATATTTATAAACATCGCATGAAAGCGGTATAGATCTGACTCTGTAGTGGTGAACGGGTGTGGTTGCAGTGATGTATCACTTGAAGGCGAACGAGAGACTGGATGCCGGTTTGAGACACCTGTAATACTGTGAAGCTGTTTCACTAAAGCTTATTCCCACTGCACACACAGTTTATATTTGCTTGGCTTTGTTATGGCAGTTCCTTTGTCAAAACAAATCAGTGTCAGTACGTGTGTAAACACGCCTGGCTTTAGCCATGGGTTAATCCACACTGACACACACAAACATTTAGTCCTCTCACTTTCTACCAGCGGCGCGCTCCACTCCGTGACGGTTACCTATCGACACGCTCACCTGTGAACGTCCCCTCACCTCAGAGTTTAACTGACTCATTTTCAGTTTTCAATGAAAGAGGCAGAGGAGACCGATCCGTAATGACTTGTGATGAGAGATTATATTGACATCGCTGACATAGTTTTGTTATCACCCAGTTAATGAGGACCGTAATATGATGTAACTTTAACCTCAATAATCCGATTAAATAATTTGTTTTCCATGTTCATCCTCAGGAACACATGAAGTCTTTCTTAAGTACCTGTTGTCTGTGGAGACAGCAGCTTTTCTCTGTCTGCTAATAAAAGAGAGAGAGACACACACACACACACACACACACTTCTCTTCTGTGTGCTCTGTCGCCAAACTGATTAACAACTTCAGGCACGTAGCCTCAATATTTATACTGTCTCCTTTATTTCAAGTGAGAAAACTAACAAATTTGTGCGGATGCACCCAAAGCAGCTGACGAAAGGCAGCATTAATTGACTGTTGACATGTCTGAATGAAAGCAGTCAGCCAAAGGGTGCCGAGGGTAAATCAAGGGTTTCTTTACTTGTAGTGCAATGTTTCTGCCTATGTTCGCACGCAGCTCTTTATGCTTCTTTCAAAAGAGTAAAATGCAGATGGCAGAGCCATCTGTGTAGAATCAAAACCATGCATTCAGACCTGAAGATCCCCATTAAACTGCATGTAAATACATGGGAGGAGCCAGAGGAGGAGTGGAGGATGTAAAGAACCCTGGGTTCAAAACAAACTGATTAACTTGAAGTTCTTGAAGTTCCTTTCCCAAACAAATCCATCAACACTTGAAATCGCACAAAACTGTCTGTAGACAAACACGGAAGATTAGAAAACAAAACACAGGGAGCAGAATTCTTCTGGAAAATGAAGAAAGTGCTTTTTAAAAAATGAGACGTTTGATCCAGCTATTAAACATTTTTTGTGAATGGCACCTTTAATTAGGAAGCTGGATTCATCAGTGCATGTTTCAAAGAGGATCCAGTTACTAAATAATAAGGTGACATCAATGGTGAAGCTGCTGTACCCCCTGTTCAAATTAAATTAAATAAAACGCTGGGGAAAATAAAGTGTGGAGAGTAATTAATTTCTTTGGTCGAAAGGGCACCAAGTCTTCCTCTGCTTTTATTAATAATATCATTATTATTATCAATGTTTTCTTTTCACAAAATGTCTGATCACAATAAAGTTTCTCAAGGATGTGCAAAAAAAAAAACACTTGAGTCCCCACTCGGGCCTGCTGCCTGTGAACTGAAGACAGTGAAACCAGGCAGCGATTGTGTGGCGAGGCCTTGGCTCTGTGAAGGAATCCACATTAATTGTGAAATGTACATGTGACCGTTTTATGTTGCATTTCTGAACAGGTTTCGATTCGATCCTTGGTTTCAAGGCTTTGAAAGGAAACAAAAACACACACATACTACTGAAGCTTGTGTATTGGAACATTTTCTTAAAAACTACTGTGAACTCTTCAGGTGGCTGATGACTGATAACACAGAGATACACGCTGAACTATGGAGGAGCGATTTGCTTTTTTTTTTATGACGTTTGTTTATGTTTCAGACTGCACATCTGTTAACACCAGATTACGTGCAGGAACTGTACCAAATCTGACAACTCCTCACTGAAATCAACAAATCATCATTACAGGACGGTTGCAAGACCAGGAGCTGGTCAAGACACACCGTGGAGACAACATCGCAGCACATGCAGTGAGTTACGGGCCTGTATCACTGCTGCTTGGACTTTTTTAAGTTCCAATCTTGTGAAAGTGAAGAAAAGTGATTATGAAGAACATGTTTCTTTTGGCTGTTCTGAAACTTTCAGGTTAATCCACAATTTCCCTGAAAAGCTTCAGCAGCTGGCCGTCACTCTTAACGACACCAGGTTGCTAACTAAAACCAAATGGTGTAATAAAGTCTGTTTGAAATGTGTACGACAGATTTGAGAAAAATGGCATTGCAGGAAATACACAAAACCCCCTTCATGCAACTTCTTCCTTGTAGCAACTCACATGTCCTGCACATACCTTTGTGTTATCTGATTGCTTTCACACTGCTCTGGACAAATTGCAGTTCTCTCCAGTGTTTTCCTTCAACAACTTTTGCGTATAGAATCTAACTGCAATTTGGTGCGACTTGGTTTAAAAAGGAGAATAATAATCCTAAACATTCACACATTCACACATTCATACATTACTGGGTCGAAAACATTCTGAGGAACATAAGGAAAACTATTTTCTCTTGTATTTTGAACATACCAGATGACCAAAACTGATTCCAACCACACTTTATGAAGCCAAGATATATAATAAATGATCAATGTATAGTTTATTGAATAAAGTGTATGACATGATAATCAATCCTCTTAGCAAGAGCTGCAGCAGTGATACTTGTGTCATCCCTTATGAGTGAGTCCAGCCGGGGCACCCTCTTTCTTAGTATCTGAATATGTAAAGAGTCATATGAATATGTAAATATGAATATGAGCTAATTCAGTGATGCATTGAGGCAGCTGTTGTGAGCTCCACATTTACAAGGAAACATGTGTTGGCCCTGCGGGGCAGGTTAGGGTGACAAGACAGGTGAGGGGAGAGGGCAAGCTTCATCCATTATGTGTGGACAATACCTATAGGCCTGTGACGTGTGGCGGGCAAACCCACACACACACACACACACAAGCTATTACATTTACTGTGGAGTTTCTGATATATGAACTAAATGCAAACAAACAACATGAGTTGTGTTGTTCACATGCAGCCTTAAAAACAGACACATTCATCATTCCAGCTCCCAAAAGACTTGTATTTCTTATAGGTTAAATTATTAATCCTCCTCCTACACTTTCATTTGAAATACATGCTGCCTCTGCACTGATTTCATTCCCAATAACACATGGAACATAAGCCACACTCCCTGAACAAGCAACTAAAAGCTGTCTATATTAAAAAAAAGAAACACAGCATTTAAATTATCCACTGCTTTCAATGAGTTGTGAAAAAAAAAAGTAAAAGAAGCAACGCTACACAAACAGGTGTAGAATCAGCCCAACGTCTGCTGATGGTTCATATGCAATATTAAAGCATCATATTAGTTCAAAGGTCACTCTGCCTGCTGTTCGTCAAACCACATGGGACTGTTTTCATTTAGGATTCACTGCGCACAGACACAAACACACACGGAGCTGCTCAATTTTCCAATAATCGGATGTGAATTCAGAGTGAAATTAAACGCTGGTGGCACCAGAAGTGTGCAAAGTCGTATTCGAGGAAGCTTACACTAAGCACACGAGTGAGGCCACATCTCTAGGAAGCTTAATCAATTGAATGTGACACGGCAATGCATCAAAAATACAAGAGAGTCTCTAAAGAAATTTTGTTTCTATTACAGATGGATGAGGTGATGTGGATCCGCACAGCCTCTCAGGACCTGACAGTGTTTTTGGATTACAATTGCATCTCAGCGGGGATGCCTGCTCACTCCTCTAACCTCAGACTGTTTAGTGCTTTAAAAATAGCAAACGGTGAGAGAAGGCTACACCGATCTAAAGCGCAGGGATGCAAAGAAGGTCCAAATCTGTGAATGGCCCCATGCAGGAATATTGTAGGCATGCGTCGAAAGAAAGAGCAGGCGAGAGGATCAGAGCAGCTCCAGTCTACAGGGGACAGTGACATTTAAAAAGTTACATGGGCTTTTTCATCTTTTAAGCAGTAATCCGTGCACTAGTAAAAATGTGCTTTTATGTGGGGGTGGGCGGTGGGAGGGGGGGGGGGGACATTTAACACAAAATCTAGCAAAAAGCATGATGGAGTTTCATCGCATCTAAAAAAAATACACACACCAGAGATATATGTATATATATTTTTTTTTTACAATATTTCCACACAGATGAAGAATAACATGCGATACTACAATCACCGACTCGTCTTGTAACAGAAGTCTGTAACATTAACAGCCTGGTGCTCGTGGCAGCAGCATGTCTCCCCTTCGCGTGAGCCGAAGCTTAAAAGAAAAAAGAAAAAAGTTTACCACCGCTGTCTGGCTGCTGAATGGGACAAAACTTTTCCCTTCATCGCCAGGTTTGATTGCGCCCCGGCGTCACGCCTGAGAGCACACAGCAAATAGCCCGAGCGAGCTGCCCGTTTCTATTTCTAAAAACACGAAATAATTCAACCAGCCGGCAGCTTCATACCTCTGAAAGTTTACGAGAGGACGAGCGAGCAGCCCTGGTCCGCACACAGGGACCAGCACATCCACCCTCACAGAGACATGTTTCACGAGAAATGAAATAAAACACAGACACAGAGAAAGAAAAAAGAAAGAAAAACGCGCTTCATCTTCTTCCTCCGGTGCTGCAGAAAGCGTGTTGTATCGGAACATTAAATAACATTGTTGCAGCCCGAGATGTTGCACCACGTTAAAGGGCGAAGAAGTGTGCGCGCGTTGCACGAACGCACAATATTAGTAAATATCCCGTGCAACAACAACAAAAAAAACAACAACAAGAAGAAGAAAACAACAAAAAAAAAACAAAAAAAAACGGGAAAGTGGAAACAAGAGGTAAAATGAAGGGAAACTAAAGTTTAAGAAATGCACCTCCGAGGTGGTCGGAGGGGAGGAGAGCCCCGCACGGAGGAGCGCACTTCGGTACAGTACGCTGCTTCTAAATTACACTACCTAGTTTAGAAAGTTGGACTCCCCTCCAATGCCCCCCTCGCCCCGATGATAAGCAGGTAAAGTCCTCGCGTGTAGCGCGTAATTCACTTACTTTTCTCTCGCTTGGCTATCGGAAGGGACGACAGCTCCTTTACCTTTGGCGTACATGCTGGATTCTGTTTTAAGACTTTTGCCCCACTCAACACCTGTCAAAGAAAGCAGCCAGGAAAACGCTCCATCTCCATAGCTACCCCTTTAGTGTTTTTCCTTCCCCCCCCTCCCCTCCTCCCTCCCTCCCTCCCCCACCCCCCACTTCTCCTCCTCCTCCTCCTCCTCCCCCTCCTCCTCCTCCCTCCTCCTTCTCTCTCCTCTCCCTCCCTCCCTCTCTTTCTCTTCTCTCTTTTTTTTTTTTTTTTTTTTTTTTTTTTTTACATCTCCAACATTGGCCACAAATCAGGCACAGTTTCTATTGGGGGGACTTGAAACCGTCCTGTTGGATTTTTTTTCCCCTCCTCAGCCGCTGTTCCGCAGACCTGCTGCTCCTCCCTCCGTTGTGCAAACGGTGGGGGCTCCTTAAAGGGAAACACACACTTCTTGTTTACTGACCTCAGAAACATGAGGAGAGAAGGGGGGAAGATGGGGAAAGGCATGCCGGGTACAGGGCTCTACTCTAAACGGCTACAGCCAGCTCTTTTTGAGAGGCTGGCAACAGTCCTAATGTTTTTTCCCCCTAAAAAGACATTCCAGGACTTCGGCTCCAATTTGATTTTTGACTTTGACCCACACCGATGAGGACACTACTGTCATTTTTCAACATGTTTGCACACGCTTTTTGGAAGGCATTATTTCCCATATTGGGATTTTTGTCATGACCCCAAAATAAGTGCTATTTCTTAGTTGTTAGGGCTGTACCGAATGGTCCAAGCCTTCATTCATAACACAGACATTCTAGTTCTGAATTATCATGTGAATGCTGCGCAACTGCTTAAACTCTTTATTTCTGCACAGTTGCAGATAAAATAAAGATTAGGCTACACTAATGCCATTGGGATTATACTATTTATTGAATTAGACTCCAATGGTGGCAGCAAAGGATTGTTGAATTGTTGTTGATTGAACATAATATTTGTTTTCAAACCATATTTGTTGGCATTTAGCCTTTTAAAAACAACATTTACACTGCGGTCAAAAAACAGTTTGCTCTCCCGCTTGTTGTGGCAAAAGGGTTCCCTTCTTTTTCTCCCCGTTAAAGTTTTTTTGGGGGGGTGAGAGGTCCCGGGACGGAGTATGTCGTATGTGTACAGATTGTAAAGCCCTCTGAGGCAAATTTGTAATTTGTGATTTTGGGCTATACAAAAATAAATTGAATTGAAAATTGAATTGTAGTGAAGTGCTATGCAAAAAAACTGCGGCGGCCGCTCCGAGCTCAGTGAGCTGTGGTCGTAAATAATCTGCGGCGAATCGCGGCCTGAGAGTAGCCAATCAGGAAATAGAGTTCTGCGACTCCTGTGACAGGTTGACCTGTGTTACAAAGAATTTCTTCCTGCCTGAAATGCATGCGCATGCCTCCTGGCCGTAGAAAAATGTAATAAGCACGGCAAGCCGCACTTTGACGCTGCCTGCTATGTTTTCGGCACTAGAGTCGCCTATGGCCCCAAGAAATCCTCAGCTGGTGTCTGAAGAATATTTAGTTTGAAGGAATAATGAGTCCTCCTTAGGATAGTGTGGTTCAAGGATTATTACCAACTCAAGTGCTTGTCTGGAAAGACAGATGAACAAAGGCAGCAGTTCCAATCTAATCTTTTAATATTGCATAGTTCAACTGGTTTACCTGACAATTTAAGAAAAAGGAAAAGATATTAATCCAGGGATCATAATTCCTAATTCCAATGACTAATAATCCAACAAAGGAAATTTAACTTTAAATTTAAGAATGAAGAAACAAAGATATTGTCAAAATAAAATATTTTTCAGACTTTGGCTTTAATTTGGGGTTTTGCAGAATTGTCAAATATCAATATCAATGTTGTAGCAATTTGTTTTTATTGCTTGAAACAGCCAACGTGCCTGTTGAACAGATGTTAGCTGTGGCTCGCTATAAACCTACGACCGGGTGCACAGTTTTCATGAGTTTGACTGACGGCTCATCTTGAAACCTCAAAACTGACCTTGAACTCCAGTTCTTTTGTTTTCTTTTCATGTCAACTCTTCAGGAATTGTAGAGATAAAGAAATTAAGCGAGCACACATGGCTTCACTGTCGTTTCCCAGTATAATATGCATCTATTTGTGTGCAACCACACTTTTTTAATTAACTTTAAATCCAATAACGGCGCCCTTAAAACCAGCTGTGTACAGTCTGAACGCACCTTTCTGATCAGTTTAACCACTGTAAATTAGCATGCATTGAACAGCAGGTAGACTTTACTTTCTCATACCACTGGATTCAGTGTGATATCATCTGATGGTGACCATTTACACCAGGACAACCACACATTTCCCAATACAGGGACAATCTGTTTGGGACCCGTTTACAACAAACCTCATGAACCATGACGTCCCTACCTCAAGCCCCTTTCCCAGGACATGTGGGGCTGTGAGTCAGGTAGTTTTCTGCTCACGGGTCCCTTCAAACCTCTTCATCAAGCTCCCCATTTTACACACTTGACTCAGACCCTGATCTTGATGTGGGTCATCTACACAGGTCACCAGGCACAGGCAAAAAGAGTTCACCAACTCTTGACCCATGCTGAAAGTAAAAGGAGCAAGGCACTTGAAATAGCTCGAGAAATGTTTACAGTATGCATCACTGGTGCAAGTGCTGTCAAAATGGCATGGGTATTGGGCCTCTGAAACCCTTATTGATTTTTGTTTATATCAGTGGGTGTTTGCCTGATGATAAGGTCAAAGTTTATGCACGTTTTTTTTCCACAATTATTTGACTCAAACTGAGAGATAATCACGAGAGCAGTCTGGTCAGAGTACGACCAACCACACAAACAGCTCTGAGGTTTACTTCACTCAATCTGCTTTCTGAGCAGCAAAGGACATGATCTTTTGTTATTCATATTATTAAAAAAATAAAATATGAACTGTTTTGATGTGGATCCAGAGGCGATGAGTTAACCAAGGGCGTTCTTGGTTAACAAGAGGGAGGCTTAAGCAGCAGTCTCCAGTGCCAAGTCATATACTCACTGTTCTGCAAAGAGAGCGATCGGCCCACAGTCAGAGCACAGCTTCTACTGTACATTTCGCGTTTCGCACAGGGCCCCGTCCTGATGAGATCTTTAGCTGATTGTTAGCTAAAAGGGGATTGGTTATTATTATTCATTCCAACTCTGACACCCCAATGACCCCAGGGCAACCCACTTTCCCTGGCACTCTTACACCTCCGACTCCAATTACAAAGCAGCTGTAGAGAGGTGGCACAGTGGTTGTTCCATATCACCCAATGTGCTGTATAATAGTGTCTATGATTAGCTACGAGATCCTTAAAGTGAGACAAGTTTATGGTGTTTGTCAACCAGGCCTAAAGGCAGGACGTGCTTGTGATCTTTAACTTTTAATATCCTATAGCATGCTCCCTTATCAGGCCAGTTTACTGCTCACAGAGATCAGTGTATGATACAGTGCTTGCTACAGGAACCAGATCTGAAGAATACAAAGGGGTTGAGGTGGTTAATACTTATGCAATTAATTATTTTGTAATTAAAGGGGTATTCCAACGATTTTGTATTGCACGCCTATAAAGTTGGGGCGCTCACAAGAGACAGATTAAAAAAAGAAAATAAAAAGAAAACAGCAGGGATATTCTAAAATTACGCTATAGCATAGGTCAAGCTACAATAACCTACATCCTACATTTCCCATAATGCAACTAAATAGCATATTTCATTAGACCCTTCAAACCCTCTTTCAATCCCTACAGCTCCAGTTTGAAATCCAGGCTAAATTAAGCCTCAAGGCCAAGCCGAGACATTGAACCAAAGAAGACATTTAACAAAAAAGTACAGTGGACTTCATGTGTAAAATGTCTCTGTTTAATTTACTTCAACTTGTTGTGATTTATTCAAATTTTGACTTTGTATTGATCAGTATAGATAAAAAACATTGGAAAAGTGAATTTTTGTAATGTACATAATGTAAAGTTTTTTTTTTGTTGACAGTTTGTAATTAGATAATTGGCAGTAATGCGCCGTCTGGCTGCAATTTGCAATTAAAAAGGAGAAGAAGCGGTCAAATCGTCATTGAGTGAGTGCTTAACATCATGTTCAATGTGAGACAACTCTGTCCTTTTGAAATTATCGCACTACGCAAGTAAGTACAGATAGTGTACACAGTGTACTACATGGAAGTGCAAACGGAAGTATCCAAATTAAGAAAAAACAGTGTGCGGAAATAAAATAATTAGATAAACATCGCAACAGCGAAGATAACTTGTCACGACTTGTCACGATGACCAATAAAGACACTTAAAATGATACCTTTCAGACTGGCTTAATGCCACAGGGCTTTGGTGAAATATAAAAACTGCTAATTCATCCGATATATTTAACACATGTTTGACGTCAAAAGCTTAGGGTAATAATAGTGATGATATGTAATAACTGTAATGCAATTTCAAGTAATAGAGACCACGCCTTGCAGCAGTATATCTTTCACTGATATCATTTCCACTGGGTCAGGGTAACAAAGGGATTAATGTGAGATATATAAAAGAAATTCATGATTACATGTCCTTACTTTGGCAACTCTTAACTATTGGGGGAGGAACCCAGAGGTAAGCGCGTGCTGTTTTTTTCCTGCTTCTCTCTCTGTCATGTTCTCTTTTGGGTGGCCTTTCTTTCACTCAGGCAAGTAATGTAGTTGTTGCAAAGCCAGGAACCACTAAGCCATCTCTGGCCACATTTCTTTACACTGAATTGTCTCTTAAACTCTTGTTGCCCTGTTGCAGTCTGCAGAGTGCAGTCCTCCCCCATTAAAGACTGTCATGTTATGCAATAGCTCCAGCAGTGAGGGTCCACGTTAGACGTGCAGGCATCCAGTACCTCTGCTAGGTCTCGTCTCTGCTCCGCCCCGACGTCGGCCTGCACGGGAAGGAAAAACACAATAAGTTGCAGTCCAGACCAACAGAGGAATTCCCCCAGCCCCTGCCTTTGTGAGGCCAAATTGTAATTAATCACAGGTTGAATAATTCAGCGCCGAGCGAATGGATGCCTTTCTCAGCCCATTTCTCGGCACCTGCCTCAGGAGACGTCCCCAGAGCCTGAATGTGTGTTTAGGTTATGTTTGTGTGTGTGTGTGTGTGTGTTTGTGTGTTTGTGTGTGTGTGGTGGAGGAGCTTTTCCAGGGCCAGTAAAAAGAGAATCACACAACCCAGAAACAACCAAACACAAGACAGCAATGAAACCTCCGCCCTACAATCCCTATGAGTCAGCCTTGACTCGCAGTGGCCCCTTGATCCGCCTCTTCTCTTCTTCTTCACTCGCAGTCCATCTTTCCTCTCCTCCTCCTCCTCCTCCTTGACATCTTGACTTACAGAGGAGAAATGGCACTTTAAAATGCATTATGGAGAATTCTCAAATCTCTCTTTATGTCACTGATTGGGTCAACAGGTTGGAGGAAGTTTATCTGTTTGCATGTGACAGAGAGTGGGAGACAGTAATGCTCATGTGGCAAAATCATTGATGCTAATCCTGTGAAATTCACACAGGAAACTGCAACAAGACGTCACTCTATAGTTCATTCAGCCAACGTTAACGTGAAACATACATCCATGGCTGCCTTTTGGTCACTGGATTGAAAGCATGCTTCCACAAACAAACAGGTCTTGTTTTGCTGCTTGGTTTGAATAATGCTCAGCTTAAGGTGTTTACTTTGTAATTGCAAAATGTACATATCTCAGCAAAGACCAAATATAACACTGAGCATGTAGGAAATTGTATACAGCAGTAAATAAAAAAAAAAAAAGATCCATCTGCACAACACAGCCTTGATAAACATCTACTGCTGCTGAAACATTTTTGAAGCTCTAAGCCCCTGCTTACATAACTCCAAGCACTCTGTTATCCCAAAAATGAGCCTGTCTGTCTGCTATTCTGTCTGTCTGCGTGCCTACCTACCAGCTGTTATGTCTGTCCGCCTGCCTTCCTGTCTGTTTGTCTGTTTTGATTTGCGTCATTCCACTTGGTCACCAAGTTTGTCTGTGCCATTCCCAAACACCCGACATCACCCCCCCCCCCCTCGCTTTCCTTCATCCATCTGACACCCAGCGGCTACTGCGGGCCTCTGCTGTGATGAAGAAAGACTGTGCTCTTCAGCGCTGCCATAATTAGAGACAAAGAAAGAAAGAAAGCTTTGGCACTCGTTGCTTTTGTGCGCCTCCTCTGCAGATACAGGTTGCAGCCACACATGAAAGCAATAATAAGAAAAATCCATCTCCTATATCTTTCTTTCCGCGCCGCCTCGTAAAAATGTTCAAAGTCATTGCAAACTTTAAAAACACTGTTCCACATATTGCAGTTGACAACACAAAAGCCTTAATGGGTAAAAGAGATCTGTGTTACATTCTCTCCTTTTTCTTTTCAACTTGTTTGTGCAGTTACTTCAGATTTACCAGCCGATAAAGCCACCTTACCATCAATTGAACCTTGAACCCAAAAGAAATGAGGCCTTATTAACCAGGCGTTCAGATTGAAAACACCACTGCATTAATAATAAATAAAAACATACAAGGGGCTGGTGGGGTAATGTTGTTTCCAAACCTGGCTCCTGCAAATACATGTTGCCATACAACTAAACTGCATTCTCAATCATGTTTCGAGGGAAACGTGTTTTCTTCTGAATTACGATCGCAATTTTAAACACGTGGTTAACGTAGCAAAACTGTTTGTTCAGCAACAAAACTTATTGGCTAAGTTTATCAAAAGATCATGGTTTTAGCTTGAATAATTACATTTGTAATTGTCAGTGTAAGCGCCATTCTTGAATTGAAGTAAAAACCAGAACATGAGGGATTACATGAGTAGATGACGTGTCTCTGCTTGCAAAATCTGACACGCCTCGAAATCGAAATGGTTCGACACAGATTTCCACCAGCAGTTGATTTGACCCGTCTTCCAGTGTGTCACATGCAATGAACCTTTAAGACCGGCGTTATCGCACAGTGTGTGCAGGCCGTGACATACGGTACATAAATAACTCATACTGAAGACTGAATTGTGGTGGTGCAGCTTGAAATGTTTGAAAAGAAAACTGAGTCCGATGAGGTGCGGTCAGAAAGCAGCATGTGTTTTGATAACCGTGTCTTTCTCCTCCACTTTTATTCTCTACACGATTACTTTGTCCCTGCACCTTTAAGAACGAGTCGAAGAGAGGGATGGGGGTGAGAGAGAATGGAGAGAAGTGCAGTGGCAGAGAAAGAGAGAGAGAAAGAGAAAGAGAGAGGGAGAGTGAAGGAGAGAAAGAGAGAGGGAGGCGGTGGTGATGTTCTCATGTGTTTTCTTTCTGTGGGAAGTGGCACAGCCCCACCGCAGCATAAACACACACATGCATGAACACACGCTTGCCTGCCCACACACACACACACACACACACACACACACACACACACACACACACACACACACACACACACGCACACACACGCACACAGGAAGGCAACACATTTTTCTACGTGTGAGTGAGGGTCCCTATCCTCACGCAGTCGGGGAGGAGAGAGCCATGTTGACGACCATATTCCACAGCTGTGATCCCATCGTACTCTGCAGACATGGAAGAGGAAGGGACGACGTAGAGAGGAAGGAGGAGGGGTTACTTGCGGTTACTTGCATGGTGGAGAGGGGGAAAGAACAGGAGGATTTTCTGAGTAAAAGTTTCGTATTTTAGAGAGAGAAAGACCCCAGATGAGCCACTGCAGTGAAAGCATTGGTATTGCTCTCACCAGAGGAATTTCCTTTGTGACACAGCTGATAGAATACAGCGACAAACATGGCTGTAATGTCGCCACCAGTAGATCTCCTTTATTTCTGGGTGATAACTGTGAGGAAGAATTGCTCTGTATTTTTCCAATGCGGCTTCCTGCTTAGTTTTAGATGGGAACCACAAACAGCTAGGCCCAACCCGACAGAGCCACACTGAAACATGTGGTCACATCCTATGCCTGCTCACTCTTTGCTTCCGTTATCCATTACCCACCATGCTCCACCCCGCCATCCTCTACTTCCCCACCACCACAATATATTGGCTTTGCCTTCCTCAGACATAGAATCAAATTACCATGGCAGCGCTGAGGAAGACGACGGGCTACAGTCGGCCCCGGAGTGAGTGAGAAGTGAGAGTGGCAGCTAGCTGTTTTCTGTAACAGGCTTTGTGGTACCCCGATCCCCTAAGCTGGACCCAGAAGGGCCATGGCGAACCGCAAGACACACTCAGATAAGGACCGAGCCGGCGGTTCGCAGCGGAACACGCGCCGCCCGCGACTGGCAGGCAGGCGGTGAAATTGCATCATCAGCGTGAAGGCAGCCACCACGCCAAAAAAACGCCTCGGTGGAAACCGCAAAAACATGACGCGCCAAGTCACTCCTCCTCCTCCTCCTCCTCCTCTTCTACCATCCCCACTATCCATTTAGCAACCTCTCTCTCTCCAATACCACCCCCCACCCCGAGCCCTGTCACATTTTTTAATTCTCCGTACCAAAACATGCACATGAGCACGCTTGCCAGCATTGCGTGCCCACTCTAGCACGTGCACACATTCTGCATCACAGTTTGTCTCTGCTGCGTGTCTCCCACGCGTCCTCGTACACCACTGCCAGGCGGCATGGAGCACTGTGACCTCCCACTGCCCCGAGGGCCTATGTGTATGCATGAAAGTGTGTGTGTGTGTGTGTGTGCGTGTGTGTGTGTGTGTGTGTGTTGCAAGGGGGTTGGGGGGGTTTAGGCAGACGGGTAATGGGGGTTGTCACACCAGGGAGTCAGGGAT
>JACSYO010002145.1:2091626-2296626 GCA_016806645.1 Ophiodon elongatus
TGAAAGTCGGGGTCTGACAGTGGCTGACCATCCCGAACAGCGCTGAGGGGTTCTGCATTGGTGACTCGGCTTTCCCATGCAGTGTGCGGCCCGCTGCTCACATTACCTGCGCACACGAAAAGATCAAAAATAAAAATGTTAACAAAAATTAAAAAAAAAAAAAAAAAAAAATCACAGCAAACTGCACATTGGAGGACACGATTTGACTTCGGGGGCTTTGGCAACACCTACCTTATTCTATTACCCAGTGAGGAACAGAAAGGGTCTAATTGCGCACGTCGGCATGTTTATCGAACTGAAGGGGAGAGCATCTGCGAGCCTGATCGATAGCATCCTCTCAGTGAGGATCAGTCATCAGCATCCCATGCGTGTCTCTCTCCCTTTTTTTCTCTCTCCCTCTCTCTCTCTCTCTCTCTCTCTCTCTCTCCCTCTCTCTCTCTGATTGGCACTCGACCGCTGCGCTGCTCTGCAGGGCTCCGGAGCACCAATGAAGACCGTGTCCGTGTTTTCTGTGGGAGGACAAGATCTGGATCAAGACAGCTGTTTGCAGTTCTGAGGCTTGAATGCGAGCTACTGCACGCTCGCATGCTACGATACTTTGACGTAAAGCGTTTAAAGCTCGATGTAAAACACGCAGAACAAGTCATTTAACAACGGTTTGCTTTGGCGCACAAAACGCGTTGGCGCAGTGCCTCCACGCTGCGTTATCACACTGATCAAATCATATTAGGCATAACATGTATGATCTAGAGACCAAATACAAATGTGGCATTTAATGAAATAAATCTCAAATGCAGCACATAACGCGCATCGCGGGTCCTTCTAAACTTTTATAAGCTAGAGAGGTTTTTATGCATCTGTAGCTGCAATTATTCCAGCCCGTTTAAAGTGACTTAAACCAGAAAACTGGGATCTGAATTCTCAGAGAATTTGGACATCATTTTGTTTAATGACTTGATATATTTCCAAACATTCCTCCTCAAAAACATGAATAAAAATGTGAAAGTCTTCACATATTGCACATATTTTGTTCAGCATTTGCTATTTATTTAGGCTGTGTATATTATTTCAACTGCATGATTTTTTTTAGTTATTATTTGAATTATGGTTCATTACGTCTGACTGTACGAAAACAAAACTATCTGTACAAAAATCTTTGGAGAGTTGGATTTAAAATGGGGCTTGCTTAAAAATATAGAAGTATCTGCCAAGTCTCACCAACGTTCATAATTACGCGTTAAAGTGTTCTTTCCTGTGTTGAAAGAGCTGACGTTTATCTACTGTATCAATGTGGGAAATGCTATTCTGCAGCGCCACCTGGTGGCCTTTTCGTGGGAGGGAAGAATCCCACCTCGGGTCAGAGTTGAAGCTGTCAGCAACAACATGAACGGTTATTATTGTGCAAACATAAGGCGGGAAAAACAACCTGTCTAGTGAAAGTTTAAAACTGCTCTGTGAGAGGTGTGTTACAATGTGAAAGTATAGGCTGTAGAATACAGGAATTACTGGATCTGATGGTGCCTTTGCATGCTGTTGGAAACGTGGATCCACGTGGATGAACGTGGGCGACCAGAGAGATTCAGCCATCAGCAGGATAAGGAGAGGAGAAGAAGTTAGATCTATTGATGGTTCAAGCAGTGGATATTTACCAGCTGTGACGGGGACGCTGGTATTGTTTCCCCTTTGGGCCCGTGTGTGTATGTCATCACAGCAAAATGTTGCCATGACGACAACTACAGTAGAAGGAAAACTGCCACAGGAGCAGTTTTGAATACTTCACCAGGTGTTTATGTGTCTGTCTGTGGACAGATTTTGTCACGGCGGTAGCGTTGCAACCGTGCTGGATGCAGTCACAAAGCTTCCCAGATGTTATCTCGGAAGAAAACCAAGGCAGAGGTCGAGGATGGATGTGGTCCGACCAAGGGAGGACGAATAGCTCATTCTTTTTACTCGTCTTCATTCTGCTGTAAAATACATCTGACCAAAATGTCTTCTAAAACAAAATGCCAAAATCTAAACTCTGGTAAATTTGAACTGGGGACATCTACGACAACTTTTGTGCTGTTGCCTCTTCCCATCTGTTTGGTTTAATCGAGGATATAAACACAGCCACAAATCAAGAACAAGTGACGGTGAACTGATATGTAAAGACAGATTAAGGTAAACAACGTCTGCATGGAATACAAGAAGTAGGCTATTGTTAAATAGGCATTGTTTGGAGATATAAACATGATGACTGCCACAAACTGGCCTGTAGTTTTGGCAAGTAAAGCCTTTTCCATCAGCCTACACACACCGTTACAAGCTACAGAATTCTGTTAGGGTGGTTTTACTTGTTTTGTCTTTCACATAGGTCAAAAAGTTATAGAAATGTATAGAATCTGTATCTTTAACTTTCAAGTCGTGTGCGTTTTCAGATCCTTTAAAATGTCCTGCATGTCACTTGGACTGTTGGGATGTATTTCCTTTTGTACCAGTCACCTATCTGGATGGAGGATATATGGGACAATTTAAGGAATATGAACAGATTGGGGGCCCTGAGCATCAATGAGTCTTGGAACACTATGGATCCTCTTAGTCTGCGCAGTAGAGTGCACAAATACCAATCAAGTACACTACACATATCTTAATACACGCAAGGTAATAATATGAACCAATGGGGCAGTTATCTGCTAACAAGGAAAGGAAGTGTGAAACGTGAAGGAGACAGGGGTATGAAGTGAATCATTTAGTACAGCTGTTTGCTCTTATAGTTGTATGTGTTAGCCAAATTTACTCTTTTGCTTTATTTTGGAACATATTTACATGATGAATGTGTGAACCAAGGGAATGTCATGGTCTAGATCAGTGGTTCTCAACCTTTTTTCAGTGATGTACCCCCTGTGAAATATTTGTTCAAGAAAGTACCAGCACAAAGTATTTTTTAATGAAAATAAAATGTAACAAAAATCAATAATGAAATTGAATAGCCTACTGAAAAAAAATTATATATATATATAAATAAATGTCACCCCCAGAAAAAAAAAAATATATAAATATAAATATAAAATTCAGTTCACTCTTTTTAAAGGATTTTTTAATGGATGCTAATTTTAAATATATATATATATTTTTGTTAAATCTCAGGTACCCCTGAGTGCCCCCAATTGAGAACCACTGGTCTAGATGACCTGAGGGTCATTGGCATTAATTTTCTGAAAGAAAAAAGTTCAGTAAGAAAGACACATCTATTCATGACCATGGTGAAGCAGGTGTGCCAGAGCTAAATCAGAACATGTTGGGACTTTTCTCCATTAAAAGTCCCATAATTAAAATCCCAGCAGCGGGACACACGTGGCAGCTTTCTGTTTCATTAGAAAACACAGAAACGTGAACCTGATTAATTAGAAAGCAGCAGCAAAATAAAACATATTTCAGACGGTTGTAGAATACACTTACATTCAGCATGTGGCGAGAAAAAGAAGACTGAAGTCTGATGTCACGTGGCTCAGCGTCACCTGGCATTTCAATTACAAGCGCCATTTCTGTCGGCCAACTCCCGCTGCGCGCGCCACACGCAGCCGTTGAGTGACTCCCTCACACTCTAACGGCCATATTCTCGGTTAAAGTCTCGTAGTTACTGAGCTAGAGGTTCGTGGTATCTCTGTGTTAGCTTGTAAATATCTCCTGTAACGTCGAATTATTACAACAGGTATAACGCGAGCTGGTGGCTTAGCTGTTAGTAGGCCGGTGTTACGGTTTAACAGGCGACCCTGTTAACTGGCGACTTTCAGCCGAACGCGTATGTTGTTGTCGTAAGAGACCACGTGGCTGTCCTCATGAATGCAGCATTGTTTAATTTTTCAATACAGTGTCAATCCCTCTTATACACATCGTATATATATCTCATATAAAAGTTAAACAATGCGGCATTCACGAGGACAGTGTTAAGGTTGAATGAAGAAAGCTCTTAAAGCAACTGTATCATGCCTTTATTTTGTAACTTTTTCATAATTTATATTTTGTCATTTTTCCATAATTCATATTTTGTAACATTTTCATAATTCATATTTTGTAACTTTCATAATTGGTATTTTGTAACTATTTCATAATCCGTATGTTTAGATTATTTCATAATCAGTATGTTTAGACTATTTCATAATTACCGTATGTTCAGACTATTTCATAATTACCATGTGTTAAATCTACCGAATGTTTAAATCGTATTATGGTTACCGTGTAAAAACCGTAAATTATGCCATGGCAGTTAGATACAATTTATTGCGCGATCGGGGGAGATCCTTTGAAACCTGACGCAGAACGGGCAGCAGGATGACCTACTAAAACGGCGACGACACGGGACGGTGGAAGGACCCCACCGCATGGCGGTAGTGGGGAAACGCGGAGACAGGCGTGCGAGGACTTCGAAGGAGGATAAAAGGACGCGCAGATGGATGTGACTGGACTTCTGGAGCGCACAAGACGGCAGCGCGGATCGCTGCGCCAGACGTCGGCGCGAACCGGAAGTCATTGGGGTCACGCAGCAGGACGAGGGGAAAGAGGGCCTGCGGCGTGATCCTGTTCCATGGGACATTTTTCTTATTTTTCATATCATGTATTTAAGGTGTAATTGTTTTCATTTTAAAGTAAATACTTTTTTACTTAAACTTCGAACCGCCATTCGTCTTTGTTTATTAGCGGATTCCTTCAGTGGGGTTTCGGCCTCTTTGCCGTGCGCCTCGAGCATACATTCTTCGTAGCAAGGATGCTATTTCTCAACAACAGCCACGTGCTGTTGTAACTACGACAACAACGGACGCATTCGGCTGAAAGTCGCCAGTTAACAGGGTCGCTTGTTAAACCGTAACACCGGTGCGGCTCCTCCCTCTATCAGGAAATGCATTTGAGCCCAAAAAAAACGACTGATTAACCTTTTACTTTCAATCATTCTATTTTTAGTTTATACAGGTTGAACGCTAACACAAACTAGACAAAACATAAATAACATAATACATAACAAAGCATAACGACCAAATATACGAACAATCAGACTCAGGCAGAAAACATACAAGAAAACACAGACCTAAATCATCATCATCCTCCATATTGAACCTGCTATAACAATTAAATATGAATGAATATTGTGCACTGTTTTTTTTCTTAAATTTAATTTTAACCTTTTTCTTTAACACTGTTTGTCGCTGTGTCTATAGATCTATATCTATATAGATATATAAATATATTATACATAATATATATATATATATCATATTTATATATGATATATATATATCATAAATATCTATAATATATATCATATATATTATATCTATAAATATAATATATATGATAGATATATATTATATTATCTATATATATATAATATATATATAACATATTATAATATATATATATTATATTATATATATATATCATATATATGATATATATATTATATTATATATATATCATATATATGATATATATATATATAATATAGATATATGTATAATGGGCGGTATATATATATATATTTATAATATATGTATAAAATATATATATAACATATATATATAAATCAGACACAGCAACAAACAGTGTTAAAGAAAAAGAAAACAGCAGAAATGTAGATCATGAACCTCCATATTATACCTGTCATAACAATTAAACCTTTTCCTTGTGTTTTGAAGTTGTCGATTCCAAGTCTGTTATTTGGAAGTATAGAATTTTAATGCGCACAAGTATTTATTTCTTGCAATCTATAAAATACGAGTTTTGAAAGAGGCCTTGAAGGCAGCTGTTGTCAAACGTGAGCCTGGTGGGCGGTGACCGACGTGTTTTAACTATCGGATGTCAGTTTTGCAAGAGACACTCTGCAAACGGGAGTTCGCCACAAAGGAGTAAAGCATGTCTCTGCACAGACTGATGGTGTACTTGTCGACTGCATGCTTGTTTTGTTTCATGATAGGAATCAATGTCGCGCTCTTGGTCATGCGTCTCATTTCACCAAGTCTCACCAAGAAGATGATCCTCAAAATGGGTGAAAAGACCACGATGACCCAGAATCCCAACCTCAAGTATGACGACTGGGGTCTGACGTTCGCCAGCATTAATTTCGTGAAAACCGCTGGACATCACATGTGGATGTCTCTCGGACAAGATGCCTTCGTGGGGGTCGAAGCTCCGGACACACCTGTGGTCAACATGGAGGGGACGAAAACCAGTATCTGCAAGTACTTGAAAGGTAGGTAGGGAGGTGTGTGTGTGTGTGTGTGTGTGTGTGTGTGTGTGTGTGTGTGTGTGTGTGTGTGTGTGTGTGAGAGAGTAAGTGACGCTGTGATTTCATTTCATTGCTGCAGACAACAGGCCGCTGGTGTTGAGTTTTGGGAGCTGCACTTGACCCCCGTTCATCTTCAAACTTGAGGAGTTCAAGCAACTCGTCAAGGACTTCAGTGACGTAGCGGACTTTGTTGTGGTCTACGTCGCCGAGGCGCATTCAACAGGTGAGTGGGAGCGGGAGAAACTGTGGATCCAACATCTGGAAGGGGGAAAGTGAAGCGAAATAGTTAATATCAGCACTTTTACCTGAGAGACTGGGAAGTGAACATTTGGAGAGGAACGTGTGCCTTGAAAGTTCTTGATTTTCCTTATTCTTTAAAGTACAGAATAGTCTGTTTATCACAGAGTTTAACATCTTGATGAGATCATCCCTGCAATGGAGGACTTGGAGCAATTTAAGACTCAAAGTTTTTTTTAAACGATCACTTAAATACTATTTGAGTTTGATTATGTCATTTATTATTTTACCAAAATAGTCAAACGTTGAGTCATTTGGGTTAACCAAAAAAAAACTAAAATGTTCACTTAAACAGAAAAGTCCTTTTTAAGACTTTGAAACATAGCTCCGTGCATAAAAAAACAACAACAACCATGCGGCAGAGTCTGGGCTGCATTCCCCTTAATAACTCTCTGCTTCAACCCTTGATGCTGTAACGCACTTATGCAACATCCGTAAAACATTTTTTATGATGTTTCACAACTTTGATGTCCCGCTGCATTCGGTTCCAGCAAAATCACATTCTTTGTTTCTGTGTCAGATGGTTGGGCCTTCACCAACAACTTTGACATCAACCAGCACCAGAACCTGGAGGACCGGCTGTCCGCCGCGCAGATCTTGGTTCAGAAGGAGCCCCTGTGCCCGGTGGTCGTGGACGACATGAGCGACGTGTCTGCCATAAAGTACGGCGCTCTGCCCGAGAGGCTCTACGTGCTGCAGGCCGGGAAAGTTGTCTACAAGGTGAGACCCGGCGCACCGCCGACACTTGAGATCGAAGAGTTTACAGGAGCCGTCTCCGTCTCCGTCTCCGTCTCCGTTGCTGCTCCTTTTGATGCAATGAATCGCGTGATTACACGCAACGCTATCTGCACTCGCACTCACGCTATCGCATGAGAAGGAGCAGCGAAGGATTCCGGCAACACTCGAGTTCTTGGCCCGGAGCCAGGCTCGCGTCGGCTATGCCAGAAATGTCGAGTTAAACGGTATTGAAAAGGCACAGGCGCGTCTCTGATGTCTTTTGTTGGTATGCTAAAAAGTTTTATCTACGTGATGTTATTTTGTCATTAACATTCCTCTCTCTCTGTGTGTGTGTGTGTGTGTGTGTGTGTGTGTGTGTGTGTGTGTGTGTGTGTGTGTGTGTGTGTGTGTGTGTGTGTGTGTGTGTGTGTTCTCCAGGGGGGCTTGGGGCCTTGGGGTTACGATCTGATGGAGGTGCGTTCGTTCCTGGAGAAGATGAAATAAGGTTGTTCAAGTATTTGCCTCCGACCAGTCTTACTTGTGGGAAGGGGGGGGGGGGTCTCTGTTCAGCAGCGGATGGGAGGTGTCAACGCCATAATCAACATATAGTCTCATATAACACAATACCATACTCTTGTTTTTTTTTGTTTTTTTTATCAAGACTCAAATCAATTAACTGCTGAATCTACATGTAGTTTTATAGCTGTAGGAATATTATTCAAACTTCCACTAATATTGCTTCTAGGCTCTCCTGTACTGCGGGGGAGGGGAGTCGGTGGGACGGACAGACAGACTCCTACTGTCAATCTCTGAGTTTGAACTCGCCTCTCTGTGTTTCTTAGTGACGGCTGCAGATTAAACCGTTGGCCTCTGTAGCCAGATGAAGTGAAACGGAGAGAGACAGTCGGGTGAAGAGATTGAGTTTGAGACAAAATGTACAGGAGATGTCACCTGACTTTTTTTAAGTCAAAGAAAGCACCTGTTTTCCACTTCTCTTGCAGGTTCAGTCATCAAGTTTCTCATTAGCATTGCAAACTATTATTTACTACGGTTTTCTCTTGTCAATAAATGCTCCACGGTAACTTCACAGCAGGGTGTTTTTAATATGACGATTACGGTGCAAACCTCTGGTAACTGTAATCTGATGGATTACTTGGAAAAACAGCCTTCTCTGGATTATATACCGGAGCATTTATGATGAGACATGTAATGTTTGCATTATAGTACAATAAAGAACAATCTGGGACAAAGACTCCTGCATCAACTTCTCAATCCATACGACTCGAATTGTGTCACGGTTCATGTATCCATTCTGTTTGTTTGAAGCGTTTCCACTCCCCTTCCATCCAGCGCCAACAGAGCTGGATGGAAATGAACTGGCTAAAGTTAAATCGTTATTGAAATTAATAGCACACGGCCATTGTTTCGAAGCGTCTATCATCGCCTCTCTGAGCCGATGACTCAGCCGTTACGATGGGCCGCAAAGCTCCAGAGGTGTTTTATTTTTACATCATGTTTCTGTGGGGAAAATGGCCGAGGGCCTAAATGTTGACGCACGACGGCAGCGTGACACCACATGACGGGCTGGCTGTTTGCTGTCTCGTCTGGAAGTGATAAATGGTAAATGTCCTGCACCGTATGTGGGTCATGCCGAGTTCAACAAGTGCACGCACACACAGAGACACACACACATACATACAGAGTTGTGATGTGTGTTATTCAGGCTCTGATGTGAGTTAATACCTAACTATCTAGTCTTTGCAAAGCCATTGATTTTTTTGGCTTCCAGCACGTCTACAGTGCGAATAGTCTCACTATGAAACGTACTGCCGCCCTGGCTTTAATTCCTCGATGGTGTTCTGTAACACTAAGCAAACATGAGTGCGTTGCCTTTCAAGGTCTAGGTTTTATTGATGCGTTTGTTAGTGGTGAAAGAGCAACTCTTTTAATAGAACATACTGAGGACTTCCCTCAAGGTAAGAAATATTAAACTCCGAACAGTATCATTAGAAATAGTTTAATTGGCTTTCCTCTCGTCTTTGTTTTAGCTTTCGCCTCCACACCAATATGAAATGAATAACCTGCTCATATACAGTATTTGGGTAGATTTTAATGTCTTCTTAAATATTTTTTCAGAAACACAATAAAAGAGCTGCACCGGTGATGATTTGGGCCTCGACTTGTCCGATTAGCGTAAACGAGACTGGAAAAGTAAACCCTGTTGGAAAAACACCTTAATATATAAATGACAAAAGGACCAAGTGACAAAACAAACGACAGGATCATAGCTCGGGTTACAAAGCTACTACCAGGGTATTGTTGTGAACAAAGCTGGTTGTTTTTTTTGTCGCTACAGCTTTTCATAACTGCTTGGCTCTTTGGAGAACAGGTTTGGCTGCAGCCCAGCCAGGCCACATCCTGTGGAGAGCAGACGGCGGCAGCAGCTCGACTTCGCTTCCTTTTGTTAGACAGGAACAACAACGCTGTCGGAGCCTCCCCACCGTGGACTTTTGTTTGGATTCATGTGTGAATGTTGAAGTTAAAACCAAAGCCAAGCGCGTACTGTGTATTCAGTGGCTTTTAGGGAGAGGAAATATTACGTTTAAGCCCAGAGGTGTCTGTAAAGCCGAGGCGTCCTCTGAACCCCACCAGAGGGCGCTGTGAAGCTGGGTTTTTTTTTTTTTTACTCCAACAACATGAGAGCAGCAGACACAAAATACACCAGGTTGTTTTTCTTTTTGGCTCCCAGACATTGGAGTGACCCATCTGGCTGAATTTGTATCAATTTAAAAAAAAAAAAAAAAAAAACGGTTGGCCCACAAATAAGTAGTATCAATTAAAAGTATTGGCTTCCTTTAATATAATAACCTAAATTGGTTTAAGCCGAAACTTGAGTCTGGAAAATTACTGTTTGTACCATCTTTACTGCTGATTTGATTGAGATGTTATCTTGACCAACCAACGGATGCATCATCTAAAAATAGTGAAGAAGCTTTCATAGCACAGTGACGCTTCTAAAAAAAGGGTTTACGAATGCCAAGTTCTGCAAGAAGAAGAAGAAGGGCCTGTTTACCATTTAGACTGGTTGTCCTGTTGAGATTAAAAATCTTAAGAAAACCCAAACCACAGAGGAAAAGGCAGCAAAAGAGAATAAGTTCCAAGGAACACACAAATATTCACGACAATAGATCATGGAGTTTCCTTCTTAACTTGGGGAACACACACATTGTGATTATAACTCTAAACTCGTAGCAGTTTCGACCTTTCAGCTGTATCCCACGGTCTCCTCCAGCAGGTGGAGACGAATAGATCTTGACTAAACAAAAACACAGACAGCTCCTAAATGAATCTTCCCTAAAGCTCCACTGTGGGTTACTTGTACTGGATAGTGAGACACAACCTGGCAACCCACTCGGCCAGGGCTACTACGGCTAGGTGTTAGTGGGTTTGTTGGGTGACTCACCACGCACACTTGGGCCTAGACCACCCCCCAGGGTGTCCATTTGCTTAAGGTAAGAATTATCATACAGCAGTATTGCTCTCCTTTTAGGTGGTGAATTCCTTTTACAGTTGTAAGCAGCTTGTATTTTGAGATATACATTTTTATTACACTAACCCTAAAAAAAAAAAAAAAAAGCTGCTCATTGAGACACACCAGGGGCGAGAGCATCAGGTTGAGTATGTTTTGAGTCCGGTTTGATTTTTAAAAAAAAAGAAGAAAAATCAATGACAGGAAGTTAAAAGGCCACGAAACCTTAAAAAACCCTCCACCTGGCTCTGTCCTGTACCTTGAAGGAGCCCGACCACAGTCTCAGCTTTCAGATGCCATGCATGAATCCAAACACTATACTTTTTTTTTTTTTTTTTTTAAAACAGTCTCCATGAGGTAAACCTATGCAGTCTTTCACATGCACTTGTTTTCCACTTCTCCTGCAGTTGCAGTTATCATGCAAGTAAACTATCAGCATTGACAACCGTACTAATTACTTCGGGTCTCTATTGTCTGTGAATGCTCCACGGTTTCACCATTTCACAGGAGAATGATGACAGTGCAAACCTCTGGTAACTGTAATTTGATTAAAATTACTTAAAATAACGCCTTCTTTGGATTATGTAAGAACATCGTTTCTTTTGTTTTTTTTAAACTAATTTGCTAATTTTTATTATTCTTCATGGTCTTTTTGCCCTAGTTTAAATGTGTTGCATTTTTTGGAACTGACTGAGCTCTATTTTCCTGTATAAAAAGTGCTCATTAAATGAAGTTTAATATTACTCAACTGAAACACTGTGTCCCTCTTCCTGTCTCACGTCACAGCAGCTCGGCCCGCTGAGCGTTTCCCTGCCACAAAGTCTCCTCTCACGCTCCAGGATTTCCTCCTGTCGGTCTGGTTGCTGCGGACTGCAGCAAATATTGAATAGCGTTACCTCTCGGGGATTAAGTGATTCAGATGACACAATCGGAGATGTTTACAGGGGATATATAACGGTGGGACTCATCACAACACAGACATCTAATACCTGTGCTGAGGGCTCCACTGCAGCCACAAATACGTGGCCTGGTGATGCCGGTGAAACCTGCGCACTACAGGCTGGAGAGTGGCGTTACCGTAGCAGCAGTCAAAGGAGAAGAGATGTGAATGTCATGTCAGCTGCTGGCTGTTGGACAATTTGCATCTGTACTTTCCCCTCCACCTGCCACAACAGTGAGCTGTCCCTCTGGGTCGATTCAATACAAAACATCATTCTATATGTGTATATTATTTGAATGCTTTGTATATGTGTAACTTAAGCGTCCATTAAACATCACCGGTCATGTCCACAGCTTCAGTGGCATATTCTAGTTACTCCTACATCTAAATGGGATATGAATCCACGTTCAGGCACAATAAAAAACAAAACACATGTAGTTAAGTTATTGTAAAATTATATTAACAAGCAATCTTTCCTCAATTTGAAATAAAAAAATATCAGCAAATAAAGGCAACATAGGACAGATGTATATAATGCGTAATGTTCACAGAAAAAAAAAAAAAGAAAGAGAAATTCTCATCACATTTACAAGACTGCTGCTAAGTTTATAATGATGCCTACTAGAATCGGTTTAGAAAGCTTTGACTAACTGAATAACTGGGGCAATATATGTAGTCAAAGATTGTATCAAAATATAAAAAAAATGTGTGGGCGGGCAAGAAGGGGCAGGGCGAGGAGGGGTGGGGGGGGGACGACCAATGACACAGGAGGGAAGTGTGAACAACCAATACGTATGAGAGATTAAAACGGGCCGCCCATTCATCATAATCAACCCAACTGGAGAGAACACAGAAGGCTACGACGATGGAGAGCACAGAGTGTTAAGCACAGACAGGTAAAGAGATATACACCACATCTTAAAGCAGGTGTCCACATAGAGAAGAGCAGCACTAGGTAGTATGTTGTACACGGATTCTCAGCATTCATGCACTCACTTCTTATGCCGAAGTCTGGTTTTCCCACGACGGAACGCGACAGCGGTCCAGCTGTTTAAATCAAAATAATAAAAAAACAGCCGAGAGCGCAGAATCGCACTGCTGTCAACAATAAGAGACTGGAATTGATCAAACGGGATCAATCTGACACTGTAAGAACCGTCGGAGCACTTACACACCGTGAAAGGTCGTCACAATAAAAGCCGTAATCTTTCAAGTCTTTTTCCCCTATACAAACCTCTTTAAATAGAAGGGTGGGCATTTGGGTAGGATAGTACATTATTCATAAAAGTGGCCACAGAGTAAAAGGCAAATTCTGAGTCCTATGTCAAACTGTGACACAGTATGCATGGCGATAAGTAAAATGACAAGACAAAAGACGTTCCAAGCTCACAATGCATATGCACACTCTCCAGTGTTTTAAGTGACAAAAGCAGAGACATTTTCCTGCACATCTTGCACCACAAAGCAATAATTAAAAAGTACAAGAGGTAAACTTCAACCATGTTTTTTGCCCTCTCTTCGCTCTAGGGTCGAGGGGGCCGAGGGGGGTTATGGGGGCTCTGCAAAGAACATAAAACGTGTCATGTATGCATTTCAGTAGCTGGTTTTGTCACACTTGGGGTTGTGATAAATGGAGAAATTGTCCTTCATTTTGAGCAAGGAGCAGTAGTCGCCAGCCATTTTGATTTTTTTTTCTCTCCGATCAGCATTCTGGCGTTAGCGTGGAACCAAAATGGCGCCCGTCCCTGATTCGGTGCTGATGTGTTTGGCCGTGTCCTATAGTGAGTTCAGATCCTCGGAATGATGGCAAATAATGTTGGTTGGGGTGGAGGGGAGGTCACACACTCATGGTCATGGTTGGAGAGTACTGTGGAGGCACAGATAGGAGAAGAGAGGATTAAAAACACACATATCCACACACACACACCTTTTTCCTATCAAGTTCTCCTTGGTCAGACACACAGCGAGCTCTTCACGCCGACACTGAAGTCAGTGATGTTAATATGTCGTGACTGTGGTCAACGGGCGCTCCATCTCTGGCTTCATCAAAAGTACTATTACGGTCTCCAACAGTGGAAAGAAGGGAGACTCACGTTCTCGCTCTGGAAAGAGTGGAGGAAGTTTCCACTCAGCTCCCCGTCATCCCTTGGGGTCCCGGGAGGATTGCTAATGCCACTTAAATTGTTTGGAGAATTCTGGAAACAAAGTGTTGACAACGTTTTTTTTTTTTTTTTTTTTTAAATGTATAACATTTTGCTTTATTAATGATTACGCTCTAAATGCAAAAAACAACAACTCTGCATGGTTACAATATTTACCTTGTTCATTCCATCCAAATCACCAGAGCCTGAGAATGAAACAATATGAAAAACAATGTTTGTATTCTATGACCATAAGAGAGGAGACAAACTATATTCTCAAATCCTTTAATGCACCCACAACATGTCTGCCGTGTGTATGTCTGTAGCCAGCGGTGTTACCTAGTGACCCGTTCATGTGGTGTGGTTCCATCCCAGCCATGGCTCCCAGGGGTCCGTCAGAGCCGGGGCCCATAGGGAACTGGAGGGGAAAGAGGACAGCACGGACTCACTAACCACGTCTCCACAACAAAGTGACTTAAAAAATAACTTATTTCCGCTTCTGTGAACCTCAGTCCGTATTTCAACTGAAAGGTCCTTGTTCGTCAAAAGAGATTGAAACAGACGCCTAGCGTATCAAATAACACACAGATGGAACCAGTGTAAACAAGTGCATTGGCTTGGTCCCGAAAAAAAAGTGTTTCTCTACATTCCTGGATGGATAGCGTGACCCCAATGTGCTTTAGTACGGCGTGGCAGTAAAGTGCTTTTCATGCAGACCAGCTGTTTATGTCTTATGAAGGAAGTGGAATTTGCTTAAGAAACCATTTAATAAACTATAAAAATGTAATACTTGAAGGACAAGAAACTACAACTGAGAAATACTCATAATATATCTTTTTTTTTTTTTAAATAATAAAAAAAAACTAATTTCAACAGCAGTATGCAGGGGCTCAGGTTGACGCATATATTGATCTCTCTGAAAGCTACCAGATCCAACATCCTATATCCAACTGTGAGAAAGATACAAGACCACGTCATAGAACGCAATATGGTGATGTGGAACATTACTGAGGAAAATTTCAATTCAAACCAGGTTCGGTAACTCATCATCCAGAGAAGAATCTCTAATTTAGCATGAAAAAACAAAGATTGTCTGTAAGCCCTTTTGTACTTCACAGTGATGACATAAATATAGAATTCTTTTTAAATAGATAAAAATGTTTTTCACAGAAACATGGCTGTGTAGACAAGCAGTCATTAGACGAAGGAGTGTGTTGAGATGGTGGAGAGGTCAGATGTTTAGTTAATGGTACAAGCTTTTCCTAACAACCAGTGGAGCTCACAACACACTGTGTACCTCAGCCACTTCTTTACCGAGTGACCCCCATGACATTCACAGGCCGGGCCCGGATGTTTTGGTGTGTTGTTAAAACAAGATTGCTTGATACAGGATGGATGGTGGGCTTGGTGCAAAAGGGAGGAATATAAATAATGATGTAGTTTGTGGGATACAAAAATAATTTTCTAGAAAGTGTTCCATCTTCAAACTTATGCTAAGTGTACTAATATTACTTCTACTACGAAATCCACACTTGGTGCAGAACGAAGAGAACGATGAAACAGAACTTACATTATTTCGGTTGCCGGGTCCAGTGTTGATCATGGTGTACAAATTGTCACCAGAGTTGTTTGAGTCTGGAAAAAGTGCAATTATACATGTAAGTGGTACTGGATAGTTCATGAAAAGGGGAATGACGAACCGCTTGGGTCGAGGAGGCACTAACCTGCAGGGCTGGGCATGATGGGAGTTCCTGGGGGCCCCCCACCTCCAGATGCACCCTATGGAGAATAAGTCAAAAGATAGAAATGAAGAAAAGAAAAACATTTTAAACGATATTTTCCTTAGCGGACCATCATGTAGTATGTGTAAGTTAAGATGCCAGGATGTGTTCTCACCCCGTATGCACCAGGAGAGGGTGATGAGTAAGGCATCTGAAACCAAAAACACAAATATTACAGACCAGAAATGGGCGAGTGCAAACCCTTTCGATACCTCAAAATGTCATCATTCATCATTTGATCATCCTAATACCATTACGGCGGTCTGTCCAACCGTCTGTGGAAACCGTGACACATAATACTACAATTACATCCCAGTCTGGAACCGTGGAGCACATTATACCTCTGCAGCTCCGAGAGGAAATCTGACTGCAATCTGAACCAGCATTTTTCTGGGTGTATGCGTGTGTTTGTGCATTAGTACTCACAGAGTTGGCATTGTTGGGATTGGGCCATGGCCGACCAGTCCCTGGGCCCCTAGATGGTAAATAAATAAATACGTTTAAGTGAGATGATGTAATAAGGTTAAAAGACATGTCAAAGAATGTATTTACACATTAAAAAAGGCTCACATGTTTACTCCTGGCATACCGGGACCCATGGTGTTGTGTGGAGGTCTCATCCCGCCACCAAAGTTCTGAGACACAAACAAAAATCATTGTCTGTGAAAATTCATTTTAAAACACAGGGTGCAAACCACTGACACGTCAAAATAACTTTGGTTTGGATTGGTACAAAACATTTTTACAAAAACTTACAGATGAGTCTACAAACCAGTCTTGTAAAGACTAATGACGGGGGTCATCAAGGCAGTGGTGATATTAGTCTACGTTAAGTACAATAGCCTACCTGAGGGCCGGGCCCCATAGGTCCCATGCCTCGAGGGCCGCTCATTCTCTGCATTGGCCCCAAGTTAGGATGGCCTGGAGGGAAACATTTAAATGAACCGATAAGCCAAGAAATAATTTCTCTACTGCAGGTGCAGTAAATAGTTTAAGTGAATAATAATAATAATAATAATAATAATAACTATTTTTATAGCACTTTTCTGGAACAATATTAGACAAGTACTCCATAATATACCTGATAATTAACAACAAAAACATCAATAACCATACACAATATAGTCACAATGATAAAAAACAAACAAGAATCAAACAACAAAAAAGTTGCAAATCTGGTATCAAAAAGGCTTTTTTTGTAAAAGAAAATAAGTTTTAAGCAATAATTTAAAAACAGATAATGTACTGGCAAGCTTAATCTCCTCAGGAAGATAATTCCAAAGCCTAGGGGCCCTGATGGCAAAAGCCCAGTCACCCTTAGTCACCAGCCTTCAGGGACAACTAGCGATTAAGCGGTCAAAAGCTCAGTAATAGAACTGGGGGCCAGACCAAATTGAACCTGAAGAGTTGTTAAAATAATCTCGCACCTTGTGGCCGTGTTGGGTCCATGTTGGGCAGCATGGGATGAGGACCTGGTCCTCCGCCTGGTGGCTGCCGGGGAGGAAAAAACACAAACACTCAATGAAACTTTTAAATAGGCGTTAGGTATTCTGCATCCATGGTGTGCGTGTGTGTGAAAGCTCTACCTGGTTGGACATCCTGATGGGGGGGCCTCTTGGGCCTCCAGCGAAGCGAGGCGACATGAAGGACTACAACAGATACAACAACGCTCCATGAGATATAAATAAAGAAACAAGAAACATCTGTCAAACTGTAGGACTAAATCATTTCTCAGTTTGTTTGCGTGAATACTGAAAGCCGCATAAAGCACTAAGCCGAGGCGGATGCCAAAGCATGAAGCATCAGCACTGAGAACCCGCGTTCCCAAATGACCGCAGACAGCAAAAACAGGAAGAAAAAGGAGAGAAAGAGGCAGAGGGAGTGTTACCTGACTGTGAGGTCCCATCATACTGTTAGGGGGAGGAGGCTGAGGGTGAGGAGAGCCCTGGGGACCAGCAGGACCCTGTGGCATCGCACAAATTAAGAGAGGCAAGAAGGAAGACAGAGGAGGGAGACAAAGAGAGAGAGAGGGGGAGCGAGAAACAGAAGTGACAGAAGAGGGGCAGAGAGAGAAGCAGGGTTACGGCAGGGCAGTGGACAGTTGGAGCGCAAAACCAAAGTGTGGCGCAAAAAAAAAAAAAAAATGCACAAAAATAAGAAGACCATTTCCATGTACCAAACACAGTGAAAGAGAGACTGAGCAGACAGGAGCAAGCAAATTATTGAGCCTTGAATGAGGGAAAAGAGACAGAGAGATGGAGTGGATGTGTGCTGTTTTGCCTGTCAGTCAAGTCATCAAGAAGCCTGCTGCATGCAGCATGTCATCAGTGCTAATTTCCCGGAATTAACAGTGTCAATTAAGCTCTATGCAATTAGCTCTGTAACAACACAAAACACCGGCACTGTGTCGCTAATGTTGCTGATCTGACAGAGAGTGAGGGGTCTAATTGAGATCCCTCCAATGGATTCTGATATGGAAAGTATGGGTGTGAGTGTGAGTGTGTGCGCGTTCATACATCAACGTCAAAATGTCTTTCCCGATATTAACATGATCACATAATGAGTCACGTCTTTGTGGCTTCTAGTACATAATAAGCTGGTGGATATCCGGGCTTGATCTAGTCGAGGCAGAGCAACATCACAATTTTATGTCACCTCTTAGAGCCGGTTCCATACAGTTGCCTGCCAAGAGTTTATCCTCATGAGATATTGATTTTCAGTGGGTGCTGCACCTTTCGATTTCTCCATTAGGGAAAATGGCCAGGCCACGCCTGCCTGTTTACAGCACTGGAGGAGCCCAGGCAGACAGAACGTCTATGAGGTTTACTACAAGTTCACCGAGCACGGCGGAGCAAAACAAGAAGACTAAAGCAGGTATAGACACACCGATGTGGAGACCTGCAGCTTCACGAGACACACAAAGCCCCGACAGCATTTTACAGAGCGAGAGCCCGCAGATGTGCAGCGAGGAAAACGATCAGTTCATTAAATAATTTGTCCATCCACAGGATACCAATTTATGACAATTTTGATTATTTATTAAGAGGGGATTTATCAAGCGCTGGGAGTCGCTTTAGGAGTGTTCCTAGCATTAACAGACGGTATCGGTGTGGTGAATTCGCTGACCTGGAAAAAGCCGGGTGGCATGGGTCCTCCTGGCATGCCCTCACCAGGGGGCATCCCTCCCATCACAGGACTCGGAGCTGCTGCTGCACTCTAAGAGAGAAAAAAAAAAGGAAGACACAAAATATTGTCAGTACACGCATGGACCTTTAACACGCAGATGAAACGTTACTGATGGAAATCTTATTTAATCCCTTCATGACCGAGGTTCTTGGCACAGCTGGCCACAGGAAAAGCACATCTGAGAAACTGAATATTCTAAAAGGTCCCTTTCACACACGCAGTCTAGCACTGAAATGTTTATTCCTGCATGGGGTCATGTGCCAATGGGAGCAGGGATTCAGGGAAATCTGCAAAGCCAATTTCCCCACCGCAAGGTCGAGTAGCATTTCTGTGAAAAAGCCGGTGTGTCCGTGTTGTGAATGAAAGTTAGAAACGCTGCAGGTACAAGCACTAAAACAATGACGTCCGTCTGATGAAAGACGCTTTCACATGGGGCGACCAAAACCATCACAAGACAATGCTGATAATCTATTTAAGTCCACAACTAATTTGACAGTTTAGCAGTGATGTCAATGCTTTCCCTCGTCTCGCAAACTTGTTTCTTCTTCTTCTTCTTCTTCTTCTTCTTCTTCTTCTTCTTCTTCTTCTTCTTCTTCTTCTTCTTCAGCATAAGTAATGCATCACCGCCATCTGCTGGACTTTCCCTGACCCCAATCTATTCCAGCACGGCCATGGCCCGTATGAAAGGGCCCAAGACAGAAATGTTCCTGAAAGTACTGCTTGTGTGAATAGTGAAACTCACTAGTGGTGCCTGAAAGGTTATCCCAGTATTTTACCGGGGACTAGGAGAAACTAGGAGTCTTACCCGAGGTTCGGCTAAACAAGTTTGGCTGTCAATCTGAAAGGGTTATTGTGCGTTATTTTTGACAAGCTTTCACGACCCCTTGTCCAGACTTGGGAATTAAATTTTAAATTTTGGGGAGTTATTATTTTTTGTTGAAACGCAATCTAACGCACCGTCAACTAATCTAAAAAGAGAAAGAAATGGATTCAACATGGATTCTGTGGAGCCGCATCATATGTGGGTGGACTGTATGAAAGCGGCGTTAATGGGGGTAATGAGGCCTCTGTACCCGGTTGATCCAGGATCCAGATAAGTATCAGTGGGATTCACAGAGTCAGTGGCTCCAAAGTGCTGCAACACAGCAGGGGCTCACTGGCCCGATATCCTGCTCAAACCGCAGCCCTAATTCGCTAATGTGCCATTTGCTTCGGTCACACGCTGCTAATTGACTGAGTTTTTCTTCCCTGTAGCTGAGGCAATCTGAGATGGGCTAATGTCTCCAGGCTGAGGGGGTTTAGCCTCCAAAGAGCCGCTTAAGAACGAGAGAAGCTCCTTCAGTGCCATTTCTTAATGCGTAGCTCACTCTTGTTATAGTGTTGGTGTACGCAAACAAGCAATGAATATATGCACCAGCGCACGCACACACACACACGCACACGCACACACACACACACACACACACACACCTGGTCAATAGCCAACACACTCCCTGGTATTGACTGCTCCTTGCCTAATTATATCTGCTCAGGCTGCTACTGCAGGGTCACTGTGAAATACCTCAGCAGGGAGAGAAGTGAGGCCACAGAGAGAAGGCACATCTCATCAGGCCCCACCACCACTGGGAGCCAGCCTGTAAATCCAGTTTCTTTACTGAAATATTCTGCTCAGACCTTGTAGGTGAAGACATTTTCTGGAGATTTCAGTTGCTCAGCAAGACCAAATTCGCACTCGCATGCACTTCCTCCCCCATCTTGACCAGTTTACTCTCAACGACTCAGCCCAACTTTGGTTTGTCTCAGAATTTGGTAAATCTTGTGTATGAAAACATTTGAATTAAGATTCAAAGTTAACTTAGTCTTCACTGTTCAAGACACACTAGTCACAACAAAAACTTAAAGACCTGCAGTGACTCACTCAAATTCTGTTGAGCATCCACTTAAACTTAAAAATAGCCCAAATACCAAGAAAACCATAAAACTTCCCACTAAGGTGTAAGCGGCATGTACATGCTTGGTGAACTAGATGGTTTGTGGTGCTTTTTTACCAATGACACAAGAAATAGTGCTTTCTCAGAGATGACAGTTTGTACCTTTTTAAAAGTTTTTAACTTGTCACCTTAAGCGCCCACAGTCAACACCACTTTTATTTTTGGTGAATCTGCAGGGACACTTTTAACTGTAATTGATACTTATAAACAAATTTAACTGTATTTACAACAAAAGATGCAAACACACAGATACACACAGAACGCATGGATTAAAATAAATGTGCATACATACACATGGTCATAAAAAAAAAAAACTGTCTCACAACACTCGAGGCCAAATGATGCACCAGATTCATCAAAATGTGCAGCTTTTGGTAGGATTTACCAATACTACCTCAATTATGCCGTTTTCAACATTAACCAATCTGCACTTATTTATTCTCTAGATTTCTTATCTAGATATGCGGCTACATTGGTGCCGACGATCACATGCCTACCGACCATAGACCGCATATAGAAGCAGGTGGAGTCACCGTGACATTGCATATTGGCAGTTTTACCTCTACAGAGTTTTTCCCTTCTCAATGCACCTTGGAAGTAGGTACGGTTGTAAAGGAAATATCTACTCTGTACATTGATAGTATATATAGAATCTTAATTATCCACTAAATCATCTGACCAAGATATTTAAAAGCATTTCCACCCTCTTAACATCAAATTATCATTAAATACATATATTTTTGTAATTTAATCTCATGTCAAAGTCAGCACCATATTGGAAGTATATACTTAACAACAGTTAAGACCAGCAGTGCATGAAGAAGATATAACCAAATCATCTGCATACATAAAACACGACCTGTTTTGCAAGAATTGAACTGCCAAGACAAGTAATCACATACAAGTCAAACAAGAGCGAAGTTAAGATCCCATTCTGCCTGACACTATTACCGACTTGGAAAGATTCACTCAGCAATTACTCCATCCAACCTACATGGCCCAACAGGTTTACAAACACAAAAGAACTCTATGTAAATATTACGTTCGTTATTATAAGAACGTTTTTTCATGATTCACTGAATCAAAAAGCATCTTCGAAGCACATAAAGCGTAATTATTACTACGATAACTGGAATTTGAATTTAAACAGCAGTGATGGGCATAATGTTTCTGTGCCGCGCTTGCTCGCTTTTAAGTTTCTTTGTGAGGATAACCAATCAGAACTCTATGAAACACGGTGAGAGGGATACAAGCTAGAGCTACAGGCTCATTCTTACCACTATTTTATACGATTACATACTGCTTTATGGTTTCTGACAGGAACTAAAAGCACTGAGATCATACAGTCAGGGACAATGCAATAAGACCAGGAGTAAATATTATGAATCCAGCAATGACCTGGTTATATTACAAAGAGAGGAGGGCGTGATGTTGTGAATCCATGGGGACGCAGTAGAGACAAAATTCTAAGAAAGTTCTTATTTAAAGAATCGTGATGTTTCGAAGAATTTCCCCTTATGGTTAAGACAAGATCCTGGTAAAGATAAAGGTTATTCAGAAAGCAATCTTAGCCCTAAAGAGAGCTCATGCGGTGAACACTGTTACGAGTAGGAGGACTTTTAAGAGGTTGAGGAGTTTCAAAGACAAAGCGGGAGGAGAAATCATTTTCTCCGAACGCTGAACAAGTTAATGAAACGCGACGGATAAGATCGGGCGGGGATAATGTTTGTGGGGATCTCATCAGAGATGCGCTCACATCTCCCACAAAACGCAGTAACGCCAGAAACGAAAGTGAGCACAAAAATATTTGCCAACCGGAGAAATGCAACAGTGTTCGCTGGTTCTTATCGATTTACATGCAAACAGACGCCGCTACTTAGACATGCCAGCAATAATATCAAGTACTAAAATGGTCAGCATGGTAAATAAACATAAGCAAATAAACATAGGAAAACAACTATCAGAATATGAAAAGGCTCCCCACAACCATGCCAGCATAAGCCGGAGAGGATTTGATCCATGTTTTAAGTATAGATGGGTGTGTATCATTTTTCATTTTTATTTGTATGTTGTAAAATAATGGGCCCAATAACTAACTTTGTGTTTCACCATTTTATGTTCCAAGTAAATTCCCCGTGACATTAAGTTGTGTGTTGTATTGAATACATTAATTGCAGCTCATCTCTAAAGACATACACCCTCATTCTGATCGCATTTGAACAGCCCATAAATAGCCCCTCCTACAGGGACATCAGTAGTAAATTCTTCATCTAAACAGGAAAGTGTGTTGTCATTAACCAAAGAAAACATTCTTGGTGCGACTGGAGGAAGGAGTTTCTCTGTTCATTATAGATAAAGGTTGATCTACAGTGTCTAGTTTCATAGCAGAGTGTTATATGGTCGGAGAGACAAATTGTCTGTTCCCTTAACAGCGAAAACAAACGGCAACGTGTTTTGTTCCTCTACCCTTAAGAAGCCCATTCCTGGAATGAGGCCTGCAAAGAAATAATGCAGTAAAACAAAGCTGTATTTAAGGTAATGAGTCATAAAACAATGTCAACAATCGACATAGCTCTGTAGGAGTCAGAAACTGAAAAGCAACGTGCAATGTTATGGTAAATCTTCATCATGTCCAAATAAAGTCCACAGCTGTGCTTGCTGGACTGTCCCAAATAGCCTGATGCTGCTTTCCTTTCGAAAACGAGCCACGTCTGTTCAGACTATCTGGTACAGGAAAGGGGCAGATGTCTCAGCCCTGCCCCGGGCTATGAGGCTCTTGTCTGGGGCCTTCCATACAATTTCCCAGGGGACCTCTTTCAGGACAGACTACCCCCCACCCTAACACGATTCAGCGTGTGTGTGTGCGTGTGTGTGTGTGTGCGTGTGTGTGTGTGTGTGTGTCTTTAGAAGCACACATGCAAACCCAGCCAAACAAATTTCCCTTGAATTCTCGAAATCACTGAAGGAGGTTACAAAAGGCCGGAGCGACGGCGGATGTGCTCGTGCGCTCTTTACAAAAACAAAGAGAGAGGGGGAGAGGGTATTACAGAGGCGGAGAGAGAGAAGGAAAGGGAGAACAGGGTGAGGATGACCAAGAGGTTGACTGAGGCAACCATGAAAAAAAAACAAAAAAAAAACACAATGGTGTACTCGGAGAGATGCAAAAACAAAAATTGTGAGATTTAAAAAGGGATGAAGAAGGAATTGATTCGGGTTTTGGGTGGTTGGGCTGCAGCACAGACCACCCAAATGTCAGCTCCTGACCCTGCGTGCTCTCAGCAGCCTCACTTCTTCCACTGGAGCCAATGCTCAAAAGAAACCAGCCCTTATGTTTAGCTTGTAAATGTTTAACCATCAATCAACATCATAAAACCCACTCCGAATCCTGACTGGATGTTCTCCCTCTCGCAGGTCCTTTCCACTTCTCATCTCTCCCCGACCCCCTCCTCGTTTCATTCCGCCAGCTCCTCCGCGGAGGTGGATGCTGGGCATATGCCACGGTGCCACTCCCCTTTTCCTTTTTCCAATCTGCCCCTCAGCTCCGTGACAGCCATCAATCAGCCGCTGACGCCATGGCGACGGGGGCCCCCCCCTCGGGGAGCGTCCGTCAGGCCCAGTGTGAATACGCAGGGGTTTTTACGAGCCCTGCTGGCTAACAGAGCAGCTATCACCTCCCCCACACCTAGACAAAGGCACAGGGTCCAAGAACTAGTACTGTCTACACACATACACACACTATATATACACACACACACACACACACACACTTGCCTGACCCCCAACATCCACAAATGAACACAAGGAGAAGGCACATCAGAGCGAAGGGCAACCACAAGATGTCGGGGAGAGCCAACCGCACACAAACTCCCAAAGCTCCCGGCCACAGCAGCACACTGCCCAGATCGACGATTCACTGCTGCCTCATTTGCTTAATGTTTTCCATGTTATGAAAATTGTCTCCATCGAAACGCAAGCTGCAATCTGACATCTTATTATGTGACGTTGAATCTTCCAATTATTTTGAGGGAAACAGCAAAAATAATAAGACAAATCAGTTCAACTGTTAATATTATTATACATTTATTTCCCAAAACAAATGAAATCTGGGACACTTTCCTAAAATGTGAGACTCACGCAATACAAGATCACCCAACCCAAGCAAGCAATCATAATAAATCAAATAGAAATTACTATGAAGTAGGCTTTGTGAATTACGGGCGGTTTTCCAACAAAGGCCCTCCTTAGTCTGTATGTGTAATAAGAAATGTGGTTACTGAAAAGGGCAGAGCCACGCTGTAGCCTCTCTCCTGCTCCCAGGTCACCTGCCAGATCAGGAGGCCTGTTACCCTGACAACCCTATCTGCCAGAGCAGGACCAACATCCCCGTTTAACCCCTTCCTGTCTCGATACATCACCGACCTACCTACAAACTGAGCTGTGTATCGGTCATCCTGAGAGGACTCCTTAACCCCAAATGTCTTCCCTTGGCCGTGCTGACGCAGCAAAACCCGAAGAGCACTTTTTTTTATCTAATTTACGTCAGCGACATGATGAAACACATGGAAGGGAACAGCGGCAGCCACTGACCAGCAGTTTGCACTCTCTGATCCTCAGGAGGCTTTTTTTTTTTTATAATGCTGACTCAAAGCTGGAAACAATGAAGCACTTTCTCTAAAATGGCATAATTATCAAGATGCAAAACACCCAAATCATGCAAATATGGAAGTGCTATCATACGCGGAGCGATGCACGACCGAATTATGTACTTGTCCTGAGCGGTATTGAATAGATTTTGGATCAGAGGCCGCCTTTACAGTTCTTAAGTTTTAAATCCAGTACGTTTTTTCCCCTCACTGCTGATAATATGTGGCATCCATGCGTAAAACTACCACAAATCAGGGCAGTAAACAAGCCGCGTCTGGGTTCCCATTCATTTTCAGTGACGATCTAGTTGGTACGACAGACAGGAATCATGCCGCAAATGGACAAATCCTTGTTTTCTTATGAATTATGATAACTAATGCTGCCTGAACACCAATAACTGAATAGTCTGAGCACCAAAAACACAAAGGAGTAGCCGGCAATTCTGCCTCCTGCCGCTGACTCCTACCACAGCATACTTTACCCACTTTACCATTAATGTTAAATGGAGTCTTCAACGAGGTTAAATCACATCCACTGTGAGCTACTGCTACAAAACGTAAACATTTTATTTCACGTTATGCTCCATTTTACCTTCACAACACAGCATTGCTTTTGAAGAGACAATGCCAGCAAAGTAAGCCAGTATTTGGCTCATAATACAATTGGGTTCCCACTCATCGTTTTGACCCCAGCTTCCCATTCAGTATTAACCAACTCTCTCAACAATGCCCATCACCCATTTGAAACTATTGCTACATGCTAACTAATTTAAAAATGTTTAACAGTTTAAAAACAAGTTGGGAAGAAAGCAACGTTATGTAATGTCATTCAACCCGCACGTGCGACCATAACCGAGAGGAGCCCATTCAAAACACTCTCGCCCATAAACTACCATTTGAATGTTAAAATGATTATGAACGTAGCAACGCCCTTTCAGATGGCAATGTTATCCGCTTTGGGGGAGCCCCGATTTACTCTCAGATAAAGGTTTTCCAGGACATTTCACTTTGTGTTTTCGATGACTGGAACATTTGTCAATGGTGTTTAATTTTTTCCAGGGTGCATGGGAACCCTGTGTGTGTGTGTGTGTGTGTGTGTGTGTGTGTGTGTGTGTGTGTGTGTGTGTCAGAAGTTGTGCAGAACAAACAGAAATTTGTTTCTGGTCTTCAGAGCTGAGGCAGGGAGCTTGAGCGTGGCATGGATAAGGGGAGAGCGCTCGACAGGTCTGACTCAGGACATGCTGACATCAGCATCATTTTCCCAGAAGCCTATAAAGCTCACTGTTGGACGCAACATTCGACCCACCGACAGGGCAAGATGACCGATTGTAAATTCAGAAGAAAAAAAAGATACTGTCCTAAATTGCATTAGGTAGTTAAATACAGCTACAACGTTGCAGAGGGCAAGGCAAAATTACGTAGACCTCTAAAATAAAAAGAAGAAATCAGACAGAAAGGACTTCTGGGTGAATCATGATCCTTCTTTGAGCCAAAAGGAATCACAATAACCTGAAGAAGTAACACCGTTAAAGGGGAATGTGGGAGATTTGGTCAGGACTCAAGTGTTGACAAACAGAGATTGTGAGCACTTTGCTCCGATAGCTCCAACGAAAATAGAAGAAAAAAAAATCTGACTCATTGCAAAAACCCAGGCTGAAGGCACATTATTTACACCACTTCTTAGACTTGAGAGCAGACTTGTTGTCTTCTTTATCAGAAGACAGAGCAATATGTGCAACAGTTCCCATGTAAGAACTACTCACGTAATCATGGAAGGCTTTCGCTTCGCTGGAGTGGTCACATGTCTCTCTCCTCTCTGGTGCAGCACAATACAAGTCCCAGAATACACTGTGGACAAGACAGGTCATGAAGCAAACAAAACCACACAAACAACCCTTGGTCGTGTTAACAGGGAGATGGGGAATATTATCACTTACCACCACCAGGAATGTAGGAATCCAGGGGGTTCTCCAAGTGTTATGTTTTTCTCCCATCGGATCTAGTACAAGGTGGGGGTGGGGGGGGTTCAATAATTCTCAAATTAAAAACATGTTAATATATTGTGCAAAAACATTTACATAACGGTGTTTAAATATTCAAAAAAAGGACATTATAGTATAGTTGAACTTTCCTCCAAAATGTTACATACCTCTGATAAAAAGGTCTGTGCAGACTTCTGTGCTCCTATGTGCAACAAATACTCGTAGACGTACAAAGCCAACCTGTGTGTGGGGGAGGGGGGAGAAAAAAAAACCTAATGTTAGGTTTCATTTAACAAAAATATCACCAACTGGTAAAAAAAATAAATAAACGTGAAACAAGCAGATTGAATCTTCTCCAACGGCCACACTGAGTGACTGGAGTCGGGCACAGGCCCTCTGAACAATGGCTGCCAAATAGCCTATGCCAAAAACATTTTTTAAATGGGGGGACTGTGTAACCAAGCCGAAACCTGAGGGACGATTCACTGAAAAGAGAAGATTAAAAGAAAGTGACAAAGCAATGTAGCAGCGTAATTTTATTTAATTCGTGTGGTGGAACATTAAAATAAAAAAAACACACACCACAACCAGCCTGCAGTGTATTAGCTAGGACACAGTATCCTGGTGGCACTGATGGGAAATAGAACGGAGCCTCTCCGAAAAGCGCAACAGAGAATACAATGTAGCGTTACTGTGTCGCGAGACGCTGTTATTGTTTTCTCCTCGTCCGCGCTCGCGACTCAATAAACCCGCACGAATTACGAGACAAACCCGCCGGTTTAAAAAAAAACACCGTCGGGTGGCTGGAGGTGTGAAAAGACAGCAACACACACAACAAAAAAAAAAAGGGGGAGGAATGGCGAGCAGACAAGGCGGTTCATTCAATTCAATTCTCGGGAGGAGGAAATCGTCTCTCGCTCGCTCGTCCAGCGAACAACAGAGAGCCAGAAGGGAACAACTTACGAGGCACAAAAAAAACATAAAAACACACAATAATACAACGGTTGTACGCTTACTTTTCTCGTGCTTGGCCGTCCGACGGCACCGGGGTGCCTTTGCCTTTGGGGAACATTGTTTTGTGTGGGAGGACGACCGCCTTCTCTTTCTTTTCTTTTTTTTTTCTCTCGCTATTTCATCTGTCAGATCATCGCGGCCGCGACCCTCTCACACTCCAACCGCACTCCGCCTCAACCCGACGACTCAACCGAGCCTGGTCCGGAGGAGGGCGGGGCGAGCGGGGGGAGAGGCGGAGCCTAATTCTGAGTGATGCGGCCGACAGCCAATGAGAGCTCGGTTGAGTCTTAAGGTGTACCGTGACGTACTTTTTTTAATTCGCCGTTTAGACTTTCCAGGTTATGATATCGAGTTAATTAAATAATTATTAACAGTTCCGTTGTTAATTTTTGTACTTATTAATTGTACTAATTAATAACTGTTCAAGAGTGTATAATATAAGAACTATGTATAATTTAATATAGTTATAACATATAATCTCTAAAATCTGGAACCCTGAAGATGTTTTCTGTTTGTTTTTTTACCAGCTGCTTTGAGGTGAAAGGCAGAGTTTATATTTCCTTTGACCCTCCATAGTAATTTGTTAACTAACAGTAAACATCCTTCGAAAATTCAGTCAATAGCTCCACATCAAAAAGGGCCGCATATTTCGATATTGTATAGGCTTTTAAGTGTATTAACTAACAGCAACAAATAGGGAAAACAATTTGATTGGATAAATTCTTTATAACCAAAAACAGAATAATTGTTTTCTCTGACATAACAAAATGCATAGGGCTATGATTGCATATATAGCACAACAAAAAGAATCCTCATGGTTCACCTTATAAACAAATATAAGTGTTTTTAACTTTTGAAAGGTCACAACAATTCATACTTTGGCCTATTGAAGCCATTGAACAACAACAACAAAAAAACAACAACAAAAAGTATTTTCTAGTATCCATAAAAGTGTGTATCGTTTGTTTTACTAGAATAAGTTTATGGACAATATGGTCCACACAACTAAAAATGAGGTAACTTCAGTTCCACCTTAAAGATGTGGCCATACCAGTCACCACTGCAGGGGAAGGTCTCTCTCCCTCCCTCCCTCTCTCTCTCTCTCTCTCTCTCTCTCTCTCCCTCCAGTGGTGAAACCGTTGAGTCAATCTGTAGCGTGTGCGTGTGTGTGTGTTTATAAAGTTGTGGAGGAATGGCTGAAATGGAAAGAGGTCGGTGTTGCAGGCTGCTGCGTTTAGCCGGCGTTAATGTGTTGTAGCCGACGGTCCATTGACACGTGAAGGTTTTTTATCTCCATTTCACCGTCAGCAGTAACTGTAAAATTAGGTAAGACATTTTACATTTTTTAATTTTTGTATTGTTTCCAGTGTGAAAATGCGTTGCTTTGTTTACTGCCACGACTTGTTGCCCAGCGTGAAGAGCAGACTTTTATAGTCCGCATTGCTTTGCAACAGAAGTTCACTGCGAATGTTGTGGTCTGTCTCATTTCTCACTGAAGTCACCGCAAAGGTCACTCCAGCTTCTGTCAGCGTGAACAGGAAAGACAGGTGACCACTGCGCCATGGAGCAGCAGTTGTGGGCAAACACTTCAATCCCAGCAAATAGTTTCCATGAATACCTCATTTAGCTGCATGCCTTAAAATAGTTTGTATATGTGGCTGAAAATAGTTTTCAGACTCAGCTCCAATGAAACATCCCAGCCTGCATGAAGCCTGGCATTCATTAGTCTTCGAGGCCTACCATTAAATACTGCAAGATTGTAATCACACCTAGGCATCTCACGCTGTTCCTGATCCCTGAGTTAGAGGACAAATGTTGGGCAATTCCTCAGACGACAACATGATGCAGATTATTGAAAGCGTCTTATGTTGCAGCACCGGTCCAAACTGACTGCAGGTTTCACATTTTGTAAAAGTGTTTTTCTTTTCTTTTCACTGTGACACATTTTTCTGTGTTTCCTGTCTGTGTAGTTGTTGAGTTACAATGACGTCAAAGGGGGAATGTGCAGACGCCACGCAGGACCCTCTGTTCATTCAGGAGGCCGAGGAAGTGTACAGAAACCCCACTGAGTTGAAGATGAGTCAGATCGTGCTGCCGTGCCACGCCAATCACTGCGGGGAGCTGAGTGTTGGACAGCTGCTGAAGTGGATGGACTCCACCGCCTGCTTGTCAGGTAGAAAAACACCATTCCATCAAGTTTGTTTCATGCAAATTGGGCCGTAGTTTTCCCTTAATCCTGCTGATAAACCGAGGCCAAAGGCCCTTTTGCACAATGTTAACAAAAATCAATTCTGCATCCGGCCCAAGATTCGTATCCGTTCCAAAACGTAATGGGTTCTTCCTTGTCCCATGATTCACCCTTCCACCTTTTCATGAAAATCGGGCCAGTAGTGTTTCCGTAGTCCTGCTGACAACTGAACCGAAAACAAGCCTTAAACAAGCTTGTGCATCTGCAACTCTGATCATGCAACGTGGTTATCCAAGAATAACTCAAAATGGCCACTGAAGCATTCTAGCAGGAAGTAGTGGACATACAGGGCCAATTTAAATCCTGATGAGTCAAAAAGTATTTTCTGCCAGAGGTTCCGGAGCCAAGATTTGAAACCCAGGTCACTAAAGTGGTGGGACATTTGAGTACTAGGCTTTTAGGTGTGTACAGGTTGGTATTTTGTACAGTACCGAAGCATTTAATGATAGTTGCTTGCCTGTTTTAGTGTTGCACTACTAGGTCCTAGGTACAGTCCTGCTTATTTATTCGCAACATTACCTAATTAATCCAGACATATTAAAGAGATCGCTACCACAGCATAAATAGTAGAAATTTAAGTATATCTGTACAGAAGCAATAGATAACACTTCGGAATCAATATATTCTGGTGCTCTATCAATAAATTAAATGCATTTAAATTAGAAACTGGGTTGAAGTCTGTCTGTGTGATAGATTATTACTACATGCCTTTTTATAGATTCACATATTTACAGATCATAAGCTCATTTCAATTTGCCTGTTTGCAGTTGCTTAGTGACTTTTATGTGCTGGATCACTTGGCCTAACTATTAATCTCTCTCCTCCCAGCTGAGAGACATGCAGGTTGTTCCTGTGTCACTGCCTCTGTGGACGACATCCATTTTGAACACACCATCGGGTAATGTATTAACCTGAATGCTGCTCTGCCGAACCCGATCTAAACATCGTGTTTCACAGCAGAGAGGTCCAAAGTGTGTTGATACTGCAATCACGGCTCCGTGTTGATAGTAAAGCACCTCTGTCTGTCTACTCCAGGGTGGGAAAGGTCGTCAGCATCATAGCAAAGGTCAACAGAGCCTTCACTTCCAGTATGGAGGTTAGTGGACATTTTGATTTCAGCGTGGTGAAGGTTTTTAGTTCAGAAAAGTGACATGTGGTGCTTCTTTTTCATTTCAGGTGGGCATATTGGTGAATTGTGAGGATCTCTACACCGACAGGCAGTGGAAAGTTTGCCACGCTTTTGCGACCTTTGTCGCCAGACGAACTGAAGCGGGGAAGGTGAGGGACACGGACCCGAATATGCCTTCTTCCTAAAGCTGGTTCAACATCCCCTATGTGGTGTGTTTACACAGGTACAGCTGAAGCAGGTGATTCCTCGCACACAAACGGAGCAGATGGAGTACAGCCTGGCAGCCGAGCGGAGGAGGATGAGGCTCATCCACGCTGAGATCATTACAGACCTACTGAGCAGCAGCACAGCTCAACTGGGTACAGACGGTAGACGTAGGGCTTTAAAACACGACGCCGTTGCACACATGAAGCGATTTAAAAAATCTGATTAATTTTTAACTCCTTGTTGTCGCGCTCTCTCCAGGAGAAGGAGAATGCCAGGAGTACCAGAACGCTGTGCCGGCTGAGCGGACACGGGTGGAGAGTGTGGAGCTGGTGCTTCCGCCACATGCCAACCATCAAGTCAGCACCTTTGGGGGCCAGATCATGGCCTGGATGGAGAATGTGGCTACAATTGCAGCAAGGTGTGTCCCTAGTTTTCCTGAGTTTATTTTAAACTTAAACTATTCCTTTTAAAGCCGTTTTTATGTCTGACACTTTGAGAAATGTGCTTAATAACTTTACTGCTGAGTTAGATGAGAAGATCGAAATCACAGTCATATCTGCATGTTGAATATGAAACTACAGCCAGCAGTCGGTTGGCTTAGCTTAGCTTGAAGACTGGAAACAGAATCAGACTTGGCTTCATTGGCCAAGTATGTGTGCACATACAAAGAATTAGACTCAGTTTTTGTGCATCTCTCTCTATGTAGGAATAACCTCTAGGAACAAGGACATTAAAGCTGGACAAATAAAGGTAAAGAATAGACTGGACTATTATATTACTGTGTAATATACATATATATTACACAGTAATTGGTTGAGCTTTGGAGATGCAGGTAGGTGTGTTTTGTCACCTTTGGATAGTTTTCTCCCTATTTCCAGTTTTTATGCTGTTCAAAGACACCTTCATATTCAATGCGAAGATGTGACAATGGTATCGATCTTCTCATCAAACTCTCGGTAAGAAAACAAATAAGCAAATCCTAACAAATCCCAGTTCGCTGAGGCTATTTGTAATGAGACCAAGGTTCAAAACAGCAACACGGAAGACAAACTTCTTCCTCTTTTTTTGTTCTTCATATTTTGATTTAGTCGCTTGTGTAATGCTCACCCAACCTTGAGGAGCATTGACATGTTCCATTTCCGTGGCCCGTCTCACATTGGTGACCGACTGGTACTGAAAGCCATCGTTAATAATACCTTCAAGCACAGGTGAGTCGTCGCACAATGAATCGAATAAAAGCACAAAGCAAACCTCTATCACCTCGTCTAACAAAGCGTGTTTTTACTGTGCGTCTGTGTGTATGCACGCCTCTCTCTGAACCTCCGCGCCTGCATATATGGTGTACTCCAGCATGGAGGTGGGAGTGTGTGCGGAGGCCTACCAGGGTGGAGAACCTCTGCGCCATATAAATAGTGCTTTCATGGCCTTTGAGGTGCTGGACGCTGACAGGAAGCCGTGCACGCTACCGCGGATACGACCTGAGCCTGTGGTGAGTTTTCTTCGTGTTCTGTTGCTGCCTGAGAGCCCATAATGTACAGTATAAAGCTCATGTTGAGTAACAGGTTATCACAAAATAAGCATCTCTATGTGAGGATTTCAACATTAGGTTTTTCTATGTTTTACAGGATGGGAAAAGACGTTATCAAGAAGCTGTTGCCAGAAAGAAGATTCGCCTTGATCGGTTAGTATTTTTTATTAAACCACCAGGTTTTGTTCTTTGTACAGCCTACTGATGTATCGAGGGCTGACATGGTTTATTACAGATTTGTAGATGTTTTTTGTCAGTGTAAAAGTTGCTTAATTTGCATTTTCTATGCATCTCTTTGTCAGGTTTGATTCAACATGAAACATTAAAAACAGCAACATATACATTGAAAACAAACAATTACAGTGCATGATTGCAGTATTGTCGACTGGAAGTAATACAGAAACGGTGTCATTGCTTCATTTGTCCAGTGTCCATTATTTACAGTAGACTGCAGCAGCACATGACTTGGCAGAGCAGCATATCGCAGCTGAGCAGACTTTGGTGCTGAGTCTGTCGAGCATAATAAGTTCATTGTTCAACTGTAAAATACCCGGCCTGCAGTATAATCTGTATTCCTCTATTTGATAACCAAACGTGTTGTTAGCTCATTGCTAGAACGAAAATCTTCGTATTATGATCAGGTCCTCTGATCTTCCTTTTTGTTCCTGAATGTAAATCATTTTGCCCTCCATGTTTACAGGAAATACATTATCTCCTGCAAGCAAACTGAAGTTCCCGTTTCTGTACCCTGGGAGCCAAGTAACCAGGTATTGCAATTTCTGGCAAAGAGGGTCATACATGCTCAGTGAGGCTTATTGCCACCGTATTCAAGAATTCAGACAGTCCTTTTGTTTTTGTTCTTTAGATATACCTGAGCTACAATAATGTAACGGCACTGAAACTAATGGATACCAGAAACAACTGGGTATTAACGTCTGAGAAAAACAAGGTCGGTATTGTTTTTATTATCGTACAGGATATAGCTTGTTAAATAGACACAGCTGTTGTGACTCCGCTGTGCATTCTCATCTGTATTGTTTTGGACAAGCAGCACAGTCACATGGGCTGTCCTGGAAGTAGGCCCATATTGCTTTAACTAAATTGTGGAATAATGCAGAATGGGGGGATAAACTATCCACTTTAAACATACTTCTGCTCAAACCGCTCTCCAAAAGTCATGGTCAAAGATTTAGAAAACAAGCTCTGAATGTAGTCGTCCTAAAAATATGTATAATTATGTATAATCTCTCATGTACTCGCCAGTTAATGTGGCAGTTTTGATGGCAGTCAAACTCGATGTGTGCACATTAGAATAACTGGAACAAACCCTATTAATAGACATCGAGCCCACCTCCTCTTTTGTGGATTTGCTCCTCTCTTAGGTCAGACTGTACACACTGGAGGAAAACCACGTGCTGTGTTTCAAGGTGGAGATGCACGTCAGCGTACCGGCGGAGCAGACGTTCCACCTTCTGTCAGACCTGAGGAGGAGAAAGGAGTGGGACCGGCACTATGAGTCAGTATGAGTGCCGTCGTCTGGCGCTCAGCATAATCTTAAAGAATAATTCTAATGTTGTTCTATGTTTTTCTTATTGTCCACAAATTACATAAAAACAGGCCCACTCACTTCTGCAGAAGATGTGAGTCTTTCAAAATGGATCACAATATACAGTTATTTCATAAATGGGTTATCATTTCCTAAAACCACAAGCAAATGTTACTCAAACATGTGGAAATGGAGTGTTTCTAAGGGGACTAGTTTCAACCGAGTTTTTTTGTTTTTGTGAGTATTTACATCAGCAGGGCGGTGTATGTGAGATAGAATCAAAATAAACTACAGTGCTCGTTTTCATGGTAATGAAGGTACATGTCACCCAGTGCAACAGTGGTTCATTTTTCATAATTTTAGGACAACAATTGAGGTCTATATAGCACAGAATAATAAGGGTAAATTAAAAGTTGGGTTTGCTCTTTTTCATTGGGTTTGTTGACGGCAGGATAAATAAAAAACATCACCTGCCTTATCCTTTTAAATTCCCCAATTGTATCATATTACCACAGCAACCAACCAAACCAAAAACACAAGGGTAAAGTCAGATGCAACGTTATTTATGCATGAAATATAAACTATTTGTATGTTGGCACATATTGAGCTTCCATTGTAAGGGCTGCACAGTAGTTATGTGGAGTGATAGTTACGGCAGCATGAGATGTGAATTCGACATCTTTTTAATATTTTAATTTTCTCACATGCTCATGACTTTGTGACCTTTACAGAGAGTGTGAGATGATCAACCAAGCAGATGAGGAAGACACCCTTTACCGCGTGGCCGCACCTTCCTTCAGTAAAGGGGGCAAAGGCCAGGACTTTATCTTGCTAGCATCCAGGAGGAAGCCATGTGACGCCAGGTGGTGTAACATACTACATAATAAACAACCTGCTCATGTCATTTCACATTTTGTTTGCCACTTCTCTGCTGTATTTTCATCATTTTGACTGTTTCTTGATTTCCTTCTTCCAGCTTATATTACATTTTGTATGCAACCAGTTATTGCATCACGGCCTCCCGCTTGCTCTCTCATAAAGTCTCATGATGCTATCCTTGTCTGTCCCTCCCAGGGACCCATATCTGATCGCTCTGCGTTCTGTCACTTTGCCCACTCACCTCCCCACTGAGGACTACACCAGGGGAGAGGTGCTGTGTGCTGGCTTCACGATCTGGGAAGAGTCCAGATCCGTCACCAAGGTTGGCCAAATGAGAAGGGCACGCAGTTCAGCACGGGGCGCTCGCTACTGCACCCTCAAACTAACAATTCACGTTCAAAGCAACTGCAAGACGCAGTGGTTTACTGCGCCGCACGTGACCCGATGTGTTTTTTTGTTTCAGATCACCTACTACAACCAGGCCACTCCGGGCGTCCTCCCCTATATCTCCACAGACATCGCCGGCCTGTCCTCCAGCTTTTCGAGCACCTTTTCTGCCTGCAGTCACTTCCTGGAGGCCAACAAGGACAGCCTGGCTGCTCTGCCGCCCTCTGCACTGTGACACCACACCGCTGCCGTCGTCTCCCTGAGAGGAGGAGCCGTAGCATCAGTAGGATAATCTCACTGACCCCCACCCCCCATTTCACCTCTGTTGCGGAGGCTCTTCAGGAGCCCGTAGTTGAATGTAAAGGTCCCACCCTGAGATTACAAACTTCTTTGCAGTTTCTTTCAAGTATTTAAACCTCAGTTCTCACTGTATGACTTTGTTCATTCATTAACATGAGAAAATGGTTTTTAATAAGCTAAAGAAATACAGTGTTTACATTTTTCTTTTTTCTTTTAAAGAACTTGTTACTTGTTTTCAGCAAGATGAATAGGTATGAAGCAAGGCTGCACAATATGGATTTTAAGCCTTATAAGTTGTATTAGAGCTAATTTATTATGGAATTCTGTGTTCTATATTAATATAGAGATCAATGAATCATATTTTGGTTGAAGTATTTACCGCAATCTGTTTTCTTGAGACAGTCGTGCTTTTAATGGTATTTCCAGTCTTTTAGTCGAAGTTGAGATATTTCAACCAGCCTCTTTTTTTTTTTTTTTATAGTTTATTTTCTACCTCCTAAGTAATGTTTTTTTTAAATTATTTGATTGAGACTTTGAATAGGAGTAAGTCAAGATGTACATTTAGTGTGTTATGATGCCGTTTTGAGACAATGATGTATAGTTTTAGAGGACAACTCTTGCACTGATTGTAATGTATGTTGACATTCAATGGCCAAGTATCTCACATGTCAAGCAGTCTTGATTTTAACTGAAACAATAAACACAATAGACTCGTGGATTATGCTCATTTGAGCTGTTGTGTTGGTGTTCGCCTCTCTCACCCTACATTCCTACCATTCTTGAACCATTTTTTTTTATGGAGAAAAAAGAAAAGAAAAACACAGCTGGCAGCTGTATCCCACTGGAGCTAGTGTTGTAATAGGTGCACAGGCCTGCGACCAGTCTGACCAGCTTGACCCTCACTGCCAGGTCACACCACTCTGCAGGTCCTTGTACAGCGTCTGCTCTGATGTGGGGGCTATTCCCGTTAAAGGCCTCGTTCAGCGAGGGAGCCGTTATCAGTGCCCACTCCCAAGCCGTCCTCCTTGTCCTCCATGTTTTAGGAATGCAGCCTGCCCCTGCCGGTCCTCCTAACACTTTCAGAGCAGCCTCCCTCCTGAGCGAGCTCCTTGTGCCTCTGCCAGGGAGCTTTCTATCTTTGGTTGCCGAGGTTTCAGCTCCACATTGCAAGTCTTTTTTCTCATGGTCCCCCTGCAACCTGTTGGCTGTCATCTGGGATGCAGGCTTGTCTGAGAGCAAAACTTAATGTTCATATAAATATCACTATGGAAGGACTCTAAAAGTCTCCTGTGATATGTCTATCGTCAGACCGCTTCCTCTAAATTTCCTCGCTCCTCGAGTATCTGTAATTGCGTCTTCCTCCTCCTTAGCACCTCTGAAATATCAACAACCAATCCCTGGACATCTCCACATGTTGTTGTCATGGCGATTCTCTCAGTGTGACATGTGAGTGAGAGAATACATTTTGTAACAATATGCAACCAAGCCTTTAAGATGTTGTTGAGCATCTGTTGCCATGACAATGTGTTAACAGGGACAGTTGGTAAAAATGATGGTTACTTCTGATAAAAATAGCTAATATCACAAGTTAACAGGCTACATTCAAGGAGTAAAGTGCACTTTATAATGATTGCATTTGTAATCAGTGGATTAGCTGATGTATACAGTACCTTTATAGCTCCGATCAGGAAATTATTGATTTTGCTAATTTCCTGACTCAACCTAATTTGTTGACCTTTGGATGTAGGCCTGTTTGTGAGGTAAGATCAGTTGACTGCAAACAATAGTGAAGTAAAACAAAACATTAGATAAAAAATAAATAGATTTCATCAAATCTTAAATCAACGTCCACTTACTGTCTTTTGTCATTGTTTACTACAACAGAGGCCCTACAGCATGGTTAATCTACAGAGGTGTTTTTACTAAGAATAATACATTTACATAAAATATAATTACAACATTAAATTAACAAATACATTTCTTTGTGTAAAATCAAACAAACAAAAAATACATTTTTGTGGTTGGTTTCAAATTTTATTTCTTCGGTTGAACAATGATGGAGGTGAAACACTATAAAAATAGGTTCAATACGTCTTTGCATCAGTGGGATATGTCAATATCACTATTACATATACCGGTATGTTAAAGGAAAAATAAAAAAAGATAGGTAATAGTAAAAGTATAAATAATGAAAATAAATGAAGTGGAAAAACATTCAATATCAAAACAGACTCTGTCCTTCAGAAGAAAAACTTTATTTTCTTTCTGTGAATTGGGAAAAAGCATCACTGATTCACTTTTACAGGGTCAAGTCCACTTCAAGATTCTTAATATTTATTCCATAAACACATTTTATCTATTCATCTGACGTGTATGTATTCTGTTTATAAGATAAACTACTCATATAGCAACTATTTAGTCCAATTTGATCAACTCTATATATGTTTCGATCAAAACACGCAGACATATTGACTGAATTATTAGTAATAATCTCTAAAATCATGACTATAGCCCTGCAGTTCACCCCTCACCACGTGCTCCCTCTTATCCACCGTTTACGTTGTAAACACAACTAACCACGTGACCCGGAAGTCAGAGACGGAAAGGTTTCCTTATTACCTTCTAAAACTAAAACCGTGGACGGAACAAATTGGACGCGACAGCATGAACCAACATGTCACGAAGTTACAAATTGCGACGAGAGAAAAGATCAGAACATTTAACTCTCTGCGTGGTGAGTTTTATATCTGACCGACTCGTTTGACTGCACAAGTACGTGCACTTCTCCTTGGCTGAACACCAAGCCCGTGTGTTATTCTTTATTCTTAGTGTTTATTCTTATTTTGAAGAAGCCGTGTCATATGCTTTTTTTTTTTTCCTCGCCTGAAGCTCGAGAGGTGCAGCCCGGAGAGTTTTGGGACGTGGTGGTTGTGACCGCTGTGGACGAGAGCCAGAGAGAAGCGTACGAGCTGCAGATCCGAGAGAAGGTGGACAGGAAAGAGCTTCCGGTCGGACTTCACTACGAGGTCTTCTCGGATCCGCCTGGATCTAAGATAGGTGAGTGAGTCAGGCGGCATGCACTTCCCTGTCGAAGGGGATCAACAAAGCTTTAAGTCAGAGGTATATTCACCGGGGGGTCTGCGACCCCTAGGTGGTCCGCGGAGGTACTGCAGGTGGGGGGGGGGGGGTCGTGACATTTTGGTTGATTAGACAATTTTTCATATTTTTTCAATTTCTTTTCCATATTTTTTTTTCCATTTTGTACCCCAATTATTTTTCCGCAAATTTAAATGTCTTTAAATACACATTAACATGAATCCAACATATTGTAGAGAATGGATAAATGGATAAAATAAAAATATAAATGTCAATTTGAATACCTTGTATGCATGATTATCATGCAATTGACAGACAATGTTGATATTGGCATTGGTATCAGTTGACAAGGTATGTTTATATATATAAATGGCAGTGGCACGGCCACCCTACTCACTGTACTTTGTACATGTTTAAAATAAAAACATGAATATATGAACTTGTGTATTATTTGAATAGCTTAGTAGTTAATGCACAATAACAAGGCATGTTTGTACATGGCACTTGGCCCAGTTTAATATAAAACACAATTTTATACAATATATATAGTAGGGGGTCCCTGCTCCATCTCTCTATCAGTTTGGAGGTCCTTGGCCTGAAAAACGTTGCTCTAAATTAATATTATTATTATTATTATTATTATTATTATTACTACTACTAATATGACCTGTTTTCAAGGGAATGGGGGCTCAACTCTGTATGCACTGCAGCAGCTGGATGACATCTATGGGAAGGCTCTGGGCAGGCTGAGGGTCATCCTCATCCATGCAGGTTTGAGATTTTACTGGCTTTTTGTTGCTGTTAAGACATTTAAACAAACTACAGATACAATATTTGTTCCACTGCTTTTTGTCCAGAGCATGCTGGTAGGGTTGCAACTATGGAGAAACTAGAAAATATATATTTTTCTTTTTTAGATGCCCATTACAATTTTCCAGTGCCCGATAGCTCAGTTAAAACAAAACCAAAGAAATTGAATTTACTATAATATAGGCCTGAATTAAGTAACCAGACTGTTTTATTAAACTTAAAACATAATTGAAATGATTAATTGATTACCAAAACCTGAGGCCAAATATTTAAATTCAAAGATGGACAGTCACATGTTTATTATATACTATGAAGCCACTGCTGCGTGAAATGAGAAAAATTTAAATCCATTAACGGCCATGAAATGTTAAAGCCAGTTACCAATGTCAGATACCATTTTGTATTACTCATCAAATAGAATAAGCAGCCATGCTTTGACATGTTCACACCTGTCTTTTCACACTTCTTGCGTGTGAATTAGTCCAAATCCCAGCACGACAGTCACGATTACTGTTGCGTCCATGTGAGCCAATTTATTTTCACATTCAAGAATCAAATATAATATATAAATTATAAGAAATAATCACTGAAATATGGCAACACAACAGAGTCTAACACAAGTAAAAAAACTGCACACACACTGCCGTCCTCTTACAGCAGGGGATCATTATCATGTAATTAACAGAATAAATGATCTCATACAGGAAATGTACGTTCTTTGATTAATGTGGCTTTTTGTGAAAATAAATACAGTGAACACAATCAAAACACGTGATGATGCCAAAACATGCGAGTTGTTAAAATGTTCATAATTATTATGTTATTATAGCATCTTCCAAATGTTTGAGGCTTTAAAAGAAAGTGTCTAAAACTTTTCGTTATTCCAAAGTGGAGGGGTTGATTCTAAGTGCTCAGACAGTTTATAATACTGCATGTATTGTGTGTGATGTTTCCCACTTCTCATCCGTCCAGGAGGGTTGAGTCAGCGTCTGCCCAGTGCCAGCGCCTTGGGGAAGATCTTCACCGCCGTGCCGCTGGGCGACCCTCTCTACCAGATGCTGGAGCTCAAACTGGCCTTGTATGTGGATTTCCCGTCCCGGATGAAGCCGGGTGTACTGGTGACCTGTGCAGACGACATAGAGCTCTACAGTACTGGAGATGAGGAGAGTGTGAGGTTTGACAAACCGGGCTTCACAGCTTTGGCCCACCCGTCCCCGCTGTCTATTGGGACGACCCACGGAGTGTTTGTGTTGGAGTCAAACGAAAAGTCGACTAACGCTGAAATGGAGAACGTCTCCTGCCTGCGCTTTCTGCACAAGCCGAGCGTGGACGAGATGCGAAACAGTGGAGCTGTTTGTAAAAGGCAGAGTGGTTGTTTTTCTCTCTCTGACGCCGAGTTCGTCTACACAGACAGCACCTATTATGTCGACTTTGATACTGCAAAGTTTCTTCTCAATCTGCTGAAGGGGCTGGGGCCTCTGGACTGTGAGGTAGACGCATACGGGGACTTCCTCCAAGCGCTGGGCCCGAGAGCCACGATAGATTACACCAGCAACGCTGCCAATGTCACCAAAGAGGAGAGCAGCCTGGTGGGAATCCGCCAAAAGATCTTCCACCTTCTGAAGGGCACTCCCTTGAATGTCGTTCTCCTGAACAACTCCAAGTTTTATCACATTGGGACCACGTCAGAGTACCTCTTCCACCTCGCTGAGGATGTGGCGCTGAGGAGTGAGCTGGGTCTCCTGTCATCTGCCTTCAGCGTAAATATGAATGAAGACTCGGGATGCTGCGTTATGTACAGCGTCTTGGATCCCGGTTGCTCTGTGGGAGCTGGATCGGTGGTGGAGTACTCCAGACTGGGAGCGGGGGCCTCCGTAGGGGGGGGCTCCATCGTCAGCAGCTGCTGGGTCAGTGCGGGCCTCTCAGTGCCTGAAGGAGTCTTCATGCATTCTCTGTGTGTCAATCACAAGCACCAAACCAGGTTTGTAACCGTCGTCTTTGGGATTAAGGACAACTTGAAGCGCAGCGTGGAAGCCCCTGCATACATGGAAGACCTGAAGCTTTTTGGCTTCAGCCTGGACGAGTGTCTGTCCCACATGGGGCTGAAAAATGAAGCGCTGAGGTTCTCCGGCGACGCGTCTAGCTGTAGTTTGTGGAACGCTTGTTTGTTTCCCGTGTGCCCCGATCAACGGAGCTCATTCTCTCTGTCTCTGGAGATGCTGCAGGCCGCCCTCAGTGGCTCTACGGTCACCTTACCCAAAGACACCGCGCTGATGTCTATGCAAGAGTCCTTAAAGTGTAAGAACCTGGAGGAGATGTTGAAGTTCAGGAAGGGACTGTATGAAGACATCACACAGAGAAAAGTTAACAGTTAAAGTTAATAATCGAGATTGTGTGTCATCTTAAGTATGAGATTAAGTGGTAGTTGTAATATAAAGTTCATTCATATATTTACAGTTTTGTAAGTTCTACTAATAAAAAGTATAACTTTCTTTTAGAAGCATTTTACTCATTGCCTCATCCGCAGCACTGCTCTACATCGACGTGTCCATTGTCTTATAACAGTCAAGACAAAGGGGACTTCCAAACTCGTATTTCTTAATAGGTCTTTTTCACAGCAGACATTTTGGTCAGGTTCAACTAATAACTATATTAAAATTGCCCCATTGCAGTAATTGCTGGATTGGAGTCAATGTTACTTAGTTACACCTGTGATTCTCCTGCTATGACAAGTCGACATATCTGTCAAAAATGAGAAATATATATATATATATATATATATAAATAATCACAATAAATTGACACCATACATGCACACAATAACACTGAAACATGCCTGCTGTCATTTAGAGGGAGATCAGTTGTCATAGTTGTTCGGCATTCCACTCGAAGGTGTTTATTTTTAGCCCACAGCCATGATCCCCCCCTTTATCTGGACCTGTGCAATTGTGGCAGAGTGAGAGATTGTATTACTGCCTTACCAAACTATACAGCAGATATTACACGAGAAGAGAGACCTTATCAATGGGAAATTACAAATCAAGACCATCTCAGACCTGCACAGGTAATAGCTGAGTGTGTTTGTGATTGTGTGGGGATATTATTTATTTCAGACGAGAACGAGGTTTGAATTGAAGAAGAAAAAGAAAGACTGGAGGGTTGCGTGTTAATGTTGGCTGTCATCACCGTCACAAACACTGACAAGTTGCACAATCCTTTTCAAAACTTGGTGTCAGACAATTAAATATAGAAGAGTTCAAATACAGTTGTTTGGACTCTATTTCATACAAGTCTATTTAGGAGGTAAAATATGAGTATTTCTGCATATGGGCAATGATGAGCGATGGAAATAAAATGTTCTCATTGTTATTCTTTTTAAACCATGATGATGGGGCTGTGAAGATGAGTGGAAGAAGAAGGTGGGCGAGTCGTACGCCGTGATCCTAGAGAAGTTGGAAGACGATCTCCTGCTCAAAGACAATGAGATCGTGGAGCTCAAACTGGCTTTCAGGTTGACAAAAAACATTTTCTGTTTTTAAAACTGATCACTCCTTGTATAGAGTCCATTCTGATGTATCAAGTGTTGCTTTTTATGGCCGTACTCTCTTCAGCCTGCTTAATTTCCTGTATCAGTCGGGTATCAATTCTCACAAGCAGGTGATGTTAACTTTCTTTGGCTCAGCTCTGATGAAGCTTTTCAGAAGGTGAACTTGAGCTACCGAACAGAGAAGGGGCTGTCGCTGCTGCATCTGTGCTGCGTATGTGGAGGTATGCATGACTACTAGAGTCTATTAATAACTCCTCAACAAACCGTGGCAGTGTGAGGAAGGATTACTATGAACTGACTGACATTGTTGTCTGAAGATGACCTGCCTGATGTTAGTCGCATAAATGAATACAGTAGATACATTGTACATAAAGATTAAAGATAAATAGTTAAAAGTGGAGAAATAAATGTGAACTTTTGCAATAAACGTGTTTTGTTGAGTGAATTATTTTACCAGCACATCATTTATTTGTGACCAGGTAACAAGACCCATATCCGCACCCTGATGCTCAAAGGCCTGCGTCCTTCCAGATTGTCCAGGAATGGATTCACTGCGCTCCACCTGGCTGCATACAAGGTGACGACATTTAAGGAGCAATAAATACAGAATTTAAATATGTTTATAATGTGTTTCTAGGTGCAATCTACGTCTTTGTCTTGCTTGGGTTGTTATATGGTGAAGAGCCTTCCTACCACATGGTGGAGTGCAAGTACCAGTGGTGGAAGAAGTACTCAGATCTTTTACTTGGGTAAAAGTAGCACTACCATGGTGTATAAATACTCTGTCACAAGTAAAAGTCCTGCATTTAAACTCTAAACATTAGCATAAAATTTGAACGAACCAAAAGTAAAAATGAGTCATGCAGGATCGCCCATTTCATAATAATATATATTACTGTGTACATCACTTTAATGTCGCAGCTGGTAAAGTTGGAGCTGATTTTAATTGCGTTATATACGGGCTTGTGAATCCCCTGTACCACAGGACAACGCTGAGCTGTTGACTGCACTTCTCCACGGAGGGTCGGATGTGCAGCAGGTGGGCTACGGTGCCCTCACCGCCCTGCATGTCGCCACGCTGGCTGGGCACCACGAGGTGAGACATGGGCCATTTCCTTTTGCCTTCAATTACCGTGAGGAAAATGACTCACAGCTCCAGACTTCTCATCGCTTCCATACACATGATAATGTGCCATTCCTCTCCGACAGGCAGCAGATATACTCCTGCAGCATGGAGCTTATGTGAACGTTCAGGATGCGGTGTTTTTCACCCCACTGCATATTGCTTCTTATAACAGCCATGAGCAGGTAAAGTGCTCATATTAACCACAGCTACATTTGTAATTGTGATAAATAAAACACTCTGAATTTATATGCGTCCTCTCACCTCTCACCTCTCACCTCTCCATCTGCCCTTCAGGTGGCAAAACTGCTGCTCAAGTTTGGGGCAGATGTGAATGCTAGTGGTGAGGTAGGTGACCAGCCTCTGCACCTGGCTGCAGCCAAGGGTTTCCTCAGCATCATCAAGCTCCTGATGGGGGAAGGGAGCAAAACTAACGGTGAGCCTCCAATAGTGGGTACTCCACACATTTAGTTATGATTTTCTTGAGTCAGTGTGGAAATGATTAGCTCTCCTTTACTTTGCTGCGATTCTCTCCAGTAAACGCTCAGGACAACGAAGATCACGTCCCCCTTCACTTCTGCGCCCGCTTTGGTCACCACGAGATTGTGCGCTTCCTCCTGCAGGGCAACTTCGACGCGCAGCCTCACTCTGTCAACATCTACGGAGACACACCATTACACTTGTAAATGACTTCTGGTGTCAGTATCCTTCTGCAGGTTTAGTTTAGTAGATGACATAAAGCGGAGATGACTTGCTGTGTTTAATGTGTCTCATCAGGGCCTGCTATAATGGAAAATTTGAGGCAGCGAAGGAGATTATACAGCTTTCTGGCACAGACAGTCTGTCAAAGGAGAACATATTCAGCGAGACTGCACTTCACAGGTATTGTCTCACATGCTGTATTTATTCATAATCTGAGACACAGAATCACTGCTGCATACACATACTGTGCATAGACACAAAACGCATGCTTTTGTATGCACAGTTCAATATGTGATCATCACCTTTGACGTGCGATTCATATTCAGGGGTGATAATGAGTACTTGTCTTGTGTCACAGTGCGTGCACCTATGGCAAAGACCTGGAGCTGATCAAGTTCTTGTTGAGCCAGAATGCTATGAGCATCAACAATCAGGGCAGAGATGGACACACAGGTGACTCTCCTTTAAAACTTCTCTAAACACGTGCAGTTGGATTAAGTGCAGGACCAGTTGTGTTTTTCACTATAATTGTATAATAAATTCTCTATTTAGCTCTACACAGTGCCTGTTTTCACGGCCACATCCGCCTGGTGCAGTTCTTGCTGGACAGCGGGGCAGACATGAACCTGGTAGCCTGCGACCCCAGCAGGTCCAGCGGGGAGAAGGACGAGCAGACCTGCCTGATGTGGGCCTATGAAAAAGGTCTGTCCGTATGGTGACAAGCTGTCAGAAAAGATTGAATGAAAAACTAATATCAAAAGGATAATTCTGGTCTCTTGAAGTGGGTTTGTATGAGGTACTTATTTGTAGTCAGTGTATTACCTACAGTAGATGATAGTCGGCATGACCCCGGCTTAGAGAAGCAAACAGGAGTAAGCGCCCAGGAGCAAAGTAATGTAGTGCAGTGGACAGGCACGTTAGCAAAACTTATTTTAGCCACACCAAAAAAAATCTATATCAGTGTAAGTGTAAGCTATATTTAGAATATCTTCGCCGGTTTACTTTACTATAAGACCGCAGTTTCCGCCGAGGAACTCAAGAAGTTGTATCCATCTATGCTCTCATCAAAGCCACTAGACTCCATTAAAAAAAACTGTAATTTTACCTTCCAGAACATGGTGGTCAACCGCTGTCTCGAAGGGTTAGTTAATTTGTGTTATTGTGTGACTTTGGTTAGTTCACCAAAGTCACACAATAACACAAACAGTGGTAGACCAGCAACCCTCGTGTTCTGTCAAGTAAAATTACTGTTTTCTTTCCTGGTGGCTGCTGTGAAAGCATAGGTAGCAGAAACCTAGAATATATAGCTGTCTCAACAAGGTAAACCAGAAAAGATATTCTAAATATAACGTACACTTAAACTGATATAGATTATTTTAGGTCGCTAAAATACGTTTTGCTGACGTCCCCGTCCACGGCAGTACATCGCTTTGCTGCTGTGCCAGTACTGCTTCTCCAAACTGGGGGCCTATTTCACTGACTGTGGATAAGTATGCAACACTTCAAAAAGACCAGAACTATCCCTTTCACATACTTGAGTTTTTCTTCCTCAGGTCATGATGCCATTGTCACATTACTGAAACACTACAAGCGTCCAGATGACTCCCCCTGCAATGAGTACTCACAGCCGGGAGGGGGTGAGTTACCCCTCTAGAGATTACTATCTGGCCTAAAAGAGTCACGTCAAGTCCTCCCATTACTCTGTCTGAACATGTCGTCTCTCTTCCAGATGGGTCCTACGTTTCTGTCCCGTCTCCGCTGGGAAAGATCAAAAGCATGACTAAAGGTAGCGAGGTGGAGTGAAGCACAGCACGTTTTCCCACATTTCACATCACTTGTCAGCCGACGTGACAGCACACACTCTCTGTTGCCAAGGGAGGGGCCTGGCTGATGTCCTTACCTCTGAAACTACAGATCTGTCTCTGTCTTGTGTGATATTCATACATAATATCTGAGAATCTATTGGTCTGAATTTAATTAACCCCATGTTTAAAGCCTCTCAACATCAAGGGTTGAACATGAAAAAATAATTATGCCAATTGGCCTAAAGAGGTTTCGGTTACTAAAACCTGAAAAGAAAAAAAACATCTGCGTGTTACAGTGCACTGTACCTGGTAGCCTAAATTAATTACAAATGAACATAAAAACCTATTTGGAGTGTATTCAACTATTTCTAACCTGACTATTTTATCTTAAAATGATAACCGACTCAAAGCAGACCAGCGGGCACCTGCCCATATTCATATGATTTCCATAAATAGAAAAAGCTGCCGTAGCGCAAGCTGATGTATTTTAAACAAAACAAACCTGTTGTCCAACTTTACGCATTTTAGTAGCACAATTGTCAGGACTGAGGTCTGAAAGACAAAGACAGACGCACTCTCTTCCTCCATTGTCCACAGTAGTGGGAAGTTTTAGGCTAAATAATTAGCAGCAAAACCAATAACCTTTCATTCAAGACATGAACTCTGTCTCTCGCTTTCTCTGTCACACACACGTCCCTCCTACCCCTAAAAATAATGGATAAAGTGACACCAGCTATTATGAGACCAACGAGAATGAGAATATTGACCAACCAATCGACCAGGAGGTGCCATCCCTAATTTTCACTGTAGCTGTAGTTATTTAAATGTGGTGCACACGACTTACTTCTAATTATTTACATACCCATAAGACCACGATAGTTTCATGACAATAAAACACTTCTTAGCCGATGTTATCTTGGCAGAAAAAATATCTGTTGCTCCTTCAGATGAAAAATATGCATTATGATGTACTACTACTACTAACGGCGTTATATACAGTATATATATTGTTCCTTGGCATACATGTATTTTGTGCATATTTCTACCCAGTTTTATGAATTATATCCTAATCGGAGTATTATTTGATCTCAATATTAGTCATGCTTTTAGAACAATGCACCACTTTATAAGGAAAAAAAGTGCCGAGTGCAGATTAACCTGGAGAGGGCAATGAATTAAAAAGAGCAACTTACTTTGTGGGGTAACGATGTATTGAACTCAAAGCTCTCCACTGATGAGATCAAATGTTTCTAAAACTGTTACGCTCTGTTTCCAGAGAAGGCAGAAGTTCTGCTGCTCAGGGCCAGCCTCCCATCTCAGTTCCATCTTCAGCTGTCTGAGCTGGAGTTCAATGAAATTATTGGATCAGGTAACTCTGTTCATACGTTTCCTGTTCTCTTTGCTATATGCTTCAGATAATCAGATGATATTACTGACGATGACATCACCGATTAAATCTGTTTCACACTCAGGCTCCTTTGGAAAAGTCTACAGAGGCAAATGCAGAAACAAAATTGTTGCCATAAAACGGTACTTCTCCACTTCTAAAGATGACATTTAACATCCCATCAGGGGGAAAACTAATGAGTTCTTCACTGTCCACTGTTGATTGCAGCTATCGAGCCAACACGTACTGCTCGAAGTCAGACGTGGACATGTTCTGCAGAGAGGTCTCCATCCTCTGTCGCCTCAACCATCCCTGTATCATCCAGTTTGTGGGCGCGTGTCTGGACGACCCCAGCCAGTTTGCCATCGTAACCCAGTACATCTCTGGAGGCTCTCTGTTCTCTCTGCTGCACGAGCAGAAGAGGTGAGGAAGGAGCTTACAGTATATTATACTGTCTGTAATAGGCCTCACATTATGCCCTCCGACACACATAAGATACTACACTTTAGAACTCCCCTCCAATGTTTCTACTTCTAACCATTTTAAACACAAACACAGAAAGAGCAGCAATAGTGAACACTTTGAATGGTTAAAGTCAAAGCAGGATTTAAATCAGAAATTCAAAACAATTGCACACTGTCATACAATCCAACACAACAGTCTTTTCGTGTGTTAGTAATGAAAGAGTTGGCAGATTAATCAAGTCGTCAATGGACAGAACGTGTAATCAAGTCCAAGTAATCAATAATCCAATAATCCTTTAAGTGATTAATGAAGCATAAATGTAAAATAATATTGATTTACAGAAAACGTTTACTGGAAAACATTTTTGATTTTTTCTAGTACAGAAAAATAAAAATCAATAAATTAATTGAAAATGAATAACTCAAAAACTCAACAAAACAAATGTATCATTCATTGCAGGGCCCTTGTATTGCAATGCATTCCATCTTAAAAGGTGTTTCTATTAAAAAAGACACGCGGTCAGGTGTGATAACATCAGGTCTGTTTGATTCCTTACACACTTTGACGGAGACTAAATCCCGATGTTGAGACCTAAAAAGAGCTCAAACTACCGTAACAAATGTGTAAAAGTGGTTTACAAGGACATGTTTGGACAGCACAGCCAACTATTTCAGGTCTCATTATCCTCCTTGGAAGCAGGTCATTGATCCAGATGAAGTGTTCCGCAAACTGTGTGGCCAGGTGCCGTCTTTATAGACCGTCCTATTGATCTGTGTAAAGTGCTGTGTGTGATTGGCAGGGGTTATTGATCCGCCACTAAGTGGCTGCTGCTTTAATGATGTGTCAATGGACAGGCTTATCGACCTGCAGTCCAAGCTCATCATTGCCATCGACGTGGCCAAGGGCATGGAGTACCTGCACAACCTCACCCAGCCTATCATCCACAGGGACCTCAACAGGTGGGTGGCACAGTGGCAGCCCACGTGGTGGGACGGTACTAACAGAATAGAGAACTGTTGTCTTTACTAATGATACATGTGATCCTTCCAGCCACAATATTCTGCTGTATGAGGACGGACATGCAGTGGTGGCTGATTTTGGAGGTAAGAGACATTTTGCAGTGTACAAGAAAATTAAAGCTGCATTAAGCAATTTTTTTTTTAAAGAACAAAATTTGTACATTTGTAAGAGAGAGACTATGTTGATTTTATCAGCAATAAAACTCACCCTCACACACTTTAATCAACTCAGGAGTTTTGCAGCTACAGCCCCACTTGGTCTGGTATGACCAGTAGTTTATAGTGGCTAATGTTCTTTCAACCAATATTAAATGAATAATTGACATTACTGAGTCAGTTTACTTGCTTTAAGAGTCTTTGGCATTTGTGCCTCTATTCTGTTTTGGGGATTTACCTTTGTCCCCTGCTTACTTGTCAACTGTGATCAACTGCTGATCAGCTAAAGTTCATATAGCCTCCCTTGAATGCATCTTTAAAGTCATGGCCCAGTATTGTTTATAGCACAAACAAGCAAAGAAAAAATAGGAAACTAGGAAAGAGAAACTTACATCTTCAAATCACGTAGTTTTGTTTTTATATTGTGATATAGTTTTAAAAAAGCATTTTGGTTCTATGTAATATCTTTGCTATCACCCATCCCTAATTTAACCCACTCCTTGGGAAGTAAACCTCGCTCTTGGTTTGGAACGAGTTAAGTTTGAGTGCAATAACCATAAACACGACAACACAAGTGAATTCAGTTCAATCAGGAGAGACTTGTATAGAGTTTAACAATAATTTATGACAATTGCATAACATTTGAATAGTGCAAAGTCTTTGGCGATTGGACTCCATCCTGAATTAGGATAAGCAAGGGGTAGTGATGCTGATATCTGCTAAGGCAGGACCCCCCTGGAGTTCAGACACTGGTGGTGGTGGAGAAGAAGGAAGTTGCTGTAACCCGATGATGAATGAGGAGCAGGACTGATGCTGATTGGAGGAGGCGGGGTGGAGGAGGGTCACATCTGTTTTGAGCTGAAATCACAACTGACAGCAGCAGAGAGGAGAACCTATTTAAAAGTTTGACAACAACGATGTGGTTGGCTTAAGGAAACTGCGCAGAATCTGATTGGTTAATTTAAAGTGCACGCCCCCCAATCAGCTCATGGAGTAATCACAGGGAGAATTAGAGACTGAGATTATGAATGACAAAGAGTGTGGCGAGTGTCTTCCTGACTGAACTTCTGCTTGAGCTTCATTTAACTGCAACTTTATTTTGCGTAAAACAAATGCAACACTTACATTGATTTGAAAAATAAAAACAACTGGACCCTTTAAATGACAGGAAATTGTCCTTCAATTAAGATTGGTTTGGTAATAAGTTATTATGTTTATTTGTCCTTATATGGGATTTCTCCACAGTTTTAAGTAACTTCTAAGTTCGTGTCTGATGGCCATTAAGAATATTGGTAATTTTTTTTTTTTTTAAGTTCAGCTCAGATCTGTCAGAATCTGATGAGCCTTAAATATTGTATGTTCGAGCTGGTGACCGGCAGGATACGACCACAAAGCAGATAGTTTATCCGGCTGTTTCAGTTGAAACCAAGCTGGTTTGCCATCTACTGGAGTTGTTGGATCTTCTTTACTGGATCTTCTCACTCAGTAACATACCTTATGTTGTACAACATCATACTAGGTCCTAATGACATCAAAGTAAAACTGATTGCAGAAACCTACTATATTGAAAATGATTTACTCTCCAACTCAAATTCCAAATTGACATGATATTAAAATACAAATTAAACATGAAAATATAATTAAATTGCGTCAGCTGAGCCAATATTTCAGTAAGCAATAAAACATAACTCTGTATCTTTCACATTAAACCTACAAACCTCACTCTCTCAAAGATGCAGCATTGTGTTCAACACCGGGCCTGTTTCACCAATTAAGTAAACACAATCATTTTGACAAATACTCTTAGCAATGACAGTAAAACCAAATTTCGTAGTTCACCTTTACTTATCAAAAATGCTGCTTGGTAAAAAAAGAAAAATCACCTAATGACCTCTTTAATCATCAAAAACACTTCCCTTTACACACTTGACGTTAACAAACTACAGTAAAGTGCAAGAATAGGCTTTAAATGGAAATAACTTTGTGGCTAACACACAAGAAAAGTAACAAAATAGAAGGTAACGTTACCTTACAGAGGCATGGAAAGTGTAACTAATCAAGATAAAAAAACACTTCTGGTGGTCACGTGGCTTCTGAGGGGAAACCTCTGTCACCTGATAACTGCTCAGAAGAAACAGAGAAAACTACTTCTAGCTCAACGCTGCAATTTAGAGAAACTCGACATCACAGACTTCATTTCGTGCTCGCAAACCGCACTGCATAACTTCTTGCTAATTTTAGTAAGGGATGGGAACAAAATATTTAACTAAGTTATGACAACTGTACTGTCTAATAACAGATATGAAATCCTAAAGTTAAACTTAAATCAATAGTGCAATTCTTTATAACTTATCTATTTATATTAAACCCATTTTGTTCAGCTAGTTCAACTCAACATTCAATGGATTTTCTTTTTTAGTCTGGCAGCGATGTTTCTGTTGGTTTCACTTCTGTTAGTTTCTTGTAATCAAAGTTTTTTTTGCTCAGCTAAATGTGAGTGAGTCTAGATGAAAGTACAGCTAAACCACTTTACTTCCACTTACGTTTTTTTCATTGCATGACATTCTCTTCCTTTTCAGAATCTAGATTCCTAAAATCTGTGGATGAGGACAACATGACCAAGCAGCCGGGGGTTAGTGCCGTTTTCCTCTCTTTGATTTATTTCATGACACAAACAAAACCTTTTGGAATGAGTTTTTCCTCCCTCTTCGGTCGAATACGCTCACACCATCTGCAGCATCCATGGATGAATAAGGCAGGAGATCAAGCAAGAGCTTCTGCTGGCACCTGCCATCAATTACCCACCTGCAAAAAAAACTGCCTTCATGCAGATTTTGTCTTGATGTGCTGACTCATCGCTACCCAGAGTGCTTGGCCTGCAGTTTGGTGTTAAGTGTGTTACATCTCTCGAGGACTGCCTGTTGTGAGGAACTACTTGCCCTTGCTGGGACGCAGTGTTTATGTCAGTAATTGGGCCTCAGTGTGTGTGTGTGTGTGTGTGTGTGTGTGTGTGTGTGTGTGTGTGTGTGTGTGTGTGTATATGTCAGTGATGGCCTAAAAAATAAAAAAATCTCTCTAAGGCAGTAAAGATTCACTTAAATGTGTGTGTTTGTGCATACACACATGTGTCTATGTGTGTGTGTGTGTTTGTATAGAACCTGCGTTGGATGGCTCCCGAGGTGTTCACCCAGTGCACTCGCTACTCTGTGAAGGCAGACATGTTCAGCTACGCCCTCTGTCTGTGGGAGCTGCTCACTGGAGAAATTCCCTTCGCTCACTTGAAACCAGGTATTTTGGCCTAAATTGTGATAGTTTATGTGCATAGTAGAGGTCAAACCGTGAGAAGACCCCACAAGAGGCCTCTGACATAACACACCTTTTCCACAGCAGACATTTTTTTTCCAACACTCTATTGATGTGTGTATAATGCAAAAAGGGAACCAAGGGATTTTTAGAATGACAAAGAAGGAGAAAGCACAATATTCCCAAAATAACATTTACAATAAAAAAAACTAAGATTTCAAAACATGAATAGATCAAATTATATGAGACATTTGGACATGTCATAGCAGGTTTATTTAATACAATATAGCACCTGATGCTTGAATTTAATTAGCCCCAATTTTAGTTTCAGAGAATAGATGTTTCTACAAAATGTTGATCACTGTCATAGATATTTCAATCTGGACCAAAGTGGTGGACCGACAGACATGTTTTGATCTTACAATGACAAAATATATTGAAAACACATACAAACTGTTGCAAAAAAATAAAATTTGAAACACAAGCACAGAACAAAAAGGCTGTTTTACTAAACTCAACTAGATTTAAGACGTTCTTCTGTCCACAGCCGCTGCAGCAGCAGACATGGCCTACCATCACATCCGGCCTCCTGTTGGCTACTCCATCCCCAAACCCATCTCTGCTCTTCTGATGAGAGGCTGGAACGCCTGCCCGGAGGTAAAAGACGGGATTACACCTCCGTGTTGAGTTTCATCTGAGCTCTGATCAAATAATTGTTCTCAATTCATTTACAGTACATTTTGTGCACTATGAGCTGTACTGCCCGACGTATCCTCAACCAGATGTTGCTTGGTAGTTTCAACCTGCAAAATAATCTCCCCATAAGCATCCTTTCGAGACGTTATAGCTATTTAAACATACCGAGGCTCAGAGGGACAACTGATGCCGAGTAAGCTGCTTCTGCAAACATGTCCCCAGACGATACATTATTGCACGGCTGTTCACATTTATGAGCACACATGGTGTGTATGATCCTCCACTCAGTGCTGTGATGTTCATAATTAGCCAGGCCTGTTTTTGTCCTCGGCCTCATTAAGACACATTACAACACGACCGAGCATGCTGGTACATTGCTCCCTCTGTGGTATACGTCTCCTTCCTGTTTGCCAAGCGGTTGCTTGCGCCCTGCTGTGATCGCTGTGTCCCAGTGCGACTTTGTCAAGAGACTTTTAATAAGAGTGTGATGCTAATAGGACGTCACTGCGCAGTGCACCAGCTGCCAGAGGGTTTAGAAGTGGGACATGCTGTTCTGTGTTTACAGTAACATGTAGATTTTACAACACTGCTCTCAGATGTGTGACACAAATATAATCTGAAATTGCAAAAAAACTCATAATAGGCTTGTGAAAATCACCACATACATGATCATAATAACTTTCAAGAGCATTAAATTGCATTGCAAGTGTTCTGTCTGTAGAGTGCTGCAGGAATCGTAGTCTTAAAACACGGAAATGAGTCAGCAATTTTGCACTTCTGGTTCGCTCATCTCAAAGCCAATGTGTTATTTGAATGGGTTTTTGGTTAGATGCCTAAAATAAGGTTTGTGGATAACACAAGCTGAAGATATTCTAACGTTTTGTTCAACAACATAAAATATGTTAGTAATTACCCCACTCGTGAATTTTGACATCATCACTGCAGCACTCTATAGATCAGTAAGTACAAATAATACGTGAACAAAACAGTCGGAGAAAAGTATTTACTAATATCATAAGTAAAGAACTTTAAAAGTTTGTCATGTGTTTTCTTTCTTTACTGCGTTGTCCTTGTATTCTTGTTGTTGTTTTTTTTAGTGTGGTGTATTAAAGCAGCATACACAGACAGACCGTGGCCTCTATCTGAGGATGTATAATTGAACAGCTCCGGGGTGGCGGTGTTTGTTCTTTTACAGTGAGGCAAGAGATCTAAGGACTGCTTTTGAAGCAGAGTTCACCTTTGCTTCATGTGTGGGTGGACTAAAAATGAGTCCAACATACTGGACAGTGTCTGAGAGAATACAAGTGTGTCTGTCTGTTGTGGGAAACAAATGATTGATTGTTCAGCATTGAGGCATTGAATAAATTATAACCCGCTTTTTCCCATTTCAGGACAGGCCCGAGTTCTCTGAAGTGGTTTCCAACCTGGAGGAATGCTTGTGCAATGTTGAGGTACATATATTATCTCCCATATTCTTAAATGTTTAACACCGCCGTGCACGGTTCCTAATGTTGTTTGTGTGGCAGCTGATGTCTCCAGCCTCCAGTAACAGCAGCGGCTCCCTGTCGCCCTCCTCCTCCTCTGACTGTCTGCTCGGGCGAGGAGGACCCGGTCGGAGCCACGTGGCCGCCCTGCGCTCCCGCTTCGAGCTGGAGTACGCTCTCAACTCTCGCGCCTACGCCTTCTGGACTCAGAGGTTAGAGAGCTCAAGCCTCACGCTGAAGGTGGAGAGGAGGGCGAGAGTAATCTACGGCACAATGGCCACTCAACCAATAGCCCACCAAGTCTTAGCCGAACCAGGGTCAGGTTTTAATCAGCTGAAGTTGTTTGTGTGACGCGTTGGTTACCCTGCGGTTGTGTCTTTCTAGTTTAGTGACTTAACAACCATTTTTTTGTGGGGTGAAAAGAACAAAATTACTTTATGCTTTTTTGATTGTCACGCAATTGAATAACAGACATAAAGATGACGAACTAACTGCAACTTCCCCGGCTGACACAACCCAAGTTGGCTTTTAGCTATATTTTATTGTTGCTCAAGTATTTACAGTGCAGCAATATCTGTGATATTTTCATTCAATAATAGGTCGTCACTGTAGTCAACCTCTGAACTCTCCTTCTGAATCTCTCAGAGCTTTCATGAGTTGAAAATGTTTGATGTTGTCTCTGAAACCACAAAAACACAGATTAAACTAAATATATAGTTATTATTGTTGTCATTTAAGAGGGAGCACAGATGATCAAATGTCTTCAATTGATTTAGTAAATGAGATTTACAATTAACAGGAAGATAAGACTTAAAAATGGTCTAAAAAATTGGTATATATAGAAGCTGTAACCAAGAAATCTGAAGTTGTTTTCTACCAAGGGGAGTTACATTAAATGTTTTGGTTTCAACCTCTGCTAACAGGAATTCCATTGCGTCTGAGTTTGCTCTAACTTGGACAGGCTTTGGAGAAACGACTCCCTTTGAACAATTGTTGTACCAGTAACATGTAAACCAGTTCAGAGACTTACTGCAACAGGGAGGATTTGGGGTTGCCGGGATACTGAACAGGAAACAAAAGGAAAGCAAATGCAATAAAACATGCATGGCATTCTGGCCAAGGAGGAAGGCCTCTAAGACGCCTGGCTTTCATGCTCTGTGCTGTGTGTGTCTCAGTGTGTGTGTGTGTGTGTGTCTCAGTGTGTGTGTGTCGGAGCCTGGTAACAGTCGCTATGAACCCAGAAACAAGAGGTGGGGTTATTGCATTGGGGCAATATCTTTTCTATAATTCCCTGGTGCTCCATCAACAGTTAGACACAACCTTTCTGGGTGTTTACACCCCCCAAAAAAGTGTAAATTCATCCACATGGAGTTTAAATTTTACAGATCATGAATGTATTGCACAAAGTGTTCAAATATCAAATGCTAAGCAACATGAACGGTGTGCAGATTGTGTGTGCGGTCAACTCGTCAAACCTGTCATAATTGTTGTATACTGAACTCCTGAAGACAAAGTGAGAGCAGCCTGCTATTAGGTCGGACATTACATATTGAATTTCTCCTGCTTCTATTTGGCTCCATCTCGTCTGTCTCTCTCCATGTAAACGAAGCTGTATATATTTCTGGGCTGGTGTTGTTTCGCATGCAGATTAATGAGTAAGGGTGGATTTTATGTGCTTTATTTTTCAGTGAGCGGCGTCGAGCATCCGGAGGCCTTTCACTGGAGGAACTCAGAAGGAACATGCAGTTTTCTCCAATTGATCGAAATGGTTTGTTTGCAAATTACATGTAAACTATCTTTAAATGTACTTTTGAAGACTTGTTCTTATGAAATGTTGATTTTTACCTGATGTTATTGTTTATTTTATTCTATATACAATTTATTTTTCCTTTTTAAAGTCATTTTTGTACTTTTTTTTTCATTTTTAAACCTTTTTGCAAAGTGTGGAATAGTACTAATGTTGGCATGTCAATATTATTATCATAAACAAAACTGACCTTAAATGATGAGTCATAGTTGTTATTGATTTGTCTCTTTTCCAGGGTACGTGTCTGATCCCATGAGCACCATGAGATTGTGCTCTTCTTACAGCAGCAGTGGAAGCCTTGAGGACAGTAACTAAACCCTCCTTTCTTTTCTATGACCCTATTAATGCAGACATTCATGCCTGTTATTGACAGTTCATTTTAAGTACAACTGTATGAATAGATTATAGAAGTAGTAGGTAGATATTGCTAACTAACTTGCAAACCAATTTGTAGTTTGTTGTAGCATACTGTATTTGTATGAGTTGTTTATGAATTTAGATTACATTCTTAGTTTCCAATGTCTCCCAAGTGGCTTGTGTTATTTGAGGTTTGTTTATACATTATGTAAACATTTTTTTAATATTTTATTGATGCTTTTGTTTTGTAAATACTGTATGTGTGACAAGCAAAATCAGTTTTTGTGCACATGGTTTGCATAAATCTGAAATCCAAGTTCCCAGTCAATGTATGCATTCATTCAATGTACACACATCTTCATTCAAATAAAAAAAAAAATGAAGAAGCAGAAAGTCACTATTCATCTCTATTTTTCATCTTTATTATTTTGAGTGGCCAAATCACACAAATGTTCAGTCACTGACAGATGAAACGATGAAGCCTCACAAACCCACGCTGGCCATGAAAATCAGATGAAAGAAATACAAATAAATATGAAGTGTCTTTTCTTTAAATTTTAAATAAGAGGTAGTGTTAGCAGCAATAATGACACAACTCAGTGCCTAGATTTGACATTTCACAAAGTTTCATTCGACTCATTATTAAGCCAATATTGAATGATGTCATATAAACAGATAACTATGTAAAAGCGCTAAAACTGTCATTAACACAGACACAGTGCAGTTACAGATCTCTGATCAAAGCTGAAGTAACATCAGTGGAAATGTAAAGTGTACTTGGGACCAACTAAGCTGCAGGACTCCAACAACTATGTATTATTCAATAGTTTGTCAGCGTGAGTGGAAGAGTATCTGTTTACAGGTAATAAGTGATAGCAGCTGCACTCGATACCTCTCTCAAACTACGCCTCTTTGTTACCAACAATAGGAAGAGATGGTCTATTGTAAACATTTCATACCGCAGTCAAAGCTCATCATGCAGCTTCTTCTTTTTGGTGATTGAAGGATGACGACGATTTAAGAAGCCATTGTTAATGTAAACACAGAAACCACAAGACACCAGAGGGCCTCTGTCAAAACTAATGTCATCTCTTATTCACTTTTGGAAAACCGACTAATAAACCAAATTGTATTTTTCTAAACACTACGAATGTTTCCATTTGTTTCTATTTCCGTCTGATTGTCTTTTTTAAATGTTCACTTATATAATTGAACTTCTTATGTATATTTTCTCTTGTAAACTCAAGTAAAGTAAAGCATCACTGTACCTTAGTGCCACTCTGAAGTGTGCAGCCCTAATGTCCACTCTCTGTCCTCGCGGCGGCCAGCACAGGATATGAACTTGGACCGAACACGGTTTCGTCCACTGAGAAAGTGCTCAGCCGGTCTTTACTCAGAGTGTGTCTGATGTCTTGGATCAGCTGCACGTCTCTCTTGTCTCCGCCGACGCTGGCGTCTGACGATTCAGGTTGCGTGTCTTTACGCCGGGACTCCTCCTGGCTTCCATCGTCGGACTTGGACGTGGTAAAATCAGTTATTTCCGTAACTTCTCGACTTTGTTCGTCACTTTTCCCCCCCGTTTCTGCACTTTCGTTCGGTTCGTTCGCTCTCAATCTGGAGAGCCCATCTGGACTGGTGGAACGTTCGCGATGCTCTTCTGTTTTGGACGACGGTCGAAAATCTTTTATCTCTTCAATTGCCGTTTGTGTTTCTGGACCATCATCAGTACTTTTCTCCTCAGTTTGGTTCTCAGAGACGCTCTCAGGTCTGCCGCTGGTTACTGAATGACGAGTACCTGCGATGCTTTCCACTTCAGTTTTAGAAATGTCCGTTTGCTCAGAGCTGTCCTGCATTAAACCCTCTTGCACCTTGTCTTCGTCCAGAGATCCCCTGCTTCCTTTGTGCTCCTCTGACCTCATGTCCTGCCCGCTCACAGACTCCTTATCATTTTGTTCACTCTCTGTTTTTGGGATCAAGAGTTTCACCTCGGTCTCCTCCTCCTCTTGCAGAGTGTCTCTCTCACACGGTTCACCGTCTTCGGAGTGATTGATCTCAAGGTTCGACACCACGGTCTCCTCTTTGCTTTCGTCCCCTGACTCATTTCCATCTTTTGGCGCGTGCTCTCGTTCTGCATTTTCAGACACCTTCGCCATCTTCAGTGGACTCGCTGATCTCGACCGCTCCGTGGATTGTGTCGCTTCCTCATTGGAGTTGGATACTTCAGCGTCCGAAGTCGATTCCTTCAAGTCTTCCAAAGGCTCAACGAACGTCTCAAAATACTTTGACGTTTGATGCATGGTTACCCAGTTTGTGACCAGATCTGTGTTGTCTTCTCTCGCCAAGGCCTCTGGAGCGTCATTACCGACTGCACCGCTCTCTTCTGTGACGTCGTCGTTTTGCGTGAGCCCTGACGGCCGCGCTTGAGGTTTGAGCAGAACACTAGCTCCTTCCTCCGATGCCTTGCTCGCCTCCTCTGTGTCTCCATTTTCTCCGTCGGCAGCGGAGAGGTCACCTGCGGCGGCATTCTCCTCAGCGTGAGGGTGTTTGTCGGTCGTAGAGTCAGACGGAGCCGTGGACTCGTCTAACTTGTGAGGCGTATCGTCTGAACCCACAGCGGTGGGTGATGAAGATTGTGCCTCAACCGCAGAAGCAACTATGACCTCGCTGACATCACTCTGGACGTTGTCGCTCTTTGTCATCAAATCGGAATCTCCGTTATCATTTTTAGGGTCAGACATGTCGCCATTTTCATCTTGTTTTGTTTCACCGTCCTCTCTGTCATCTGATCTAGATTCCACTTTTACTTCTGTGCCAGACGTCTCCGGCTCGGAGTCATTTTTTGTGGATTCATCTTGCTTTTCCACACCTTCGTTCCCGTCCTCGGCTTCACTTTGTACGACATCGGCGTCGGGAGCCTTGTCAACTTTGTGGTCTTCATGTTTTTCAGAACCATCTCCGGGCTCCACAGTTACTTCTTTGACCTCTGTGCTTTGACCTTCTGTGGGTTCCTCTGTTCTCCTCCCTTCTTCGGTATCCACTGCTATGTTCACGTCATCCTTCCCCTCAGTTTGAGCCTCTCCCTCATCCTCATGAGCTTTGTTCTCTGCTCCGGTAGAAATTTCACCATTTTCAACATCAACATCTCCCTTATCGCTGTTGTCACTCTCTCCTTCAGTTTCTTTCGTAACGTCTACGGCCTCCATCGCATTGTTTGGCGTCTCTTCAGCCGTTTTAGTCCCCTGTGCTACATTTGCTGCTTCCCTGTCAGTGACGTCCTCTGACTCAGCAATATTTTCATCACATATTTTCACATTATCCTTATCCAAGTCTGCATCTCCGCTTTTCTCAGATTCCTCTGGAATCTCAGATATTTCTTCTCCTTCTGCAGTCTTATCAGTTACAACTTTTTCCTCTTCAGATTCGTTATCTTCTTTATTCTCCGCTTTGTCCTCATTCTGATCTTTCTCTTCCTTTTCTGCTTCATAATCCTTTTCATCAGCAGCCGTGTTCATCTTTTCACACTCATTAGTTGTATCAGTTGCGGCTCCCTTTTCGTCAGAGTCCTCCTCGTCATTTGTATTCTTGACACAGTCGCCATCTTCGTCCCTCTCTGTCTTTTTTGATCCGTCTGCATTCTCTTCATTTGCAACCGTCACTTCTTCTTCACTGCGGTGTTCCTCAGCTTGATCTTCATTTGCATTTCCTTCAGTGTTTGAGTTACATTTAGTCCCCTCGGAAATGTTTTCCTCGTTTTCTATCCTTTCCTCTGTCTTACTCTCATTATTCTTTTCTTCTTCTGTCTCATCTTTATCCTCCTTTTCCTCTCTATTTTCACCTTCTGTTGTCACATCTGCATTTGTTTGCTTTTCTTCCTCATTACCTTCCTCTTCACATTTCTCCTCCACCTCATCCTCTATTTCCACGGAGGATCTTTCTGTCTGCTCTTCTCCCAGATCCCCCCTGTGTTGTTGATTGTCATCTTTACTATCCTCTATTGCTGACACTTCCTCCCCTTTAATATCATCTTTGCTGCTCTCATCGTTTGCGTCTGCTGTTTTATCAACTGTGGTGTCTCCGCTCCCCTCCAACGAGCTGCGTGAATTCTCCGCTGTGACTTCTGTCTCTGATGCTGCGTCTCCGTCCTTGCTGTCTCCCCGCTGCCTCTTCTCTGTGTCGGTTACAGGTGCCTCTTCACAGTTGAGGGCCTCTAGCTCCTCTGAGGGCTCTGCTTTCATCTCCATTGTCTCGCTCGCCGTCATCGCCTCCGCCTCTGCATTATCAGGCGCTTCTGTCTCATCTGTCTTTTTATCCGGCTCTGATACCGATGACTCATCCTCCTCGCAGCTTTTTGTTCCTTGCCCCGTCTCGTCAGCCTCCGCTTCTGTTTTCTCCTCGTTTTCTTTGTCTCTTCCTGCAGCCTCACCATCAGTGGATTTAGCTGCAGCATCTTGTTGAGGTTCTGAAGTCTTGTCATCCTCAGTGATTTCCTCTTCAGATACAGGATGCAGAGCTGTATCTTCTGTGTCCTCTGGTTTATCCTTCTCTGCTGTGTTTTTGTCTTCTTCTGATGAAGCCTGTTCATCTGCCTCTTCTATTTTGACCTTCTCATCTTTAGTGCGATCACTGTTCTCCTGGGGCTCTTGTTCGGTTTCGTTCTCCCGATCTTTTGGTTCAGACGTCTCATCGTGATCCTTTATCACTTCAGCGACACCTTCCTCACATTTTGTCTCCTCTTCAAGGGTCTGTTGCTGTTCTGTAAATGTCACAGATTTCACTGCAACTGCATCTGCAAATACAATGGAGAGAATGTTTAGGAAAGTCAGTTTTTTTACTACAAGAGTTGTCTTCATTCATTTGAATGACGATGAAAGGCCGGTACCCTTGCTGTCCTGTTCAGGGCCTTTATCTGTGGACTCCTCCTCCTCCTCGGTGCTGGTGTCGCTCAGTTCGGGCTCCGAGCTGCACTGGGACTCCTTCAGTATGGCTTCGGCCAGCTTCTCCTGCACAGATTTGGCTTGGGAGAGAAAAAGAGACATAATGACATAAGTTCATTTTAAAGCCAGCTCAGGGTGAACTTTTGTGAGTCACTCACAGTGACAAACAATGTCAGATTGTTATGAGGCAATGAATAAGGCAGTATTTGAACAATGCAAATGCAATGGGAGACCTGAGCCAATGAAGAAACATACAGCCATAAACAAAAGAATGTCTTTAATCTTTCCAGGTGCAAACAGAACATGCAAAAATGATAATTAACATGCACAGAAAGAAAAAACAACCACACATAAACAAGCAACAACCAAAATAGAAACACAATGCACAAACTCTTAAAAGACCAATTTTATGTCATTTTAGGATGTGAATTTGAAACAAAGAAAGAAAATCCCTAAACTTTGGCACTTAAATGTTTTGTGCAAACCGATGTATTTCACATCATTATTCCTTTAAACAGAACTACAAAGTGCAACTTTAAGACAAATAAATTGAGTGAAAAGTAAGCATAAGTTAGAACAGGCTTTCTTAAAGTTCTAAAAATACAATTAAAATATTGTTACAGGTTAGAATTATTGACATCCAAACATCTCAAAACTAATTTTTAATACAAATTTACTTTGACATTAAAAAGGGGATCAGACAGAAAATCATCACACGCAAACAAATGATAAGCCAAAACAATCAAAATAACACGTAATTTTTCCACTATCAAATTTTACAACGTCACAATCGTACTTAATATCCCAAACTGTCAACACAGTACTGCGGTAGTTATTTAATTGTTGTCAAGTCTGAATTGCTGTATTTTCATATACACACCACGTAAAGTGGACGACAGCCCTCGTTGTGATAATAGTGGAAAAACCTCCATAAAAGATGGACTGATCCATTTCTCACTCCAGAGTTGTATTTGTTGGTCTGTACTCACCTCGCTCCTGTTCCTCCTCCTGTTTGTTCTCATCTACCGTTTTCTGCACCTCTTTGTCTCCTGAGGTGTCCTCACTCTGTTTTTTCTCGTTCCCTAAGGGGACGCTGGTGTCGTAGACCTCTATCTCCGTGCTGTCCCTCGCACTGTCCTGTATGTCTGAGTCTTTGAGCACAGCAGGCTCGGCCTCAGTGGCAGCGGCTTCTTCTGGAGTTGGTTCATCTTTTTTTTCGTCTGGTGGAACAACGGTCTCCTCCTGTTCGACCTCTTTAGGTTGCTCTGCTTTCTCGTCCTCTCTGGAGTCTTTGGTGGCTTCGGCATCACTCTCCTCCCGGTCGCTGCCTGAGGAGCTGGAGCCTGAATGAGACTTTATGTCCTCTGTGCAAGAAAGATAGATTTTTTTTAATTTTTAAAAGCAAAAAAAAATAAATCCTGATGCATGATTAATCCTTTCAAAAGATGGTTTACTGCTTTACAGATGACACATTGTAATTTTTCTTATATAAAGTTCAACATCTCTTTGAAATATAGGCTGCAGAATTATTCTGTTTTGCTGTAAAAGCGGTTTTCAAATGAATAAATAGAGTATAATTAAATGGCACTTTACTCTCAGTAATTTTACTCATGTGTTCAAACAAGAGATTTAACCCACCATCCCTCTCGTCGTCTTCAGTCTCAGAGGCGTCTCTCTCTTTAACCTGCCTTTCAGGTTCACCAGATGGAGACGAGGGTTTCTTTTCTTTTGCCTCGACGTCTTCTGGAGGGCCCTCATCGTCTCCTTCAAAGTCTTCCTCATAATCTGAGGAGGAAGACATGCAGAAGCTTCCTTATGGTACACTGTAGAATAAAGATCTTCCAAGCCTGACGCAAGTATTTATTTCTTATTGGCGCAGTCGTGCTTTTTTTATACTCAGGTGTTTCAGAGATTATACCATCTCGGACTTTGTCCTCCTCAGCTGCTGTTTCTTCTTTGACTTGAGTCTCGGTGTCCTGTGGTTGGCTGGTTTCACACCCTGAATGGGATGCACCGTCGTCTCCAGTCCTCTCTGTCTCCATCTCAGGAGCATCCTTATGGCTGGTGACTGAGTCCTCTCTGCCTTCATCTTCTTTGACCCTCTTTGGTGGAGGAGTGGGTTTCTTGTCCAATCCCATTGCTATAATGCACCTGTAAAAAAATAGCACGATGTATTGTAATATGTATATAATATTGTAAATACCGTGATATAATATTTTTTTTTGCTAAAAGAGTATAATACTGTGGGACTCACAATGGTCAGTTTTTTTGTCTTTTTAATCCCCACATTCTTCTTCTATGACAAAAAAAAACATAGCGCCTACACTACCCACAGTGCAACTCGACCACTGACAGTTTACTAAGAGATTTTGAGCTGCAAACTTCAAGCAGAGATGAACAGCAGACTACAGAGGTCTGGTAAATTCACTTCTTTCACTTTCTTTTATTAATTTTCAAATAAAAGGCTTTTTCACATAAGCGGTAGTACTCCCCAATACATATAAATAGACATTGATGTGTAAAATCAGTGGATTTCCCCTTGAAAGACACAGCAGGTGACCTTACTTGTAACAGGGAGAGGCTCCCTCCACGATGCTGAAACCAAAGTGTCCGTGCCTGCCACCGAGTCTGGAGCCCTTCCTGTGTTTGAACTCGCAGCAGGAGCTCAGCCGCTCCACCTGCAGCCCATTCACGAAGAAAGTCAAGCTGAAGGGGAAACCTCGGTGTCGCCTTGAAATAAACTGGAAAGTCTCTGAGGGAAAGATTGAGGATGTAGACAAGAGGTAGGAACATTTTCAAGATCAAGATCATCAAATCTGTGACCTTGGTGTCACAGAACAACCCTGAACCATCTTAAATCAACAAAATTTAAATAAAATTATGATGCACAACTATATTAAAGATACAGAAACAACTAAATTGAAAGTTAATTTATAGACTGTTAGATAACTTAATAGAGTTAGTTTGTTTGCTCAAAGGCTGTTGTGCAAACTTACATTATCTAAATGACTTCCCTCCTGAGATTTTCCCTTATTTGTTTACACAAACACACAAATCTGACTGACACAATCACAGATCCTCACACTGACCTCCCTCGCGGAGCTTGCCCTTGAAGACACACAGGTTCTCTCCTCCACAGTGTTGCTGAAACACTTTGACGTCATCCCTCATGTCGGTCAGGTCGTGGGAGAGATGCACCGTTTTACCGAAGTACATCATGTTCACACACACTCTGCTCTGGTGCACAGAGCTCCTCAGCATGGGGGGGTCCTGGATGGGAAAAAACGTCAGGTTAGGGTCAGTATAATATCAATTTAATCCAGTTTTAGGGAATTATTTTAATTTCCTAGTCCCAAATTTGATGTGACAGGTAGGTGTTATCTAGGTCTGGATTAAATTTACACAATTTCCTTAATGATAATATATAATGCAAATTATTCTTATAATATATCACTGACTTGTGTTTTCTTTTTAATGTTATCTCACCTTTGATATTTTTCTCCTGATTAACTGCAATATAACCAGTTGAAATGGACTACATTTAGGTCAGTAAGAGATTCATAATGTTGTCAAATTGATCCTTTACATTTATTTTCCTAATTGTCCAGCCATAGGGTTAGTTACCACTGAGTTAAATACATGTTTATCAATCATCTGTGACTACAGATCAGAATTGCTGTTCTGTATTTGCATTTTGGCAAAGTTAAGACACACAGCGAAATCAAAGGCACACACAAAGACATATAATATAACCTCTTCCTGCTAAGTCTTGCAAAAATCAATCTCCAAGAATTTTTTATTTTGTTTAATTACATTTTTTAATTTAACCAATCTAAAGGGGCTGCAGCTTGTAAGTTTGGCGTGGAATGTTTTGTTGCCAAGGAAAACACAAGAGAGATGAAGACCTCATTGACGTCAACTCCGCTGGATGCGGTGGTAGGACGCAGTCTGCGGCCTCTGAGCATGCCGCTCGTGGTGACCTTTGCCCCCCTCTCTTTCCTCTTCGTGGCTGGAGGCACTGGGGTGACAAAGTTGTTGATGACTGGGAGGCAGTAGGGCGAGATGCCACGGGAGGGCTCCGTTGTGGTCAAAAGTCTCCGGGACACCTTGTCCATCTTCGAGAGAAGTTAACAAACGAACTGTGAAGAGACTACGGTGTGTTTGTCGTTGTTGCAGCAAGGTAATGACAATCTCTGTGAATATGCTTGTACATTTTTACGAGCTTGCATGCATCTGTACAATATAATGTATGATCCAGTTTAGCATTCCCTTTACAAGTGCAAAGTTTCTGCACAGTTTTCAAACAATGTTACCAAAGGAAGATAATACTGATCTCACTCTAGATCGAAACCAAAAACGAATATGATTCTGTCTGTGTAGGAAAAGTGTCCTGCACGCTGTCTATACAAGTAGGCACATGAATGGGGGAATGAATGAATGATTCTCATGTGTCGCGGTCTCACAGTGCAGTTGAACGGCTGCTCGTTGTCGTTGGAGGACTCCAGGAGTCTGTGAGGGGAGCTGCGTCTGAGCGACGCCGTGGTGCTGTTGCTGTAGATCGGCTTCAGGCGCACCGGCCTCTGCATCTTCCCCGGAGCTGTGTTGGGTCGGGACGAGCCCGGCTGCGGCACCAGTAACACACACACACAGTCAGCGTTCTGCTTATTTACAAACACTGTGTATGTATCGCTATGGAAACCAATAAAGTAGAGTGTAAAATTTGTTTAAACGCTGTGAACACAAGACGGTGAATTCAAGACATTTTCTGAGACGAATAAATGTGTCTGAATTGTGGTGCAAATGCAAATCAATAATGCGCCTTGACATTTCCCCCTCCCAAGATATCATTGTTGATGTATTTCAAACAAGTCTCTACCTGCTGAAGTGTGAGATGTTTGCAGACATAAGACGAGAGATTTCACAGGGTAAACACAGAAGTTAAGGGCAGGATTATCAGTTCTATTTTCCCTCTGTGACTTTTTATGTTTCAAAGATAACACACCACTTAGAAAACTATTATCTGCACACACAGCAAACAGCAGCTGAGCCAGCTCTTCAAACGTGTCAGTGTGAACATGCAAGCTATTAGCACGCACAGATAATAATTTTCATTACAGACATTCCTCACTCGGAAAAATATTTTTGTACCTATTAAACTAACAAGACAAAACGTGTTGATTAATGATGTTTAAACGTGCTCCAGGGCTGATTTTGTTACCTTTGGCAAGCGTTACGCTAACTGTGCAGCTGTCAGGCTTTAACCAAATTTAGAGGGATGATGCATTTTGAAACTTTGTTTATCAGCCAATAAAAAAATATTTTATATATTTTTTATCTTGTAAAACATAGAACTGATTGACCTATCTATCTTAAAATGATTGGCCTAATAAAGGTCTTTAACTAAAGGTCGAAGTTTTAAACTCAGACCATGTCGTGGCATTTAAAAACCTTCTTTGCATGACAGAGATGCTGTAATTAAAGGTCAAATTACAAAGGCACTTGATTAAGAACTTGGATCAGATTAATAAATGTGATGTTACAGCAATATGAAGACTCTCTCCATTCGCAGACTCAGAGACATCAAGGTTGTTTAATGTCAGAACCCCCATAAGCAGCCGGTTCAGACTCTGTCGCTCCCTCCACCCTGAAGCACTGTGCTGATCAGCTGTCTCTGGTGTTAACAGACATTTTCAACAACTCAAAGACATGTCATGTATCTGCCTGCTTCAAGGCCTCCACCATCATCGCCGTCCCCAAAAAAAACAAGGATCACAGGACTTAATGAGGATAGGCCCGTCGCCATTGCATCTGTGGTCAGGAAGTCTTTTGAGCGCCTTGTCCTGTCCCACCTCAAAAACGCTCCCCAACCCACTCCTGGACCCCGAGCAGTTAACAGAGACAACAGGTCTGTAGACGACGCAGTCAACATGGACCTCCACTTCATCCTCCAGCAACTGGACTCCTCAGGAACCTACGCCAGGATCCTGTTTGTAGACTTCAGCTCTGCCTTCAACACCATCATCTCTTCTCTGCTGCAAGACAAGCTCTCCCAGCTGCACGTGCCCGACTCTACCTGCAAGTGGATCACAGACTTCCTGTCCGACAGGAAGCAGCATGTGAAGCTGGGAAAACATGTCTCAGCCTCTCGGACCATCAGCACCGGTTCTTTCCACCTCCAGTCACCAGTCCGTCAAGCTCCTGAAGTTCGAGGATGACACCACCCTCGTTGGACTCATCTCTGGTGGGGATGAGTCCGCCTACAGGTGGGAGATTGACCATCTGATGACCTGGTGGCGGACTCAACAACTTAGAGCTCGGCACTCTAAAGACAGTAGACATGGTTGTGCATTTCAGCAAGAACGCAGCCCCACCTGCCCCCGTCACCCTGTGTGACCCCCTCGTTGACGCTGTGGAGTCCTTCCGCTTCCTGGGCTCCACCATAACCCAGGACCTCAACACCAGCTCCATGACAAAGAAGGCTCAGCAGAGGATTTACTTCCTGAGGCAGCTGAAGAAGTTCAACCTGCCAAAGACTATGATGGTTGCACTTCTACACTGCCATCATTGAGTCCATCGTCTTCTCCTTCATCACCGTCTGGTACGGATCATTCACTCTTCTGAGAGGGTGATTGGCTGCAATCTGCCGTCTGTTCACAACTTTAAGACCTTGAGGCGGGCAAGAGAGATTGTAGCCGACCCCTCACACCCTGGACACAGACTCTTCAAGTCCCTTCCCTCTGGCAGGAGGCTGCGGTCCATCAGGACAAATACCTCACGCCACAAAAACTGACCCCCACTGACATCGACATCCTCAGGACAAATTCTTACAGTTACACACCCTTCAAAACTTTTCTCTATTAATATGCACTTGACACTTTCACAACATACTTGTTTTAACGTACTCTTATTTGTTTGTTTATCATATTTTCATGTGCATTTTCATATTTTCTATTTTTAAATGATGTCTCATACTATTGCACCGTGTTTATTGTTATGCACCATTCAAAGAGCCAAATTCCTTGTGTGCGTAACGTACTTGGCGATAAACAGTTTCTGATTCCGACTCTGATATCCACTCAATCTACTGGTGCACCAGGACGGATGTTTTGACTCACGGACTCGGAGGATTCAGAGTGTTCCCCCTCTGGCCCAGAGTGTTGTTTTCGGATGCACCTGGCACCCGTGGGTGGGCGTGGAGACAGGATGCGGATGATATCTTCTTCATACCTTTTAGAGCGCTCCACCTTCCAAACAAGACCATTCATTAATGTTGTTGCCATTTTTTGTGTAGCTATATATCAAAATGATTTATTCAAAATGACACTGTAAATAATGGTAAATGCTAATAAGGTTTTTTTTTGTTTTGTTTCATATGATTCAAGAGTCACTACTTTACAAAATAGGGCAACAAAGCAGTGTTTAAATGTAAATGATGTACTTTGATTTTATGCACTCTTTCCCTCCTTGCAAACTCCTCCAGTTTCCTTTTGATCTCTATTTGATGGACACGCTGTGTGAGCGGGGCACAGAACACATTTGCATAATTTATTATTCAAGGAGAAGCACAGATTAGCTGACAGTGTTTTCAATTTTTTCTCTGGTACAGTATGTTCCTCCCACCTCCATCTCCAGCACCTTGTGGAAAATGGCCTGGGCCAGGCATTCTCGAACGTGTTTGTGGTGGGCTCTCTGGATCAGCTTGTGTCTGTACTCCTTGTCTGGAACAATACGCCCACTCCTGGTGATCTGAGAACAACAATAGTCTCAGCAGGGTTCAAGCTACGATATGGGTCTTCGAAGACAATGACCTTTCAAACTGAGGTCGCCAACAGCTGATTGATCAGGAAAACAAAATCATTAAAAGGTCCTGAAAATCTATTTTTTTTCTATCAGCTTCTTGCTATGAGTAATGAAGTCCTACAGAGATCTCTGTATACTTTTCACAGGTTTGAAGTTCGCAGGGCTTATCTAGAAAAAAGATGATATCATGCACTTTAGGCAGAGGTGGGACCAAGGTATGCCATTGTGTTGCTCATCTCAAGTCTTTAAACTAAAGTCCCAAGTCATAAACTTTGAGTTTTGAGTCCTAGAAAAGTCATAAATGTGCTGTTCACCAAATGTAATGCCATTTGTGCCCTCATCTCTACTTTTCAACTCACGTGTTTCGCATACTGGAATACATTTTTTGTTGACCACCGCATAGTTTTTGTATGCAGATAAAATTATCTTTAGTATAATTTGTCCCAACTGGCGCTCAGTAACGTAACGTTGGCTCTTCTTGGTTCTGTGCTTCAACTTAATTGGATGATGTTCGGATTGGTTCAGACAAAGTGGTTCTGGAGAATTAAGTGTCGACTTTCAGGAAATTAATTGATTCATGGCACACCTTTTAAATAACATGCATTTTAATCTTTGGGCTTGGGGGAAGGTATCAAGTACTTTCAAGACAAAATGCTCAAGTCTAAGTGACGTCATGAGAGTCTTTTTTGATTTTGTCAAGTCTAGTCTAAAGTTGCCTTCTGACTCGAGTCCAAGTCATGTGACTGGAGTCCAAACCAAACCACCGACATTTGGTGGTTGGTTATCTCAGAAGTAGGAAAGACCACTTTTGTGGCCTGTTTTCCATATTTGCCAAGCACCAACCATTTTCCCCATCCATTTGAACTGTTGTTTTTTGTACATTTCGTCTCCCTTAATATCATCAACCTGTCAACGTACCAGTCCAGCTCTCTGCAGGTGTCTCCTGATCCGAGTGTTGCTGAAGTATCCAGCCAGATGTCTGTCTGTGAGACTGTTGTAGACAGAAATAAGTCTACAGAAATGAATAAAAACAAAAAAACAAAAACGAGACTCTCAATTAATCCCAGTTAAAGAAACTTAATTAAAAAAGGCTCAATTTAATGGCACCCAGACTTTAAATGTTGTCTTCCCCGAGCGTAACTCGAGAGTTCTTGATTACAGTTAAAAGAAAAACAGAACCTCAATCAAATGGTTTACTGGGGCACAACACCTTGTTTGTTTGTTGGTTGGTTGTTGTTTCTTGTCCTCATTAATGAGACATCAGGTCGTCCGCAGCCCGGCTAGTCTAAAAGCGTTTTTCCAACACAGATTTTATTTCCTCCAGCATTTGTGTGCGAGACAACAGGATCTTACAACTATAGGGTCTGTTACCAGTGTCTGATTACGCACAGGAGTTAGAGGGGATGGCACACTTAACCCCGTCTGCCTCCTCTTTGTGCACCTGGCTTGTTTGTCTCTGGTGCTCTCCAGCTCTGGCTCTGGATTTCTCTTTGAACCACAACATGGTTGTTGAACTAACAAGTGCCATTTTGTTTTTTACAAGACTTTCTCTGACCCATTGATGCTTTGAGGAGACACGTGGCACAACAATATATTGTGCTAATGTGCCACAGAATTGATCTTTTAGTTGGTCTATTGGTACACTAGCCTAACAATTGGCGTATGTTGATTAAAAGTGGTTTGTTATGCCTCTGAAGTGATTATAATGCTGTATATTGTACTTCTAGAATACATTTTCATGCATCATATATCTGGAGCAAACTCCAGAAAAACTGCATTTCCAATCCAACCCAGTTATTTTAAACCAAAGCTGAAGAAATAATTGGACTGCACTGGAACTTTTATTCTTGTATTTTATTCGTCTTATTCTATTTGAGCTTGTTTTAATATTCTTGACTTGGCTCTTGGCTGCTTTTGATCGTATTTGAATGTCCTTTCATAATGTGTTACTTTTGCACTTTGCCTCGAGACTTTTGATGTTTTATGTAAAGCACTTTGAATTGCTTTGATACTGAAATGTGCTTAATAAATAATCTTGCCTTGCCTAATATGTTCATTCTTGGGTTTTTAAAGTAATCAAAAACACAACTGAGCCTGGATAAGAATCTTAAAACAGTAAAACAAGTCTGACTTGGTTGCAGATCAAAGGAAAAAATAACCATCTGGACTAAAGTCGAATTCTACACGAGAAATACTCCATCACAATTACAAGTCTGGCATTAAAAATATACTTGAATACAAGTACACAAGAACTATTTTATTATTAGTATAAAACAAATATAGAAGTAAAAGTATAATAATGCATGATAATGACCCCCATCAGTGTGTTATATTACTTTAATGTAGCAGTTTTAGGTGAGGAGAAGCTAATTTTAACGACTTCACAAAGTTTAATCCATAACAATGCATCATATTTGTGTTTTTGAATGTAAAATCTTAATCTGTAATGCCACAATAGCTGTCAGAAATATGTGTTGGAGTAAAAAGTATAGTATTTCCATCTAAATTGTAGTGTAGTCGAAGTTTGAAGTGGCACTTCTTTGAACATTAAGAAGTTCCAATGTTTACTTTGGTACTTGAGTAAATGTACTGATCTACATCCCACTACTGGTAAAAGAGTACATTTGCATTTTACCTAAATAAAGGATCCCAATGCCTCTTTGACAAAAACAGTGTTTTCATCACTCTCCATCTTTGTTTCTGCTGTTTCTTCTAATCTTTTCAGCTTGTGTTCAATGTCACATGTTGTTCACCTTGAAGCACTTTTTTGTTGTTGTTGTTGTTGTTGTTGTTGACACAACTGTTGTTTAGAACGTTACGAATCATTGGTTCGTATTAGTATATAGTATAGTATATTAGTATTAGTACAGTAGCCTAAAAGTAGTAAATGATGCCTCAGTGGCGACTTTGTAGCAAACGGTACTCTCGTACTGCTTCTTCTCGTTTTGTGACGCACGTTGTTTAACAGCAGAATTTGCATAATTTAAGAGCCAATTAAAAGTAGTTAATTTTGCCTCTCTAGTGACTATAAAGCTCGACATTTTACTCCAAAGGTATACTTGTGTCAATGAGTTGGTTTAACTATTTTTGGAGTAATTACAGAAACAATAACGTCAAGATGAAGCAATTAAGAAAGTACATATTAAACATTAAATTGAACCTACCCTGGGTTGAAGTGACTCATGGTTTTCAGCTCGAACTCGCTGTGAAAAAATAAATAAATAAAAAATATCTCAGATCAGAATGGCCGCGGGGGTTCGCTGGAAGGCACCTGCGCCGATGTAAAGTCAAAACGAACCCGGCGGAGTTGCTATAAAGTCGGTCAGTGTGTCTTCAGCTGAGAGGGACCGAGGCTGCACTTCTCCCAGAGCGGAACTGATGACACTCGCCGGTTGCCATGGGAGGTCACGTGACGATGCTGCCAATGGGGCTGGTTTCCACTTACAGAGAGTCCCACTGACATCTAAACCAGGATGATGCCAGCTAATACCATAATACACCCACTCACACACACAAGTACATGTTTTTAGACAGATTCATCAATAAGTTTACTTCAATTTATTTCTGATCATCTGATAAGTAGCCTTGTCAGCTTCTTATACGTTCCCTGGTGTAGTAAAATGCTATAAAGCTTTAATCAGCGTTGGAAGAAGTACTCAGATCCTTTACTTTGGTAAAAGTACCATTAAAGGGCAAACCTACTTACAAGTAAAAGTACAAAAGTATTGTCAGCAAAGTTCTTGATCTGCAGAAAAGTGGTCCCTGTCCGTGATATATTATTATATATGGCATTATTGTTAATACTGATGTAGCCTCTTACTGTTATAGTTGAGGTGGAGCTAGTTAATGTAGTTAAGTTCAGTAACCGGCCGTGGGACTAATAAAGGATTATCTTATCTCATTATATGTTTGTTTTGTGTGTAAAATCTCTGTAAAGTAACTAGTTACTGCAGCTGTCGGATATATTTAGTGGAGTAAAAATGACAATATTTCCCTCTGAAATCTAGTGGAGTAGACGTGTAAAGCATCGCAGACAATGGAAATACTCAGGCAAAGTATAATAACCTCAAAATTGTATTTAGTTATTTTCCATCATTTGATTCGATTTAAAACAAAACAATTAAAGTATGCAGAATAGTGACTACTATAAAGTATATATTATATATATATATATATATATATATATATATAAATAAAAAAAATGAATATATATATTCATTGGGTGAAGGCAGGGTACACCCTGGACAGGTCGCCAGTTCATCGCAGGGCACATATAGAGACATATATATGAATAAAAAAATGAATATATATATATATATAAATATATATATATATATATATATATATATATGTCTCTATATGTGCCCTGCGATGAACTGGAGACCTGTCCAGGGTGTACCCTGCCTTCACCCAATGAATATATATATTAATTGTTTTCAGTTTCCCAGGGTGCATTTTAACTGCAGGTCCTCTGTGGCCCTCTTGTGGAGATGTGGAAAACTATTTTTAACAGGACACACCACCGTTTTCATATTTTCTATTAGTGTATGGACAATACACAAACCACGTCTATCGTGAAACTCACTAGAACTACATTAACTTTACGCAGTAGATCATCATGAATGTCTTATCTGATCACATGTTTAGTTTTTATATATTTCTGAAACACAAGTGCGGTGGCTTTGCTTATTTCTGTCCATCTTCCAGCGTCTCACTGCCTTGATAATATGTTGGAAGTATCACACAATATGTCAAACATAGTCTTTGAATTTTATGGCATAAACTGCTCATTTTCATAATCAATTGAAGTGTTCTGTCCTCGAGTCTCAGCACCAAGCTCGGGAGTCTTGTCACTTAAGGATCACTGATGAGTGTCAAGGAAGAAAAGAGGATTGTTCTGTGCTTTTGTCTTTTGGTGGACATCCTGTTCAAAATATGCAACAGCATATATATATATATATATATATATATATATACATATATTTATATATATATATATATATATATATATTATTTTCCTCTTTACACAACTTTACACGGATTTGAAATGATGCAGTCAATATGTGGTTGAAGTGTAGACTTTCAGCTTTAATTCAATGGACATAACAAAACTATTGCATTAACTGTTTATTACAACCATTTTTACACAGTCCCCCACATTTTCAGAGGCTCAAAAGTAATTGGACAATTGTCTCACAAAGAGTTTGATTGCCATGTGTGGCCTGTTCCCTTGTTATTTAATGACAAATTAAGCAGATAAAAAGGTCCGGGGATGATTAAAAATGTTGAATTTGCATTTGGTAGCTGGTCCAGGGAACTCGCAGCATGAGGACCAAAGAGGTGTCAATGCAAGTGAAGGAGGCCATTAAAAGGTGACAAACTACACAAACCTATCAGGCAGATAGCAGAAACATTAGGATTGACCAAATCAACAGTTTGGTACATTCCTAAAAAATAAGGAATGTACTGGCAAGCTCACCAGCACCAAAAGGCCTGAAGACCACGGAAGACATATAAAGTAGATGTAGCAGAATTATTTCCATGGTGAAGAAAAACCCTTCATAACATGAATACTGAGGTCAAGAAAAACAGAAAACATCTGAATGAGCCGATCAGTTTTAGATGAAGGTTCTTTGGAAGATGAAACCAAGATTAACTTGTACCAGAATGATGGGAAGAGAAAAGTGTAGAGACGGAAAGGAACGGCTCCTGATTCGAAGCAAACCACATCATCTGGTTGACATGGAGGCGGAGGTGTTGGTGTAGTGGCCAGCAGTGTCACCTCACATGCAAGAGGGGCCGGGGTTCGATCCCCGATCCCGGGCAGTCCTTCTGTGTGGAGATTGCACGTTCTCCCCGTGACAGTGTGGGTTCCCTCCGGGTTCTCCAGCTTCCTCCCACAGTCCAAAGACATTCAGTTTAGGTTAATTGGAGGCTCTAAATTACCTGTAGGTGTGAATGGTTGTCTGTCTCTATATATGTGCCCTGCGATGAACTGGCGACCTGTCAGCCCAACGTCAGCTGGGATCCCCTGAACAGGACAAGCGGTTGGATAATGGATGGAATGGAAAACTGAAGGCAGAAAGACCCACAAACAAGCTGCAGTGAAGGAGGCTGCAGTGAAGGCCTGGCAGAGCATCTCAAGGGAGGGAACTCAGCGTTTGGTGATGACTGTGGGTGTCAGACTTCAGGCAATCATTGACTGCAAAGGACAGTTAATGCCATATTTTTGTTATATCCATTGAAATAAAGCGGAAAGTCTACACTTCAACCACATATTGACTGCTTTATTTTAAATCCATTATCCATTATTATTTTAAATAAAATTATGTCACAGTCCAAATACTTATGGCCCTGACTGTGTATATAGACACATATATTTGTATACATATATACATATACACATATATATCTACATATATATACACACACATATAAATATATATATATATATATATATATATATATACACATGTATACATATATATATATTCTATGTGTATATATTCAAAATATGCAACAGCATATAGTATATATGCTGTATATATATACACACATATATATGTGTAAATATATACATACATACATTTGTATACATATTTATACATATATTTGTATACATATATACGTATATATACATATATGTATACATATATACATATACATATACATACATATATATTTATACATATATGTGTACATATGTACATATATACATATATATATATATTTATTATCTATAATCTACAATCTTAAATCATGCAAAAATTGGATCACAATAACACAAATAATATAACCAGCACTTAGCTTCTCTTATAAATCCATAGAGCTTAAAGCAAATCTGTCACAAGCAAATTATTTCTAGGAAAAGAGGCTGTCAGCTACATGTTGATTGATCATTTATGCATTTACTGATGCAAAGTATTTATTTGGTGCTAAATGGTCGTGTGTATTACACAAGTATTCTTTGAATTACTTGTGTTTATGTGCATGTTCATACATGGTGCACAGGGTAAATCTAAGTTCTGAAATCCAGAGGCGTTACAGCCTTTTTCAAGTTATGACCGTTTTCATTAGAGACACAAGTTTGAGGTTTTTCTTACAAACGACTATGGAAACCCAACAGAGTCAGACACATTTACCTACATGTGTCAGCGTGAAGAGACACACAGAGCACACGAATGGTCGATATGTTTCTGTGGTCGACCCTTAAAGATAAAAGCTTTGTGATTCAGTTGAGCTTTAGTACTGAACGTTTTAGAACTTTTACTGATTCCAATTGGAATACATCAAGCAATACAGTGTGAGAGCGGAGTACAGCATGTAAACAGCAATATGGATGACTGCTGTGTTAATAATCATCAACATCATCATCATCATCTTCAATCATCATAATAAAGAACATTTATTAATGTTACCCTGCTTCAAGGTTCCATCCATCTTCTATAGTTTTAATTCCTCAGCACATCTTGAAAATACAAACAAATACAAGCAAATAAGGAACACAGTAAAGTAAGAGCTAATTTCATTAAATTAGCTTAATTTAATTTATCATAATTAACATTCATATTTTTTCCCCAGATTTCTTTATTCTGTTTTGACCGGCTGAGCTTTGCATGGTGGACTCAGACTGAGGTCGGTGCTTATTTCCTCTCTTTTCCTCCTGTTTCACACCGGGACGCCGACACACACACACCTGTGGAGGTTTGAGACGACCAGGCTGCAAAACCCAGAAGAAGAGAGAGCGGGATGAGAAGAAATGTTATTTTACTGTTAAATATGTGATAAAATGAGCAACTGTTTACATAGAGGAGGGTGAATCAGTGTGCATGTTGTTTGTGTAGCCACAAAGGTTTTTAGTTATAAGACATTTTACAGCATTTGTGTGGAGAAAAGCACAGTTTGAATCCTTACTAATACAAAATCTTAAGACATGAGCTAAAGAACATTAGGAGTAGGTGTTATTATTCTTATAAAATAGAATAGGAGTACGAAATACACACAATTAGAATAAGTTATTGCTGTTTCCTCATAAGAAAAATGGAAGAAATGTCCATTTTGTGCATGTCCCTGCCACCTCCCAGTTAGTGGTGTTCTGACGTATAGTAAGTATAGAGTAGGTGAGAGCAGGTTGATGTAACAGTGTCCACAGCAAATCAAGATACACACGAGGTACTGTGTGAACGATAAATGTGTGTTGTGAAATGTAATAAGACCCTAAAGAAAAATTGTTTTCTTAGACCACAGTAATCTAAGATCTTATCAGAGTATTTCATCAATCATCAGAACACGCTTTGCAGAAATGAATGACTTCTAACCTTCACATGTACCGATGTGCACTCCAGCAGCTCTCTCTCTCACACGAAGCAGCGGACCTGAACGAGGACAAACAGCCAGGTACAGATAAACTTTCAACACCTGTCGAGCAGGTGGAATAGAGACGGATATGCCGCAATAAACACGATAATCCCGGCAGACATTTCGCCGGCACCAAATGCCTAATACACAAACCTAAGTCTTAAAATAACAATTAGCGTAGAAATGGAAGAGGGGTGATTATAAATTCCATTCAGGAAAGGGGTCTGGGCTGTAAGCTGGGAGGTGGCAGGGAGATGTCGGGGAGTCATGCGGCTCTGAGATGGGGGGGGGCAGCAGTTTTTGCAATCAGCGTTAAATAGAGCAGTTTTGTGCCTGTGTGATTGTCAAGTGGGCCATTACTCGTTGATAAGAGCACTTTTTCCTTATGTCGCTCTGATTGGGCTGAGCATGCTGCTCCCTCTCGCATGCTGTCCCAATGCAATCAGGCCCCTCTTTCACTGCACTGCCATTTTCACTGCTGTGATTTCCACCCAATCCCCCATCGGCCCCCAGCCAACGCAGCTCGCCCCCCACCCCCCCCCAACCTCCCAACCCCCCTGCACTGCCTCCCCCATCCCTCCTCCAGCACCCCAGCCTCCCCCTACAGATTCGATGAGTACCCATTTACAGCAAGGAGAAAAGGTCATGCCAAACTGGTTGTGTCAATTGTAAACCACCCCAATTCGGACTGATTTCAATGAAATAAATGAGTAGGTGCAGCCCTGGAGAAAGCAAAGGTCCATGTGGAAGTAGCAAATTAGGAGATTTTCTCAGAGGCTCACCGGGGCCAAACGCTCAACACTTCTCTCCCACATTCCTGGTTCTGTATTTTAGCAACCTGTGTGTCTTTTTAAATGTAACTTTTACAAACAATGTCTCCCTTTAGATATAGAAACACGCTCAACAGTGACAATTTTGCATCCGGTGAGAATGAAAATTTGCTGATGCAATGAACCTTAAAAATGATCCCTTTGGTGAAATATTTCACCATTATATATTTGTGAGAGTGTTTCTGTTTATCAAAGAAACAGTACTGTGCTCTACTTCTTAATTTGATAATTGCCGTCTGTCATGTTCTTTGTAAGCACTCACGGTACTTTGTTGACCCCTGTGTTTTGTTTATATTACCGTTACTTCCTTTTTGTTCCTCAGAGGCTGATAAGATGAGAACAATTATTTTCTTTTAAATATGTATCTTCTTTTTTTTGACCTTTTTAAAATGCTAAACGTAGTGATTACTCTTCCCTTTGCCACAAACAGGACTTGCACGTTTGATGAAGGTAACGAAATTCAGAAATTTCCTTATTACACCAAAAGAGGAACTATTACACGGTTTATATTACAGATACGGGTTTGCCAAAGAGTCCTTCGGAGACGAATAAATGTTTGGGGTCAATTAAACCCGAGAGAGGTCTAACCGGTCTATTTCTGTATTGCATGATTCAGATTTCAGTTTAAAATAATGTTAATTTGGGACCCCAAACTTAACATCAGGGTTAAGAAAACTTTTTTATCATAGTATGATTCTTAAATTCCCTATCTCTCTCTTGGAAGACTTCTAATAACGGAAAAACTACTAATAAAATGTAATGTTCAAGCAGATTTTGGCACATGTGCCGCAACGTAACACTGTAAGTTTATAAAAGCATAATTCTCCAAAAGCTGTGTCTGCATATTCTTAAAGCCCATTTTGCCATCGCAATCACTGACCTACTTTTATACGACTTATACTTATTGATGGAGTATTTATAGATCGTAGCAGCCTCAGTCAGCAAAACGCAGCAGCCTCAGTCAGCAAAACTATTTTGTAAGAATTGTTGAGAGATGACACGTTGTTTTTGTCTGGTTCATATCACGCAAAACATTTGAGAAGTGAGCCATGCAACTTGTTACACTCTTTCCCAGCATCTGTGGTCATATCAGGCATTCTACAGATGGTGCATTGGAGCGATAACAACTTTAATGTCTGAGAGAGGATTAGTCTTTTCATGATAAGTTAGGTAATATTTGTTTTGATATCGTCATACTTCGCAGTGAGGTCTTACTGGCATTACATCGCTCCTCTCACCTTTGACCTCTCACAGGACTTTTTTCATACCTTGAAGTGTTCAAAGAGCTCTGCAGCAATGAGGATTGGGGGGAGGAGGAGTGGCCGTCTCACAGGCTGCCTCGGTGAACTGTCTGCTCTGCCATGTTTGAGATATGTCATCTGATAAAGAGCATTCATCTCCACCAGGTGGAACAGGACACATCTCGATGGAGGCACGCTAACTCCTTTATCCCTCTGAGATGATGCGATACGGACGCAGACTCATGCCGGTGCAGGTCGGACTGTTATCCCGTCAGAGGACAGAAAATAGCCGTTTTGCCGTGTCTGTGTGTGGCGGTTAGGGTGGAAGGATGTGTGTGTGTGTGTGTGTGTGTGTGTGTGTGTGTGTGTGTTTGGTGATGATGGGTGGGATTGCGTGAGCGACTGGGTTGAATGAGTCTGTGAAAAGATAAAGAGAGTAAGCGACTGTGTGTTTTCTTTCAAGTAACCCAAAGAGTTTGTTTATGAGACTCCTGTACTCCCACTCCTTGTAAAGTATATCTGCATGACCCCTTATAGAGAATATAGGTCTACACAGCGTCCCCTGTCACTGCTTGGATGGAGATTAACAGTGAACAAGATTTGAATACAGACTTAAAGCAGGTGGGCGGCCTGATTTTCTGTTTTGGGATGATGCAAAATCACTTAGAGGGCCAAAGAGCAGTGGTGGAAAGTACTTGAGTACATTTACTCAAGTACACTTAAACCTTGTATTTAGCTGACATTGACTGTACTTCCTTGTTGTTTGGGTTCCTGCAGACCACAGCTGTATTAGTAAAATTATGATAATAAATGCAAAATCAAACAATAGTTTTCCTTTACTGATTTGTTTTGTTTTGTTTTCTTCAGACCTTTAAATCCAACATGTAGATAATATTCAAGAGGTAAACCTTCCTTTCACAATAAACTGAGATCGGGCATTTGATGGGAAAGGAGAAATTAAACATAATTCCGCAACATAAAGAATGCAGATTTATTTTCAGATTTTATTGTAATGTTTGATTTTTCTTTTCGAGAATAATGGAAACATTTCCTCTCTTTATGCATCCTTAAATGGTAAACGGTATGCCGACATATGCCTACTTCCTTACAAGTAATAGCCCTGCAGTAAACTTTTTAGCAAAATCCATTAAAGAATAAAAGTAGTATTCTGGATCGTTATGGTTAGTGAACTGAGCATGTTGTAACTTGAGTTGGAGCTAATTTTAAGTATACTTTATATCATATTATTTAGGTAAATTTATAAGAATTCATCATGTTTTTAATGTAGAAATAGGAAAACGTAAGCTAAGTGACTAAAGTAAATAAAATAGTGCTGTAAAACCACTTTGCCCTAAGAAATGTATATTGTAGAAGTATATAAGTATACGTATAGCCTATATTTAAAATAGTCAAGTTAAGTAGGCTACAATACCTCAAAATTATAATCATGTGCAGTACTTGAGTAAAGTATTTTCACCACTGTTTATTACCACTAACTTCATTATGCTGCCTGTGTGTCATTTCCGGAGTTTTACCTGAAGGCAAACTGAACTTCCAATCCAAAAATGGATCTATACATATCCACAAGAACAAAACAGTGACAGGACTTTACATTATTTCACATAAAAAAAAAAAAAAAAAAAAACGCACAATAAGTTTATTCCCCAAAAGGGAGGCGCGGCCACAGAGGACAGGGGAAATAAGACTTATGATCCGCCCTCTGGAAACGGCTCAGCGCAGAGCGACGGACGCACAGAGGAATCCTGGAGGAGAAAGAAAGAATACCAGCACTTTTACTTTGGAACCGGGGAGCCTCGCACTCCTGGACACAGACATGCGCTGGAAAAGTGAAGTCAAAGTGGAGTGTTGCGTCGTCGACGAGACTGAAAACGGGTCTCTGTTGTCCAACGATGAGGTGAGTAATGCACATTTAAAGACGGCCGTATACGTTTCTCATCAGCAGGCTGAGGTGAGTCGGTATAGGTGTGTGTGTGCGCACCGAGTCGGGAGATTCAAATAAATGCTAATCGAAATTGCTTTGCCAATTAAATCAAAGTGGGCCTCCGTCTGTCATTAAAGCCGGCCCCTCCGCAGGCTGACAGCTCAGTATTTTCACAATTTGAAGAAATGTCGAAGAAAATTACCCCTCCCCTGAATTCTGCAATTAAAAACTCAAGTAGTTAATGAGACCTCTTCACCTTTCGGTTGCCCCGGGTAGACGTTTGTGGCGAACTTAGCCTTTTAATTGCTGTTATTAAAAAAATCAATCCACCCCCCAACCCCACCCCACCCCAAGGGACCTCGCGCTGTTTTTGTTTCTGATTGACACGTGAAATTGGTGTGTTTTGGGGGTGTTTAACCACAGCACGCGCGCACGTTGCTGGCTCACGAATGCAGATCTCAAGAACATAATGCACATAGGATAAGTATTAGCTCAAGTGTTGTCTGTTTATGTGCGTAATGGCTATCCTTCTCTTTTAAATGTCATTTTGGTAATCGCCGGCGTTGTCATGGTGAAAAGTGAAAGGCATGATATTTATGGGAAGGCGCGGGGGGCATTTAAGGCAGCTGCGACCGTCTGACAGACCTGCGTCCTCTTCCCGCCGCGTAGCTTCTCGTCATGTGCGAAGATTGCAAAGGAGACGAAGAGCTGCTCGGCAAATGCGCTGAGGACAGGAGAGGCATTATGGTAGGAATGCGTTGTGTTGGCTCAAAACTTATTCTCCAAAAAACAGGTCGAGAGGGAACGAGAGAGGGAGAGAGAGAGAGAGAGGCCATTGCATATTTGTTGACGGATACAGTTTTAAATATTATTGGACAACAAAATGAGAACCCTTTGGGGGCAAATATGAAGAATATTTCTGCTCCATAAAAGGCCTCTGCTAAAAAAAAAAGTAGCATCTAAGATCAGCTAACTTTCTTTCAGTTAATTAATTAGGCAATGAGTGAGAACAAATTCACTTTGATTTTTTTTTTTTTTTTTAGAATTGTCATTCTGTTAGTGATAATTGCTGCTAATAATATTCTGTAAACGGACTTTATTTTTGGTCACGTTCTAAGATAAGATATTGACACATATTTAAGAAGAAAAAAAAAGAGTTGAGCAGGAAAAACTAGTATTAGAGTTTTTTTGTATTCATTTATTTTTGACAGTTTTTACACCATGAAGTGAGCTGAGTTCAAACACGTTGTGTGTGTATGCTGCAGGCTTATGTGCTGTATGTGTTCTGGGTGGATGTTCTGCTGCTCGTCACCTTCTAACCGCACGTCTGATCCCCTCAGGGCGCGCCGGTGGAAGTTTTGGATGAGGACGCGTCCTCTCTGCAGACGATGGCATCTGCACCTCTGTTAGGCAGAACTGTGTGCGCGAGCTGCAACGAGGAAATTGTGGATAAATATTTATTAAAGGTAAACACTTTTTTTTTGGTTTTTGTTTTCGAGGACCGTTTCTTTTAATTTTGGATTATTACTTTTTTTTTTTTTTTTTTTTTTTTTCGGTTGCGTTTGGATTTCTGTGGGGTTTTGAGGCACACGCTGGTATTCCCGTGTGTACACGGACCTATACACCGTGGTTGACTCCTGCAAAATTTAAATTGATCCCATTTCTGCTTTAGGTTAACGACTTGTGCTGGCATGTGCGCTGTCTCTCCTGCAGCGTGTGCCAAACCTCGCTTGGCAGCCACACGAGCTGCTACATCAAAGAGAAAGAGGTTTTCTGTAAACTGGATTACTTTAGGTATGTGCATCGATTGTTATCTAACGACAACAGAAGCTACCGGAACGAAATAATTTATTATTGCGTAGTAATTAAAGCTATACATTATAATGCATATTGAGGATTATTAATTACAATAATAACAGTCGCAACACTTGACATTTACCGTTGCTTCAGCTGGATGTTTGTTCCACTTTTTTTTTAACTTTTAAAATGTTGCCGAGCAAAGATTGTGTGACTTAGTTACAAGGAAGAGACAAGAATGCTGCAGTCACTTGAATTAAAACTCCTTGACTAATTTAATTTAACAGGGACTACTTTTTCTCAAAACTTAAAGGCAGCTGCATGTCAGAGTATTCCCTTCAGTGGTCCAGGTTCAATTCTAGACTTATTCTGCAGGATAAAAAAAAAAAAATAAAAGTTCAAATTAAAAGATGCCCGAAAAGACCCAACTCCGCGGCACTGAAGCCCGTGAACGCCCTCGGGCAGCGACCGCATGCGGGTGTCTAATTTGCACGACCTTCACCTGCAGAAGATACGGCACCTGGTGCGCGTGCTGCGGCCGGAACATCCACTCCACAGACTGGGTCCGCCGGGCCAAGGGCAACGTGTACCACCTGGCCTGCTTCGCCTGCTTCTCGTGCAAGAGGCAGCTGTCCACCGGGGAGGAGTTCGCTCTGGTGGAGGAGAAGGTGCTCTGCCGGGTCCACTACGACTGCATGCTGGACAACCTCAAGCGGGCCGTGGAGAAGGGTGAGCCGGCCGGCCCGGGGTCCGCTGAGAGGCTCGGTCCTCGCTCCGGTGTTTTACTTTAGTCCATTTACCGTTGGAGACCGGAAGAGTAACTTAAATTACTGACGAGGCTTTTCTCCAGATTTGTTATATTTTGACATAAAAAGACACAATCTTATACTGTGTATATCTCTAATATATATAAATGTTAACTCTGATTTAACTCCCTCAGGTCAAAATGTGATTTATTAAAAGGCTTAATCTGAACATACACCGGATTTCCAACATGTATAGGCCTTATATATCATGTCCTGAGAATCTATTTTAAATTAAAATGAACTTTGAATGGCTTGGTTTATTTTTATTTAACAGGTTTAAAATACTGTCATTCAAAATACAGATTTCTTAATTCTGTGCTGACTATTTCAAGATGTTTTAATCTGAATATGAATATCTGCTCTTGTTGCAGGAAACAATGTTAACATGGAGGGGGCTGTGCCCACCGAACAGGAGATTAACCAGCCAAAACCCTCCAAGAGAGCACGGACCAGCTTCACTGCCGACCAGCTGCAGGTTAACCTCCATCCTCACATAAAACCAGAAATAATACATAATATAATTATTCTTTCATTTATGGCCTAAATAACTGAGACTAAAAACACTAGCCCCATCATGTTGTGTTATTTTGTTATAATACAAAAACATGTGTATTTAAGATTTAAAATAAGGTGTCATTTGAATAAACTTGATAAATGTAGTACAACATTTATTTTAATAAAACAGACGTGATACAGGCAGGAATGTCACAAACAAGAATGCTGGTTTTTATTATAATTTATTTTTTTAACAATTTTTCCTCACTTAATAATTATGATTAATAATTAATTATGTTCTATTGTTCAGGGCACTATAATTTAATATCCAAAATGACCAAAAATAAAATAAAGAATTCTGTTCAGTATTTTACTTTATTCACATTTATCTGAATAAATACATTACAAAAACATGATTTGTGAACAGCAGTGCTTCTGATACAGATAAACCAAATTCTGGTCAAATCTCCACACAGCAGTTAAACATGCATTTCCTCACAGGACAACAAAGTAAACCTGCAGTGTGATATTTTAATAATTTGATCTTACCTCTGAACATACAGGTGATGCAGGGCCAGTTTGCTCAGGACAACAATCCAGACGCCCAAACACTGCAGAAGCTGGCGGAGCAGACGGGCCTCAGTCGAAGAGTCATACAGGTCAGATGATGATGATGGAATATGCAGTATGACCTATACTTAGAGAGAGGAAAGGGTTAAAACTACCCACTATATGCTGGTTAAACATGTACAAAACCAAAAGAAAAACAGCAATTCTAGCATTAAATAGATTTTATGCTTTCAAATAATACCTGTTTGTGTAAAACCATATAAATGGCAGAATAGAGAAAATAAACGCTACACACCTTTAGTTTATCCTGAAGTCTTTTCCCCTCATCTCCCAGGCTTTCTCCAACTTAATGAAATGTTTTGTATTTGAATAGTCAGCTTTGCACATGTTGTATTATTGGTTTATGAATATTGATGTATTATTGTGCATTTTAATATCTGCTTGAGGTGAAGCTAGTTTTAAAACACTTAAAATTATGCTGGACAGTTTGATCCACAACAGTGCATTTTATTTCATAAGATGATCGTGTTTTTAAAATATAAAATATGAATCGACACAGTATCTAGTAACTGTTATGGAGTACAAAGTAGTCGTACAAGTGGGGTAGAAGTACAATGCAGCATAACATTGAAATACTCAAGTGCAGTAATACCTGAAAAACAAGTACAGTAATTGAGCAAATGTACACAAAGTATATAATCATGTATATGAGAACCAGAACTCATTTTTACATAGAAAACAACGCTTTTGAAACAAAGCTGTGTTCAATGAGCATAGTCAGAAGTGAACCACGATATGGGAGTGTTTCAATATAACTAATGGCAAACTATTTGCCAAGATATTTGGCAGTCGCACAGCTTTAAGTTAATGGTTGTGAGACAGTTTCCAACATCAACAATGGTTTGATAGCGACACTGGTTTTACTCACCTCGGGGCAGAAGTGATTCCCCGACTGTCACGTCATGAGATTTTCTTGGCAGAGAGATAGAAGCTTGCAAGGAATACATTCTCCCATAATTACCCGCGATAATCATCTTGGTGTTTCGTGACAGTGGACTCTTCCGTCATGGCTTGTTATTATGAAACGCATCCCTCCCTCGTCCTCTTCAGGTCTGGTTCCAAAACTGCAGAGCACGCCACAAGAAGCACGTGAGCCCCAACCACACCTCCAGCACCCCCATGACCTCACTGCAGTCCAGCCGGCTCTCCCAGCCCACCCTGACCCCCGAAGAGCTGCAGTACACAGCGTACGGAGGCCCGGAGGGATCAATGCTCTCTGCACTACACTCCTTCATAGACAGTGAGCACCAGCCTTTTCATGATTTTAAGACTGTTTACTGCGCTAACTATGAATACTATATGTCAAATTCCTATTTTAACATTTGAAATATTACATCGTTATGGCTTATTTAAATGGGACTATATCTATGAGTATTGCATCTGACAAGAGGCATTAATAAAGGTTGCCCATTATCGTTTTCTTTATGTGAGTTAGTGATTGAACATTTCCCTCTGAAGTGAGTGACATATAGTCAAAGAAACATAAGCGTTAATTGGCTGATGATTTGAGGTTATTTAAGTAACATTTTAAAAGTATATTCCAAAAGTTGAGAGCATAGACGATTTTTCTAAAATATCAGGTTATAGCAGGGGTCGGCAACCTTTTTGATATGAGGTGCCAGTTTAACATTATTTTTGATAATCAGTGTGCCATATCATTAAGTTTAATTATGACACGACATAAAAAATGTAAATCTCCAATGGATCTGTAATTTCATTCCCTCCATACAGGCAACGTGCAGAGCAACATTTTTCTCCCATAATCAGGTCACTGTAATTATATGCGAGAGCACTGTACGTACAAGAGGGCTGCCACCCTTATGAACACATCGGAGTAGAACTCATCAACCTTACACCAGTCTTGTTCATCAGGAATAAACTTAACAAATTCTTGGCAATGAGTAGCAGCCAATCAGAGGCAGAGTAGGGCGGGTCTTGGTGGAATGCAGGTGGTGGAAAAAAGAATCAATCAAATTACGCCAATGGTGGCAGGCGTGCCTTAAGGTTGCCTCCCCCGGGTCATAGGATGCACATCTGTCCGTAAGGTCACAGTGCACATCACTGCTCATGAAATGTACCCAGCTCTTGTTGTATTTTTTATCCCAGCAAACCAGTGCTGCTGCTTCTACAAATATATAATAATAATAATAATAATGATAATGATAATTTCTCCCTTTCTGTATTTTTAAGGAAAATACTAGAAGTCACGAGGCGTTTTAGGAGGAAAAATAAAAGCTTTCACAAAGTGGTCATTACAACTGCTGTGTGTCCGGCACTAGAAAACATATCCAAAATAAAATGATATATTATATTATATCTTTTTCTAAATATTAATATAATTTATGGAAACTGTAATGACTCCAGTGCTCTCTGTGCTTGCCCGCAGTACACTCCCCTCCATCCATGTTTCAACCGCTGCTGCCGGCCCACGCCATGACCTCCCTGCCTGTGTCTCACGCCTGAGCTGCTCTCTCTCCCTCACTCTCTCCCTCTCTCTCACTCTCACACTCTTTCACACACACAAACGCACACGCAACAGCCTCAGTCATCCACCAGCGGTCGGCCGTCATTAGCGGCTGCAGTATTCAGATCTTCATGGTAAATATGAATTCATTTTAAGTGAACCATAAAACGTTTCCTTTTCTTGGACTGCCAGTAATTCATGACATGTTGAAATTCTTTGAAAACACTTAACTCACTGTTGAGCATATTATGGATGACTATACTTTGTACTGTATAATGTGAACATGGAAAGGTTTCGGTGTACGTCATCGGATTGTGACATATGACATCATAGATTTATATTTGTTTGTGTAGTTGGTGACACAGTTTGACCGTGCTACTCTAAGTGAAAGCCACCAAAATGACCCCAAAATGTCAAATCGTTATGAAGGTGAACTTGCAATTGTTTGTATAGCAGTGTTTGGATATTGCAATTTAATTTATTCATTGTATGTGAAGTCTGTTTTGAAAATAAATGTCTAATTTCACAAACCCACGCTGAATGGATGAAAACAGATATTCCACTGGTCACATCCTGACACGCTGCAGTGTTTAGAGCCGATTGTGCGTATTCAACATTTGGGAAGAAAGTAAATGCATTGTAAAAAAACAACAACTATTTATTGATAAAAACAGAAGTAACAAATCATCTACTATTTAAAAGGCAATATATTCTGTTTAAAACACATGCAACCTTTAATACATAAATAAATATATGACAGAGGCATTGATACGCTCAGCTTTCTGCACAAATGAGCCACAATAAATAAAATCGTTTGGAGCATTGACAGGTTTGAGCAGTGCATCTTGAGAGTTTGACTTTTAAGAGTTTGCAGTAAGAAAAGTGACGCACATTCTAACGAGGAGAGCAGATTTACTTGTGTCTACTTGTTGACTGTGGTTGACCAAAAGAATCTAATTTCCAGACATGCGAGGGAGGGGGGGAAGGAATATAAAAAAAGTTTTTACTTCACTTATCAGATCTCAGGTATTCACCCTCATGGGAATGAAACTACAACCTGAGGGGCATAAACATAAGAGATACACAATTCAACTGGTTATTCAGTATATATATATATAAAAAAAAAAAGGAATAATAACATGCGTACCCACTCGTAATATGCCACACTGAGCACTACATGCATCATTTCTCTCCTTTCAGATACACAAGCAGAGTTGTTTTTTTCTTTTACTGAATGGTTACATTGTGCGTGTCCCAGCGTGTTGAGCTCAAACGGCGGCAGAAGGTGTGCGAGCCTGGCAGTGCTGTCACTCCGAGGCACCATGAGGGCAGGTTCTCTGGTTTTGACAAACACGCTACAAAAGACTCACGAGCATGAGTCACATCTCAGAGATCTAGAAACGGACATCATTCCAAGTGATGCATGGATCCATTTAGGAAAAAGGAAAACATCCCCAGAGGTCTGATGTCTCGGAAACACAAGGACACAGTTTGTGAAACCGCCAGCAGCTGTGCCACTCATTTATTTCATCAGTCATGTTATCAACAACCTGGTGACATCCAAGCCTGAAAATCACACCTTTTTTTGCACAGACATTTCTGCAGCACCCCGCTGGATTGCATGAACTAATCCAAAATGTCGTCAAAGAGACGGCATCTTCCAACTACTGGCTCACTAGTAATACAAACATTCAAACCGACATCAGTTGTTTGCATGTACGCTTTTGTCTGAAGCCAGAAATGTGCCTCAACGTAAGAAAGTAACAATATTAAATGGTAAATAAAAAAATACAATCTGATAAACAGAAAAGGTTCTGGGCGGCTAATACTTTGGTAACTTAACAACACCTTCCAGGACCAGCCCCACTTTGGATCAACACCATGAGCCATAGTGATGGAACTATTTAACACTGTTTAAAATGAAGTTCATGACTTCAACAAGAAATGTTGGTGTTATGTTTTATTCAATAATCCTCAGACTGAAGGTGATACTCTACCCAGATCTATGTGTCTTCCTTCATAGGGAGCACAGTGGTTGTTCATGTTGGGTAATAAATATTAAAATGATCATAGAAACATCTCAAACCTCTCCAGCAGCTTAGACAAACTTCTCTGCCCCCCTCTCTGTGTGTTCAGTCCGTTTGAGAAACATATGTATTTGTTTGAATGGCTAAATTAACTGCATCTGTTTGTAGCTCATGAAGTTAGTTGTATATGTTTGCCAGATGTTGTTTTCATTCATCAGCGGTGACCAGTAAAGAAGCCTCATATTTAGCTATTTTAATGGTAGAAACACGCAAAGGGACTGCAAAGAAGTAGATTAAACTCTAGGCTTATTTTTAGTGCTGTGAAAATCTACTAGTATCGGAGTGCATTGTAACTGACAGATAGCCACAGCCACTACTCTCTGAAAAGAAGACACTTTTAAAACAGCCACCTTTAAAAAGGAGGTGACTCTTTGATACTGAAAAGATACATTTTTGGGCGAGTATCACTTTAAGAGCACTCGATGTAACTGTAAGTACGCGTGACACGTCGAGGTTCTGTGTTCTTTGCCGGTTGGCTGCAGCTGAGAATGAACCTGTGACTTTATGGTTGTGTGACCAAACACAGAACATTCCTTCTACTTCACCTTCCATTCCTAGCCCTAACATCTGGAAAAGTCATCACTGAGTATCCCTTTAACAAGTTCGCTAAAAATGTAAAAAATTTAAAGCATCTTCAAATGTAAATTATGTAGCTGCAGAATGTATTAAATCACTCAACGTGGAATTTCTAAGAAAAAGGCATTTGAAGAGTGAAGCACTTTGAACTGCTGTGCCATCATGTCCTCGGCAGTTAAATATGGAAACAGTGGACGCAAATATGTCTGTCTCAATGTGAGACAATACGAGGTCAAAAACTGTGATAACACAATACACAGATTAGCTGACGTTTAACCATTTCATGGAAAAACTAGTTCAATCAGCTGTTGCATTGACATCTCAACAACAGTACACACAGAAGGTGTGTCAATGACTGGCCCCACTAAGTGGTGAAAACTGGCAACTACAAGAGAATAAATGTAAAAAAAACAGCTGACATTTAGCACAATCTCAATAAAGAAAGAAATCACTCATTCCAATAGGAACTTAGTGTGTCGTATGACTGTGGCTGTACAAAAGTATAATATCAATTTATATCTATAACATTAAAAAATATATACATTTACAAGAACCTGGTGTGACATTGTACACCAACCAATAAAAATACTTTTGTATACAAATTGAGTTAGTTATGAATACCAACCAAATATCAAGGTGATAAATCATTAGTATGTGGGTGAATCTAATTATTAGAGTTTGTTTGTCTATTAGAGTGTACAGATACAACTTGTACACTTAAATTACATTTGGCAAAATGCTTATTGCCACATGGGCTTGTACCTTGCTTTGGTAAATGACCGTGAGTATTTCTGCTTCCCCCACCTTTGGTCTTTTCTCTTTTCTCTACTTCCTGCTGGGCGGCCTAACGTTTTTCTTTCTGAGGATACTCTTCAAGGTTCTGTTCATGTAGAAGGGCCGCTCGGGAGAGCCATCATTCACCTCCAGATCCCACACTAGGAGGCAGCAGTAGCAACAAGTTTAAATATGAGACGGAAATTGCACTGGACAATACTTAAAACATTTATCTTTATTCTCAAAAAATTATTCACATTTCCATTGGATTTCATTGATAAAAAAATGCTCCTATACAAAAAGAACACTGAATAACCTCCAGATAGATGCGTGTAGTATACTTAGTATTAAAACAGCAATATATCCGAACCATCCAATAAAAAAATTACCAAAAATGGCTTTGACATCCTTATATAAACTGTATCGCAAAAGGTTCCTGGTGTTAGGGCTAAAACCACAGATTAAGAGGAACATTTTTTTTTTCACAACTAGGCACATAAACTAGTGGCTGCATTCAGAAGTGTCCTGAAAACTGTCAGGTTCTGTTCAAATTTTAAGCAAAAACCATAAAATGTCTTTTGAAGTCTTGACCTCCCACAAAGTCTCTGGTTTACAGTACGTTTATGAGCATGATGGAAACTTTGAAATGATTGCAGCCTTTTTTTTTTTAATGATGTAAAATAAGAGAAATCTGTTTTGCCAAGTGCAGAATTACACACTATTTTTGGATCTGTGTGCTTATGTTAGTATAAATACGGTGGATCAAAGCAACCTATAAAACCAATGGTAAACATCAACAGCCAGCAAAATAATCATGCTCGACAGAGGAAATAAATCACATGGTTCTTTTCCCATATGTGAAAGTGCATACAAAACATGATTTTACACTAGAAGACCAAAGTGCGACAAGAGGGTGTTCCATAACTCCACCTCTTTTTCATGGTGAGGCCTTATGCCGTAGTCCACCAGTGGCATCTGTACATCTTAAGGTCCTTATATTTGTTTATGCAAAAATGCTCTTATCATATTCATCTCAGTCTGTGTGTCCGTCCTGCGAGTTGACATGTACCCTCTCAGTAAGGCAGAGGTCAGCAGAGAATACAGAGAAGAAAAAGAAAATAAGTGTGGCAGAAAAAAAGGCAAGTATCTGAGTTGGCTCAAGAAAGGAAGTAAACTGGTCTTTTCTAGTCCCCCGTGCCTTTTCTGGGAGGAACTGAAGTAAAAGCATGTCCATGACCAGGCTGGGATGCATCCAGGTTTGATGTTTAGCCCTACAGTACTCGCTCTCAAACGTACGGACCCTCGAACATACAGTAGATATGGAGAAGTGAGTGAGAGAGTCAGCAGTTCAATAAAAGTGGCCGCACGTCGCTCAGGAGGCGGCGCACAATTTGGCACCCTCCTCTCCTTTGCGCAGGATCTTGTGCAGGCCAGGAGACATGTAGTAAGGCCTGGAGGGAGAACCATCGTTCCTCTCCAGGTCTTCACCTGAGACCAGGTGCCAGCACAGCAGAGGACAGGAGGAGCAGGAATGGCAGACAGAGTGATAGCCAGAAAGAGAAAGCAAAGCAAAGACTTAGTAGAGATAAATATTCAAAAAGGCCATGCAGGAATTAGAGAGCTGAATGAGCCGGAATCAGCTTCAGTTGTCATTTAGGGTCAGTTTAGTTAAACTCAGCCGCTGACAGGCTGCTTGACATTTCATCTTCATCTTCACCACTGTGGCAGTGCTCATTACAAGTGGTCATATTTTCACATTGTGTCATGTAAATTTCTGAAAAACCCCAGCATACTTACAAAAGCACAGGAACAACGTGTCCACACACATCGCATAGACGTTAAAAAAGCCGTGTGCAATCATGTAGGATCCAAATATCACCGTCTGAAAGAATCAACAGGTCAAAGTCAGTACGCTTCACTATCTATTCGAAAGTCAGTTTGCTTATGCAACAACAAAAACATCAAGAGTAATATGAGCCACTGGGTCATGAATCCTTCAAAAAAAACGTATTACCTTGTGCAGCAATGCAATCTGATCTGAAATGGTGTTAAATACAATTTAACTACTTTCCACAATTAAGAAAAAAATATGAAACCCAGTGACCATTGCAATCTATGCCACACATTTGCAGAGACAAACTTCATCCCTCACACTTTACACCAGGAAGTGTGTGTTGTCTCTGTTCCGGGGAACAGGTGAGGTGTTAGACATGTTGTTATGGAGGATGAGGAAATAAATCAGATCCCACTGCCTGGGCCTACCTGCAGGTCTTCATAGTCACCAAGAAACAAAACTACTTACAAATTTAGAAGGAGTCATTCTAAATTTCTTCTAAATTATTCAATTGAATCAGTGCCATGCTTTGCAAAAATGTGACGAATGTAAAGGCATAAGATTAGCTATATGAATAATACTAATACATAATATAATACATACACTTTAGTGGTATATCCAGTGAAAAAAGCAGAAGAAATTTCATACATTTGCCAAACTAAAGCTCCAGCAGCATTTTAATTCATCTCTACAGTTATGTAAACACAACACAATTACACAAGCACTCTATTTAAAAGGTGAAGGCGGAGCCAGAGACATAACAGAGAAGAAGAGTTTCCCCTTTACCAAAAGGAAGGCTTTGAATAAAACTAAGCACCTCAGAGTGTCTGAATAAAATATCTTGTGTGCAGTGAATAAGTCAGAACACAAACATACCTCCACCTCTCGAAGAAACTTGATTCAGTCTCAGTTGTTATTGCTGGAACAATTACTTGTTAATAAGCCTACGTTTTTGAATTCCTTACCACAAGGGGGACCCAGGAGTAATTTAGGGACGGCACCTCCTCTTGAATGACTGGTATTTTACGTGTGAAGAAGAAAAATGCAAGAACACCTGGAAAAAAAGAAAAAAAGCGTGGCGGTATAATTTCTTGTCAAGTCTTGAAATGGTTACTTTATAAACCCTTGAGGACCAAACATAAATACATAAAGAATTCTTGGACAAATCAACCAGAACGGTTTCCGTCAGCAAGCAGCGCAAATCATCCTAAAATGCATTTTTTTAAATAGGTTGAAAGGGGAAAAATTAAAGACTTACAAGCACACATACTTCATCTACATTTAGATCAATACATCTTACATTAGTGAAATGTAAGGACAAATAGTTCAATATTTTCTTTACAGGGATTTGTAAGGGTAACTACTAGGATTAATTTAACCTCCTGTAATTGAATGTACCGTAAAATGCGGGTTATAAGGCGCTACTTTTTTCTTTTTTTTCCTGAACTTTGACCCGCGCGGTTAAAATAAGGGCGCGGTTAATTTGTGGATTCATTTCCAATTTCGCTCATCCCCAGAAATACGGTAATCATGTCGAAGACACGACGCAAGGCGTACGACGCAGCTTTTAAACTGAAGACTATCGACTTGGCCATTGAAAAGGGAAACCGACCTGCGGCACTCGAACTTGGGATCAACGAGTCCATGATTAGACATCGGAGAATGCAGCGGGGAGAACTTTCCAGATGCAAGAAGTCTCAAGGCTTCAGCGGGGACAGTAACGATGATGAATAAAATGTGAGTGTCAGAAGCATTTGATTGTGCAGTGTACAGTGTATCTCTGATGTTCCAACAGCGTTACTTTTGTATTGGTTTGTTGTTCCGTTCATTATCTGGACCTTGAGTCCGTTATAAAAGTTTGATTGATTACCGGTGGTCGTTTCGAGAGTTTGTCATGTACCGCTAAATTAGCGCCTTATAAACCGCGGCGACTTGTTTGAGATTAAATACGACTTTTTCTTAAAATTTAGTAGATGCGTCTTATAAAAGGGTGCGCCATACAACCCGCATTTTACGGTAAGGGATTTCAGAATTTTCACAGACCAACAGACGACCTTTGCAACAGTAAATTTCAACCCGAGTGGAAATAGAGTATGTGCACAGCAGAAATAACTGGGAGCGAGACGATTCATCATCCACCTAATATTCAGGAGGAAATCTCATCCTGTCTGTCACTTCACAGACTTCTGGTGACATGAAACTCACCAACACTTCCTGAAATAAGCAGTTTCCCCAAGAAGAGCAGAAAGTCTGTCACCTTGTCCAGGACAGCCACCCTACAGAGGAGGCAGAGAAAAGCCAGAGTGGAGGAGAGACACAGACACCAGAGAAATGGAGAAAGCACTGTCACACACTAAGACACAGAAAATGGACACACCATTAAATATAAATACATGAGTAGGCTAATAAGGACACATTTCCAACTGCTTCAAACACACATGTCCTGATTGTTTCACAGATTTATAGAAAGCAAATATACAGATACTTTTTTTCATAGCCTGGCTTAGTTAATCGTTTGTGTCTCAGCTGTAAGTAATCTGTACTCTGACCTTTTTTTAGACACATGGATCTGACACAGACCTACAAGAAAGGGCTTACCGAATAACGTTCCTCATCAAGAGGAAGAAAGCATCCTTGGAGGAGGTGCAGAAGCTCTTTCCATATATTGCTATCTGTTGGCGAGAGAAAAGTAGACAGTAATGAAGCGTTGAGAAACAAGCGAAGCCAACTAACAACTCAACTACACACAGATATTTGCAATAAATCAGTCCAAAGCAGAGGTTTCTTAACTCACCATAATATATGCGTTTCTGTTTATAAACTTGATGAAATGTTCCAGGCACCAGAAGCAGCATTGGAGGCAGCAAAGCACAAATCGAGCATATTTGTTTTGGCAACCTGGAGAAACATCATCAACCATCAACATCACGTTTAAAGTTACCATCAAATTGTGCAAGATTTGTGTTTTAAGAGTCACAGTTTACCTTTCAGTTTGTGATTCAGGTACTCTAGTACAATTCGGATCATCTGCACCACAGCGAGGATCAGAGAACCAAAGGCAAGGGAACCTGTGTGGTAACTGTGGTATAACAGACATTTGAACATTTGCGTAAGATTCTTAGCAGATTCAATAGATGCTTATATTGTGAAATGGCTTATTTATGAGACAAGCTGTGTCCCAAATTTGACTTATATTCATACCTAAATTGTTAGGGTAGTCGTACACTTCCTTACCGTATGGCTTGGCTAAAAGAGGTGTAGAGGGGGCATACAGGGATGTCGTTTGGCTTCTTCAGGGCCCAGTAGTAGGATGCGAAGGCCCCTGCCAGGGTGCACTGACCCAGCGCGATGGTAAAGTTGACCAGCCAGAGGAACACAAACAGGTTACACAGATGGAGGACCAGGATGTAGCGGTGGTAGACACTTTCCCCACCGTAGAAGGCAAACATGCATTGTGACCCGGCGCACACTCTGGTGATGTTGGTCTGATTGAAGGTCTGAAAGAAAGCAACAGATTTGATCTTGGTGTGTAGTCAGACAAGAGTATTGCAATCTCGTATTTGCTTAAATATTTCTGTTACACTTAATTCACAGCAAGACAAACTACTCAATCACAACAACAAAAAATTGGTGTCCCTTTTCTATTCTTGGCTTTTTTCATTTTTGCTAATGTATGAGCTAGTCCTGCATATATTAAAGGTTGTGTGGCCACATAGCATATAAAAGCTTTTAGATTTCACATTACATTAAACAAACCGGGGGTGGGGAGGGGGGGACAGGCAGGATGATGAATAACATTTGTCAAATAATCGTTCTCAGCTGTCAGCAACTAATGTGAACTCTATTTACATTAGCGCATTAGAGATTTATTCTAAGAACTCACAGCTAGCTATCAGATTGTACTTGTAGGCAATAAGAAAAGCTATTACATTCACTTTGATTGATTACAGACTGACCAAGAAGTATTCACAGAGCAAGAAGTGGTAGAGAAATGACTACGTTACAAATATGAAGAATGAGTGACACCAGTATTTCTCCAGTAAATGGACTTCATTGTGCAAGAGAGTGGAGGACTAACCTTTGGACTGCATGTGAGGTTGGCATACATGCACTTATCATCAGCAGGTGTGACCTTGTAGACCGCATTACCCGATGATGCTAAGAAGCTGAGGACAGACTAGTTAAGGGCAACACAAAGGGGCATTTTATCCACACAGCAATCACTGACTGCTGATAAAATAGTCAGTTTTATTTGAATACTTCAAATGTAACTGAAATATTCACCCAAAACTGACTGTATTTGATCCACTTACACAAAAGCCATCTTGGGTTTACACTGCTAGGTCTATGTTAAATTCACTGAGCCACAAGAGCACAAGCTTTTTCCCATTTTGCGCTTGCTTTAAAAAACTAAAAAACCCAAGTGAAAGAAGCACTATCCATGTTCTATATCTATACAATTCAATCAACTACAGCAGTGCATGGTCTGTTTACTCACAGGTTATTATAGAACATCTTGTGGATTATGTTAATGAACTTGATGTAGTGTGTTTCTACAGTAAAACTACCGTGAAACAGTTCCTCAATGTACCAGCAGCGAGAAGGATACACTGCTGTGACGGCCCAGTAAGCGATGCAGATGGCCAGAAGGAAAAAGGTGATGATGGGGTAGAAGAGAGTGGACATGATGTAGCTGATGGCCCTAGAAATAAGAAAGATCAAACATCTTTTTGAATTTTGTTGTAATATAAGAAGAAAAAAAAGGAAAAATTCAAACACTATTTAATTTTTTAAGGAGTAAACTTTGCTTCTATTGGTACTTACTTGCTTCCCTCCTTCAGTAACGCAATGGCGATGCGGAGCCTACTCCTCAGAAATATCAGCATAACCACAACGATGATCTCAATCACAGTAAGCGAGATCACTACGAAACAAAAAGATATGTTTCATTACTAGTCAATGCAACCAATATGTTTTAACCCAAGATAGTAGAAATAATGAAGGTTTCATTTAAAAAAAATCAAGTCTACAGGGATGGAAAAATGTTATTCATACGACTGGGGTTGAGCAAAACTCAGAGGGACGAGCATTGCACTACGGCCATAAGGGTTTGAGTTTACATAATCCAATAGAAAGAGTGAAGTAAATGCACGGGTGTGGATAAGAACATACTGAAGATGAGCCACGTTTGGCTGAGCTGAAGGTAAATGCTGAAGTCTGTGTGTAAACCGATATCAGAGATGGTGACATTAGCACCTGGCTTCCCGCTCAGAGTGCTGTACTCCCAGTAGCAGTGCCAGATACCTGAGAGACAGAGAGAGAAAGAATGAAAGTCAGGAAAAGATGCAACAGGTAAGGTAAGATCTAAATCTGCCACAGTTTTGCCATGACAACAGCACTCCTCATAGCGAGATAGGTGAGGAAGTCAAATGTAAAACATGTGGGCAACATCACTGGCAGTGTGAGGCAACCGTCTATGGTGAATACTCACCGAAGGCGACCGCAGTGATGACAGTAAAGATAGTGAGCCACAGGAGCACACCAGCAGTGTAGCGCAGCAGAAGGATGAAGACCAGACTGACCACCATGGTTATCACCAGACCACTGCAACAACACAAACACATACGTACTGGGTACTGGCCAGTATTTGACGGGTAGGACAGCAGGAATTCTTTGCATGTAAAAGTTACAGGGTAAACATTTTAATATGTTTCATCGTTTATATCACAGATGGGTCAGATTGTTCTCTCCCCCCCGACAGAGGAGAACATAATCCATTAAGAGAGTGAAAACCTTCTTACATGAGGATCCAGTCCCAGGAATTTGCATAATCCTCGAAGATCTTCATGCCAACTTCTTTGGCATTCAGCAGACTGGAGATACCTCTGTGATGGAGTAACGAGGTGAGACGGGAAGGAGTGGGAAGAGAAGCGATGACAATAAAAGGGATTTAATAAGGACACAGAGACGGACTGTGGCGGGTTTGTGATACTGCTACTAAAAATGTACTTACTTGGGTTTCTCAAAAACATTTTGACACTTTACTCATCTTTGATGCACTTACAATGAAACAAAGATGGATACAGTTTAAAATTGTCTTTGATATTCTAAGCTTTAAGAGCTACGTATTGGGTTATGAGGGTCTGGAGAGAAATATTCAAACTTTAATATCAAAGAGCCACAAAACAGCATTAGTATTACTGAAGCGCTATGGAGCAATAGTCCCTTTGGTACGGCGGTAAATGGTATAGCAGCATGTTACTGAATGTGATACAGAGGAGCAACTAGTGAAAGAGCACGTATTAATGGATGTATCAGATCAAGAACCCAGGTTTTTATATTCACAGTACAGGTTAAGTGCCCGATAACTAATAAAACAAACTAAGTGCTTCAAATACTCAGCATAACAGACTCAAGATCTTTTTTTTTTTTTTACTTGTCACCTAAATTCATCTTTATTTAAAAAAACTCAAATGACTCAATCCGACTACAAATCTTAACCAAAGACAAATGTTTTAGCATCAAACCAAGCTATACTAAAACTAAATATTTATTGTCTAATCTGTCAGTGTATTTAAAGAACTCTGGTAATGAAAATCAGAAACAGACTTTGAGGTCGAGATCTCCACAGGAAGACTACAACTACAAGACTGGTAACACAGTCAGAACATTACTACTGCACAATGTGACCGCAGAGACTCTGCCCTATGACTCAGATAAATCTCTCAAGTACAGACAGAGGAGGGAAAGAGGACAAGCTAACATTGCTATGGGACAAACACGATGCTGAAAGCCGCTCTGAACCCAAGCAGAAAATGAAGAGCTGTTATTCAGCTCCCTAAAGGTCACTGAAACCCTGTCTATAGGCGCGAGTTTGGATCATATCCAGCACTGTAATGCAAACCTGCACTCATATCTAGATCCAGGGAGCAAACCTAATGACCACCAGGGGGAAGCACATCCCTCTCCATGTTATTTGACACCCAAAGTAGTAGATGACTGGATGTTTTGAGGTAGATACATGCCACAAACAATTCTATTAATCGGTCCTAATTCCTGTCCACTGCTGCAGGTGGAGGGAAGCAGGAACAGATTGTTTATCATGAAGAGACGGGGTTAGTCTACGAAAAGCTATTGGCTACAGCGGAGGCAAAGTTAAAAAGCTATAATAAATAATTCTTGAGACCTTTCCACTCCTTGCTGCATGGCCGTTACTTGGCTACGAAAAGAAAAAGCATTAAAGCACATAATCTTTAAAGTTAAATCAGAGCAAACACAGAATCATGTATGTTATAATAACCTGAAGTTCGAATCTTGAACTTGCGGGTAAGCTGCATTTGCGTGCAATAAACATGCAAGCGACTTTGAATGTGGTGGGACACATTCCTGGGCATCAGTGACATGCCCACTTGTCCTACCCTGTAATATCTGTCCAGAGCTCTCTGGGTGCAGAGCGGGCAGCCCTATTGACAGTATAACAGTTTTAAAACCACTTTATTTTACAAGGGTAAAATGTGTATACGTATTCTTTTACGACAGCAAAAATGCCAATTATCGATCTCATGTACATTACTTTTAAACAACAAGGATAAAGATTCACGTTGCAGGGAAGCAGATCTTACTTGGCAGCATCTTTGAGGTCGTTGACGCTTCTCTGGGTATTTTCACCGTCTTTGAAGATGGTCTGATTGGCTACAGTCAAAATTCCATTCCTTGTGATGAAATCAGGGAAGCACCGCTGGAGGACTGAAACACATTTCATTAGTGGCCTGGCAAACAGACAGTGAGCTCTTGTGAGTTGTTGTGATTACACTTATTCAGATGTACTTACAGGGTCTGCTTGGCACGATCATAGGTGGGCAGTCTTCATCTCGTATGACTTCTACAACTGACTGAAAGGGAAATAAAAGAGATGGCACAACAATTAAAAACAAGATATGCATCATAGTGTACATTATTGTTAGAGACGGAGTGCAGCGCCGCTACTATTCAATTAACTGATCTTTCCGTTGTTTTATCTGAATCTGTCCTGTAGGTTTCTGTATATCTCTAAAATCTTGTGTGCCTGGCTGCCATTTGTGTTCAGGAAAACAATGATTTAAATTCATACTTAACAATAACATAAACAACATTAATTCACAGTTTTGTCTAAATCATTCTCAGTATGTTTTATAAAAAATTTCAAAATAACAATCTCCCTTTTAGATCTCACTTCAGCAATGTTACATTTGCAGTGAGCGTTGGTATCAATATTACCATTATTCCTGAAGCCCAAAAACGTCAGATGTGACCTGGTTGGATTGAACCCTTTCTGATGTAATACTGTCATACTTGGGATGATGTGGGAAGGGAAATCAGTGATTCAGTCCTAACAGTATGACTGAACCGTTAGGTGCTCCCACACACCACCTTACTTTCTGGTTCTTAAACAGCACCGCGCCAACGTCACCGCCACTGAACTGCTGCCAGCCGACAGAACGGGGCTGTGATGTGCATCAGTGGCTGCTAGCTCACTTCCGGCCGTCTCTCAAGGCACATTCAACTGAGCTCATTATAATCACTGTACAGATAAAGTGATGAAATCTGAAAAACCTTTTTGTGTTTCGAAGCTTTCTTGTGCAATTATATTTTTAAAAAGTGTGTCTACAACAGAAGAAGGTTCAAACTCTTATACTTTAGAAGCTCCATTTTGCCTGAATAAAATTCTGAGGACACATATGCAAATGTACAGGACCTGTCCAAAGGGAATGACAAACTATAATACACACATACCTGGGTGTCACACATGAACTGGTCTCCAAAACAATAGCAGGTGGGCACTGCATCCAGACAAGGCATGGGGTTCAATAAGTATATTTTCATCTGTTTGCAAAAAGACAAAATGGACCACTAACCATGGTCTCTCACCTTAGTGCCCTTCTCAAAGCCCGGCTTGCAGAATTGCTTGTAGTAATCCAGGTTATTGGTACTCCACGAATCCAGTAGAGTTAAAAATCTGTCAGGGCACTTGGAGACACAGAGCTGGAAGAGGGAACACATCCTCTTAATGAGAGAGCCCATCAATCTTGCATAATCAAGTGTGGAGGACAGGTTGGTGAGGAACACAAAGCAGGGCGAAAATGTGGTGGTAGAAGGGGCTTCATTCAGTCTCTTACCTGGGTTGTAGGGCACTGGAGGTTAATCAAAACTGCAGGGTTGGCACATTTCAACATGTTGAAGTAGAATAATATGGGTTTCTCTCTGTGGAGACAAATGGTGACGAAAAGAGAGCAGTCTTATTAGAAGGATTCAAAAGACAGAGAAACAGGTCCATTTCTGCAAGGCCTTATGAGCAAGCATTTAAACACAAACGTGCGCACACGCACGCACGCACGCACGCACGCACGCACGCACGCACGCACGCACGCACGCACACAGAGAGATGGGGAGAGTGAGCCATGCAGTAAAGCCTGCCATAATTAATCACAAACCATCACCGTGTATTGTGGTCAAATCCTTATGCGAGTGTAAAGATAACGGCAGGAAGCTGACGGACAAATTGGGGAACATAATTATTCCAGTGTACAATCATTTAAGAAAGATATTTTTCCACTCACGCATTGGGGTTGTTCTGGTGGCCACAGAACTGGCCGTGGCTGTCGGTTGGATAGACGACCTTCCTGGGGTCGCCATGGATCCAGGCTGAAAAGATAGCACAGCATAATTTTAACATGTGTAACCACACTAGACACATGCTCCTGAAACTGGCAGTGTCATGTTCTACCTACTGAGGTGCACACGGCTCTCTGTGGTCCTAAATGACACATGCTATCAGTCTTGGAATGTGTAGAGTAAGTCTGAGAGCTTGTGTTTTTTTATGCAACAGAGAAAATGATCAGCTACCTCAAGACATGTATTGCATTATTATTATTATTATTATTATTATTAGTAGTAGTAGTAGGTACAGCTGGGTCAAAGATGGTCCTATATGAATCTATAGGAATGAACTCTATAAGTGCATCAGGCCAAGGACATGCGTGTTTCTCTGTGGATGAACCAAGCTAAAAAAGCAACAACGGATATTTATTTGGAATGTATGCATGCATGTTAATTAAAAAGAAACATCTACACAGATGACAAAATAAACAAATCAATCCAGTTTAATTTGTTTTGTTACGTTTCTCTAGACAGGAGTAGCAGGAACCCTGAAATTCAATTTACGAAGCAATTCTTGCGTTTCATTTGTTTGCCCAACCTGAACAACACCGGGCCTTTCCCTTTACCAGTCAATGAAGTACTGTTCTGAACCTGAAGCGGTACAACAAAGACAGTCTACAAGTCTTTGACACAACAAGGATGATGAAACTTTACGAATTATACAGAAAGAATCACAGAAAATGTCAGTGTGTATTTGAAGTCACATTCATCGTCATGGCTCCTGCTCTTTTTAAATGATTGTGAAACAGTAAGTCCTTCCCATGCCCAGATTGAGAAGCGACTCTGCTGACAACAAGCTGGCAAGGGACGGCACTTTGGTGACAGCATTGGGATTTCATTTCCCCCTAATTCGTGATGTTTATCATACGTGTGAAAGAGAGGACAGAAATGTGCAGTCGGGTGTGCTGGATAAAAGTGCACGAGAAAGCGGTAAAGAAAAATGAGACAGTAGAGAGAGAGAGAGCGACAGTAGACTTGAGGCAAAATGGAAAGAAAGGAAAGCCAATGAGGAGATTCACCATCCTGCATGCCCTCAGTCATTTGCAGACAAACTGGACTTAGTCACACTCAAGTGAACTAGACAGCTTCAAGAAAATTTGAATGAAATGAGAGCCAGAGGGAATCACTGGTCATACAAGCTGAATGTTGTGGTGAATCTCCCTCTAATTAAAAGACTAGCCCATTCTCTCGGGGAGCTGCATTTCTCAACTCCCACGCAATTTCAACAATCAGACATTTTGTTGAATAGCCCACCATGAAATTATGAATAAATAAAAAAAAGAAACAGCTTGTGTTCTCTTTAAGTGTCGGTGCATCCTGTGGAGTAGAGCAAGCCCATTTTGTTTGTGGTGAATTATGATTTTGCCAAATTATTGTCATAGGCAGACACTTTCACTATATGACCAGACCAGAACATATCATAGTGTGTGTGTGTGTGTGTGTGTGTGTGTGTGTGTGTGTGTGTGTGTGTGTGTGTGTGTGTGTGTGATTCAGGACTTTGCAATCAGCAGCAATGTGTCAAACTCACCCACGGTACCCAGTGCGATGTAGCCGAGGATGACAATGATGAAGATAACACAGCACACCAGATCAGTGCAGCTCCTAGAAGGGAGAAAAACAAATAACAGATGAGTGACACTGGAAAGATTAAAAGCATAAAATAAGGTAATTTATGAATGGTTGTCCTGAGAAAAATACATGCACAATTTATGTTGATTGTGTGTTTAACTATTTCGTTGTTGTGAGTTTGAGCTTTATATCTGGGTGCAGCATTTGCCACCAGGTATAACAAGGTGTCATCTGTATACTCTCCTTTCAGAGAAACTGCAGTGGAGATCTACTGACTTTCTAATGAGACCCTGAATCCCCCCCAGAATTAACTGTCCCACGGGCACAGACAGCTATTTGAAGTTTGCCTTTCTCTCCACAGCATCCTCTGCTTGCTAGTTTAAAGCAGCGTCTCAGAGTCTCTCTCTCTCTCTCTCCTTCTTCTCGGTCTCTCTCCCACAACAAGCTTTCATCCCCTCCTTTCCACTCGGAGAGAAGCTGTCAGTCCAGCCCCTTTTTAAGAAAACTATTCAGACTAGGAGTACTGAGCCCAGCCTTGAATAAAGCCAAGCTCAATCCACTGTGCCCAGTAGTACCATACAAAGGACATACATAGGCTCCCTCTAACACCATACGCAACGCAAATTGACTTGAGACCCTCATCTCCTCCAGCTTTCAACCCTTCTCCTCTTTCATCCAGAGGAGCGAAGCCAATGTCAAAAGGAGGCCTGCGATCTGAGATGTGACAATGTTTCCTCTGTGTAGTTCTTTGAAGAGTGGATTGTCCTTGTTTTGTATGCAGCATGGTTACATAGTTCTATACAGGCTACTTTTCAGCCTCCAAATACAATTTCATGAATAAGTAGCAGACAGTGAAAAGAGCACTGGTGCACACAGATCAACCCATACCAAGAGGGATACATATAGCTCAAAATAGACACTAATACATTTACATTAGTCAGTGTAGTGTTACTCAGCGTAGCCTCTTATAATCAATTAATCAATTAGGGTAATTAGGTAATTTGGGTAATTTGTGTAATTTAAGTTTGCATTGCAAATGATCCCAGACTGTTTATAAGTTTAGGAGCTACTTTCAATGGTCCTGCATTAATAACTGCAATAAAGCTTGAAATATATGTTAACAGGCTGCTCTGGGAGATTGGTTTGTGCTGAACTTAGCAATATAGAGGATTGGGAATGTTTTCTGTCCCAGCAGGGCTGCTAATTCTTCTCGTTTCTCATTTCAAAATAAGATGACTCCATTATCACAGCTCTCATCTAAATTACATTGAGACGGTGGATACCTGCAAAATTCAAAATATGATATCTCCACCTATAGTCCATCTGCTTTCTACCTTCAGGCAAACATCCCAACATCAGCCAAACCTCCAATAACTGACACTGGAAGACAAAAGACTAAACAAGCAGTTGGTTGCCGTATGAAATGAGACTTAGGGACTTGGTGTAAACCATTTTTCCCCGGAAAAGCACAGCAATTATTTTTGGGAGATAATAGAGAAACAAAAGCTGCAAGTGGGCACAGCTCTGCCTGGGGAAGACAGCTACAGTTTCACACTGGCAGTGAATATGAGGAGTATAAAAACAACCTGACACACTACAAGCAAAGCTGTTGCTGATGTTGTGCATATTATTAACAAAGAGAGACAAGGGAGTACTATTTCATCACATTCAAAAAAAGAACAAGGGAAAAGGCTGTCAGGGTTGCCATGGCAATGGTTGCATTCCTTGTCTTTGAATCCCTCTCCTTCCTTTAGCTGGAAGATAAGTTAGATATCACTCAGCAACACATCATGGATGATTAAAGGGGGAGATCTGAGGGGTGGGGGTATAAAGCCGACCTTGCCTCTCCTACGCCATAATATGTTACTGTAGATCTGTCTGCATTATTAAGACAAAGTGCACACAGCACCACGGTGCGTATGCAAAGTCACCTTTGAAGCATGCAACGGTGAGTGTTGAAGAGAAGCTGACAAAGTGAGAGGGAGGGGGTGGGGTGAAAACAATTTTGCTTCGTTCTCTTATCTCAGAAAAGCAGACCAAATCCAAAAGTACAAATCTATTCGGACCCCAACCTGGCCCCTTCAGATGTGAAGTGGGACCAAAGGGACCAAAGCATTGCCCTGCCTGTGTACTGAACTGGGAAGGCAGTGCTGCTTTGAAAGAAAGAAAAACAAATCTGCACTGGAAGTTCTGTCAGAGCAATAAGAAACTTTTGTGTCAAGTGTTATATTTGCTGGGCTGATATTCTGAGCGAGCCAAGGTGACACAGATGGCAGCAGTGCCACGGAATAGCATGGGTCCCATTGTAGTGTGACTCCGCCAGCCTGTCTCTGCTTTGTAACAGACATGAACAGGAAAGGACATTTGGAAGGGTCAAATGTGCACACTATAGGGATATTTCTCACGGCCATAAAGCCAAGAGGGACTTATCTGACAAACACGAGGGCCCTTTAGGTAAGTTGTCACACATGCTATGGTGGCAGGAAGCGACGGACTTGTAAAGGAAGTCAATTTGTTTGTGAGTGCACATCAAAAGGCATTACTACATTGCAATACGGTTGTGCAGTTGTGGCTCCTGTGTGTATATTTTGGACCCAGACTATATACTGTATATTATATTGTCCCAGTTTGAATGAACACTACACCGTGCCCACTTCTGTATGTACTTTAGAGGACTGCTCAACAACCACAGATATGGTTACTTCATTTTGGCACCGAGCTCGCATGAGAACAAGACGACCACAGAGTCGGTTCTCTCCCAGTTCTCATTAAGAAAAGCCTCTGAGCCACAGAAACATCAAAGTATCCTTGGTGCCTTCACCCAGCTGTAGCAGTGAAATGGGCTGGAGAGGGTGGGATAAAGAGACACAGGAGGTATGAAACATGCCTTTACAGCAGCCTGACAAACTGATATTGAACATAAAAGAGATAAGAGCTTACATTACCTCAGAAAATTACTAAATCATCAAAAAAGCCTGCGGTGAAACCCTCGAAGGATTTTTGCTTTATTGCAAAATTCTGCTCTTCATTGTGCTAGGAAATCAGGTAGTCATAAAAAGTAGACTTCATTTTAAATATCCTTATTCATTTTTGGAGGGACATTTTTGCAGTTCATAGGTCTGTGATTCTAAATGAAGATCACATCTGTAAAGCACCGTCATTGTCAATCTTTTTTTGGCATATGTGAGCTCACTTTTAAGTGCCTAAAGTATCACACCAGTTGCCAATTTTATGGGAATCAATTTACAAGACATCTTTTTTTTAATTCCATTTTTAATATATTGTATCGAAATTATGGCGTCACGTCACGTAGCTAGCTGTGTGACGTGAATACAATTGTAGCCCTTATGAGGCAGATGGTAGGCTGTAATTCATCAGGAGAAGTGCTTCGTGTTTCTGGTTGAAAAACGGGAGACATCTCGATGCAATAGCCCCGGTGATGTGTGGACTACATCTGTTTGGGTGTATCTGGCTGGGTAATAGTGTGTGTCATTGGGCTAACTCCAGCCACCAGCTTGACTTATGGCCATTGATTGTGTGGTGGAGTGGAGAGAGCTGCCAGCACTCGGCCTCAATCTTTATTAACGTGGCATGACGAATGATCAATCTATCAGCGCACCGACTTGGGTGTGTACCAAAAAGATTATACAATGGGAAAAAAATCAATATACACAGAAGACAGTGTCAAATTGTTAAAAGGTCAGGCCAAAAACAATAACAAAAAAACAAACAAAGTCCTAATGGTATGTACATACACATATAGTTTTTAATCTATTTAAGTTTTGAGATATCCGTCTCGAGATTTCTGCTGACATGTCTTGTGCATCGAAAGTATTATTATCGATTATGATCCTGCTACATTGTTAGATGCAACAACTATAAAGCAAAATGTGGTGGTGTTGAGTATGTGTAGTACCGGTTTTTAACGGGCCCTCTGAAGTTTGGGTCAAACTTGCGAGGCTCACCTATAAGAAAAGCAGAGTAGGGTAAGATTACAATCAAATAGAACAAAAGTAACATTCACTGACAAGAGTAAGTAACATGTCCAAATGGTTATGAGCAATATTTCCCAACATCGACACCATATACTACAATAATAAAGTGCACCAGTAAAGTTAACCTGCTGTTCTATTCAACTGGCCAGGAAAAACTAACAAGGCCATTTTACAGTGCAGGTCTCATATCAGGACTGCGGTGAAGAGGGGTGATCATGCTATAAAGAAGATAAAGCAATAAAAGCCAAAAAAATGTAGCGAACACAGAAATACGATAAATCATTTTAACAACTCTAAGGCCTCAGCCAAACAGCGTATATGGGTCACAGTGAGGATTCCCCATTTGACCCAGCAAAGTGAATACTGAACCACTGTTGCAAGCGCCATCAGTGACCCGAGGGGATAACTCCCTCTGCGGGCTCTTGCAGGTAGGAGGAAGCATTTGCATTCATCACAGGCTTCTTCTTTGGTGCCCAAGTAGTCTCTAGCCCAGTTGAAACTAAGTATGACGTGACTGAGGACCTATTAATCACCACACATGGAGCGTAATATCTCCAAGCAGCTGGAGCAGACTTCGGGGCAGCATGAGTGGGCCAATCTCCCATCTGCCCATTCTCCAATTTGATCCTGTCGAGAGACGTACAACCCAGCCCTGTTTCTAAAAATGTGAGGAATGAGTGCACTGTACCATGTACATATCATGTTCTGAATGTACTGTAAACTTGAATAAGTCCGAAATTTAAGAAGCACATAAGCCTTTTAGTTCTATCAGCAAATACAATTAAAAGACCAACGGCAAAAGCAAATTTATCCTAATAATAAGTATTGACTAATTGATTGAGCTAATGCCTCCATCCCATAGAGCTCCGCGATAATGCAAAAATGATTAAAAACACATTAAAAAGCCATACTGTTGCACTGGGTGATATAATCTTCCACTACAATCAACTTGACCAGTGTAGTTTATTCTGGAACAAGTCCACAACTGTAGTTTTCAATATGACCATGCTTAAAAAGTTGTGTGTGCCGTGGCTGCAAAACTGTGAATAAATTTTTTTTGGAGCATCATCTGGCAATCGAGACAGAAGACAATTAAATTAAGGAACAACACTGTTAAAGATAGGTAGGTTTGTTCACTGTTACAATCATTAAAAAGCCAAAAGCAGCATGCATACATTCAGAGTACCTTCAGTAGCTTGCGTAGCACACAAGTGCTACCGCTCGTTAATGATGTGCTCACATACTCTGTTAGCTCCACAGGATTTTACGGCGCAATGGAATATTTTTTAAATGTATATCTCCTTTTAACCTCTCCGGGCATTCTCACTATTGCTCATGCTCCAGGCACAACATTTAACTATGGCGAGCTCGAAATCCACAAAAGCAGCCTGAAAACTAAGCTACTTTTGCCCAGTGAGCAACTTTCATAGGATCAAACAGGGAACTATCTTTGAACGCAGCATTCAGCGCTCCATGGTATACACTGAGTAATAACCCTAGACATTATCAATAAATATACTGTAGCTAATGTCTTAGAAATTATGATTCAATATTTAATTTATTTTTGGTTAACAAACTTTGGCATTGATGCCAAACCATCACTGACGACACACAAAAATAACATCGCATAATTGACTTTCCGTTGATTGGATAAGGTGAACATGATGAATTTCATCACTTTACTGGAGAAAATGTATACTTCTTCCTTAAGAAATAAACTACAAAACAAAACGTGAAGTTGTCTCTTGTGATGTACTGCTATGCTTAAGCAAAAAGGTCATTATTTTACCACAGAAATAGCCTTTTTTTCACCAGATGAACTAAACCAGGAGATGCGACGTACACTTGTCTCTGCCAAACGGTGAATTTATTGTGTTGTCAATACCATCCATACTTCCACTAAATGTCTTGGTTGGTCTGCATTACAAGACCATATTGGCTTTCCTTCGTCGGCCCATAAAGGTCAGCAAATAGCCAAATACAGTAAATGCAAAAATAACAGCAACATCTCTTTGATGTCTCTAACAAATTTAACACAGAGACATTGGTGTTAAATCAATTATGACACTGTGAAGAGCGTATACTACCCATCTGTTTATAATGAAAGAACTGCGGCTAATCATTGTACATGAAAGTAAAAGAATTGCGGTTAACAAAAGTTAACTAAAACATAATTATCATAAATGGAGTAAAAGAGCTGAACCTCAAGAAAACTTCTCTTTAAAGATTTTTTTTTATTGAATATAGCCTGGACTGGACACAATTGCGAAATGAGAAACGATATAATACAATACATGCAATAAAAAAAAGGTCTCTGCCTAGAATAACTGAGTCAGCACAGTAGAGCCTGGAGGCGGCTACTCACGAACCACCAGCTACACATCCCATAAGTAAAGTTACCACAATCATCTGGCCATGGTGGAATGCCTTCGTGTTGCGGCAAACAAGGTTTCTAAAGCCAATATTTCTGCATGAAGTTAAGGCGGATGTTACACACATTTCCATGTGTGAAAGTATGCATTCTTGCCTGCCTTTCCCCACTGGGATTTCTCTACCAGCCTCCATACAGCAGTGGCAGTCTGAAGGATAGAGATGCCAAATTGCTGGGCCAACAGTAAAATAATGTCAGGAAAAGTGACAACAGTTTCTCTCACCAACCACCCCGGTGCCCTTAAGCTGCAGAGTCAGCAGCAAAAACAAATGCACTTGCATCTAGGTGAGTAATTGTCACATTTCAGTTTTCGTTCATTCTTACAAAGTACATACTGGAGAGGGGCAAGAATTATGGCAGATGGAGAACTGCATGTGTCAAAGGTTACAGTTGGCTGGTCTCATGACCGCATGGGGCTCTGTGCAGATATTAGATCATGAGGAAATTTCTACTATTATGACCATTTTAGCTCTATGTCAACATCAGTGTGAGAGGCTATCCTTGATTTGAGAGGCTCCATGTGCTTTTTTTTCTTTTGTCTTTGCTGGTAAAAACCCTATGTGTGTGCCGAACCATCTGCTTGGCTGTCACTGAAAGCAACTCACTTTAGTTGTGTTTCAGGTCTAAAAATGTGAGATGGTCTGGGTTGAGTGTGTGAATTCCTCAGCCAAGGACACAATGTCACCAGACCAGGTGCTCACTGCAGCATTTGCAGAGCACTAGCACTGAATTTAAGCTACGCTGTTTTTCAAATGACCTACAATGTTGAGAGCTCAAAGATGTTTGCCCAATCGATGCATCATACACATAATCCTGTATAATGACACATATTGAGATTTTTTTCTTTTCTTTCAATAGTTTCATAGAATATGGGAGAATGAACAATGCTGCTAACAAACCAACTACCACAGGGCAATTTAAGTGCGTCAAACGTCACGAACCATGGTCGAGCACGTGTCGAGCACCATGTGAACTAAAAACAAGCTCCATACCATAGCAATTCAATTTGAATTAGTTACATTTGTTTACCTACCATATTGAATTTTTTTTTTGCAAAAATAACTCAATCTCATACCGTTACAACCTTATCAGCAACTCTGCATGACGTACTGACGGAGTAAGCTACTCCATTGTGTTGTGCCGGAAGTTGCCTCCAATTGTTTTATATCCCAATGGTTGTTGCTACACCCACATGGCCAGCAGGTTGCATCACATTAACTCACATCAGAGCCAATTAGAGATACAGCTGCTGGGGGTGAACAAGATTCGTAGCTGGGTAATAGAAGGGGCCCAACGTAAGCGGAATTCATATGGATTTAAAAAAAAAAAAACTAATTTCATTGATCCTCCTTGGTCGTGTGAATAATCAAAAACATAAGGTCCTCCTCGGTTGTGTGACTAATCAAAACATAAGGTCTCCACTGTGCGGGAGAAATTGTGACACAAACAAGTTAGTCCATATGGTGAGGGCAAGTTGAATCACACTGAGATCAAGGAGAGCCAGTGGTGAGAGGACAGATTGTGGTGCAGTGACTGTCAGGGAGCAGGACTTTTTTTCCAGAGTCATGTGTGGTTTCTTGATCAGCCCACTGTTTGGAGTTGTGGAGGCTGCCGGTGTGTCCAGCAAGAGGACCAGCAGGCAAGCAGCACGGTCCCCCGCCAATGCGCCAACTGATAAACAATGAGGGCAGTCGTTATGTTGTTCAAAACCCAGCATACAAAACTGTCTGACGGAGGGAACTAAAAAACAAACTGATTGTTGCATACTCCCCGACAGCAAAAACACATTATAGTGTAGTGTACAGCATACTAAAATATTATGGAGGATTACATACCCCTTCGCTCTAACACAATAACGTTCAGGTGATAAGAGATTGTGCTTATTCAGCACAGATAAAATTAGCTGCTGTTCCATCTCACTACATCAGCTTGACTCCTTACACCAGGCTGTTGTACTTTTCTCTGTCCCACAAAACAGATTTCAATGACGGGTTGATAGAGGAAATAGAGGACAGTGAAAATCATCAGTGATGCCTGGATACAAGCAGACTCTGCATTAGATGACGGCGGTTTAGACTGCACTGCAGTGTGTCAGTGCAGGAGACGAGGGTGGTGCACTGGATGTGTGCTGCTGGCTGTAGTCAGGCTGAGAGAGTGTCTGTGGTCAACAACATTCGGAAAAAGCCTGGCAGGCATGCTGCACTGGGACGGCTAAAGTCACCGTTAGCTCCACTGACGGCCGGTCTTCTCTATTGACATAGTGTTGAATAACGCCACGTGTCCTGCTGTGACCGAAAGGTTTACGCGAAACACACCAATCATGGTGGTAATCAAAGGCTCCGAGGCAATGAGGCTGGACGGGGTGAGGAATTACACATCAGGATCAGACAAAGGCTTTGGCAGTAATATTCGCTCCGAAATCCCATTTGCATTAGCGGCAAGTCTGCCATAGCAACAAGATCTATGGATCAGGTTACAGTGGTGAGGACCTAACACCGTAAACTAAGTCTGTGACACACAAATATTTTGTGATAAAATGCCTCCTTCCAACAGAGGTTTAATGAAAGCGCTCAAAAAAAGGATTGGAAGGCAGTGTGAGAATGCCTCAATTTGGAGTCCGTACCGCCTGTCAGGCGGATTCTAAAGTATGTGCTGGGATTGACTGCTGAGAATCAACTTCAGAGTGCCTGTGCAGAGGGGAAAAAAGCCAGATGTAACAACCCAGCCTGGAGAGATAAAGCTTCAGCTGAAAGTCAGAGAAGCAGTTCATCGCCTTGTATTTTACAATTTGGGAGGAGACTAAACTGCACAATTATCTCCTGCAGCTCACTTTATCACAAGGTGAGACTGCTCATGGATTATGTTCACATCTACTGAGTCACATAATTTAGACTTTATGTGGCAAACATCACTGCAGATACTTTGAGATCTGATAATGTGAGAGCAAGCCAGCGAATGAAATGGCATCGGCCTATACAGTAAATATGGAAATCTTAAAAGCACAAAATTGTGAAATATAAAATGGTAGGAATGTTAATCATACAGTACAGTGCTTTAATGACCCTCCACAGTAAAACTTTCTTCACTTTCTCCATCCCGTTTCCACAACCCACCCCCCAGCGTTTCCCCGCTCGTCATCCAGTACACAGACACATCGACGCGGGCAGACACAGGCACCAGTGTGCCCAGGCCCCACTGTCCAACACAGGCCTCTTTCATACCGTGGTCAGGCAAACAGCTCGAACACTGCAGGTGCTCTACATGGGCTGGGTCAGAGGGGCCATTTGGGGAGGACTTTTTTTTGTTGTTGTTTTCACTCTGCTGATTCACAAACATTTCTAAGACCTGGAGAGAGAGAGTAGAGTGCTGTGAGTTTGCACTCCTGTCAAAACCACATTGGGCTTAGATCCAGCTACAAATAAACAAAAAAAGTAAAAATAGAAATTTTTAAAATTCTGCATAATGATGTTGCTCAGCAGGGTAGGCACATCCTGTAAGCCTGAACGCTGTATACAGTATGTTCATTCATAATTGATGAAAGCGCTGGCTTCTGCCAATCCAGAGAGGAAAGCAACATCAGTACCGTGGCTTTGGGCTTTTACTCGAGTTTGTATTTCTAATTTCGCAGTGTTCAGGTTTCTCCTGAAATTTGAGTGTTGTGCACATGGCACAATAGTAACAAAGCTGCTTGGATGTATCACTGTCATAAAGATAAGGGGACAAGTAAAGCTGTGATAGGATACGAGCCTGGGAGGAGGTCATAGGGTAGTCTGCGGGGTAGATATTCACTGTCAGTGTTTCACAGCCCAAACAGAAAAAAAAACATACACAAACAAACAAAAAGGAAGCGGGTCATGGGGGGGAGGGGTCAAAAATGTACCGTCAAGGTTTCACTTGTGTCAGGCTACACTATTTAATTAACCCTAACTCATACACACAAAACAAAACTACACACATTGACTATTGGGAACCGCATTATGATCAAGGAAGTCTCCTACACTCAACAGAAAAGAAAAGAAGTAAAAAAAAACTGAGCAGAAATAATCAAAGCAGTTAAAAAGCTCCAGATGGCTCCCCCTTTTCATAATATTAAAAATGTCGAGAGATAATACAGACAAACACCCTCCATGTAGCACCATCACTCTCTTTTTCTCTGGCTTACTCCCATCGCCCTTCTGTATCCAAAAACATCTTTGCTGCAAGATGCAGCGCTCTTATTTCCCCCCACTGGACAACAGTACAACCTTTCAAGTGCTTGTTTCCTTATTGAAACAAGACAACAACATACAGATCTCTGGTTTAGGTTTTTACTTAGCAGAGTCCCCTGGGATCCTCTCAACTATTAGCAGATGCTCAAGGAGTACTTGGCAAATCTGGTTTGGTAGCCCACTGGGTTAACGCCTATCTGTGCACGAACAGTGTTTACAGGGCATATTTCCAGAGGCAAGCTAAGACAAAGTGGATAGTGGGATCCGGGTTGGGATTCGACCCCCAAGAGAGGACTTAGCATCTGAGTGCGTCAGCCGCTGACAGCTAGCCTGCTGCTTTGAGCGGAGAAGTGGCAGTATTGTGGCTGGCGCTTTGTGACCTTGGTTACTTCTGTGGGAGCCTCCAGGCATTTCAGTGGCAGCCTTGTGTTCCTGTGAAACGAGGCTCGCACCCACTGCTGTAGATCAGTGACAGGCTCAACTGGCTCCGGCCTGGATTAATAAAGACTTAATACATAAGAGGATATGCCTCGTCTTGATATCCAAATATGCAATACACACACCAATGCGAATTCACACACGTATAAACACACACACCACAACATATGTATGAATCTACACACCACTACAAATGCACACATCCTTTCTCATACTCGGTATTCAAGACTTGTCTTGAAACTTAACTAATTACTCTTTTTCTCGTATACAACTTGATGAAAACAGATTCCTGTACAACATCTCACACTGTAGCCAGATGTATTTTTTCATGTTTCAGGAAAATAAGATTTTCAGGACTCTGTACTGATCTAAACGATTAATAAAGGATTTTTTGCCGTGTATGCTAACACAGAAAAATCCTCATCTCTCTTTGCACATTAAAGTTTTATGTTAGGCGAGATTCATCTGGGCCCAGATTCGTAATGGTAGGAATAATTAAACTTTGCTATTGCACATTTCATGGAGAATGAGTTAATTTCCATAACACTGTTTTTTTTTTATTTTATCAATTGCATATTTTTTGTAGTCTGAAGGTCATCAAGTGTAAGCAACACTTTACACGAATGGCATTTAAGTCCACAAAGTGAATCTCTCACTGACTGTCAGTGACGTGGCTTTATATAAGTGCATGTATGAGTGTCACAGCACATCACAGATTCTGAATCTTGATTATTTGAAAGAAATGTTAATGCACTTATGTAATGTAATGAGTCTATGCCACAAGTTATACAATATAGATTTCATAAACCAAGTGATGCCCTCCTCAAGGTAGGAGTAGGGCCATTGCCTTCATTTGGTCAATATAACAGGCAGGGTTGGTTGTCTTGAGAAACTAGCATGACTGCGCTGGATTTTTAAAATCATCCAACTGAAAAACCCAGCCCAGTGTTGCCAACTCTTTTCTGATCCATCAACGATAGCTCCAGAAGTTGCTAACACTAGCAAGAAAGTGGCCAAGTCGGCCCCACCGACAGCCCATCCTTTCAGGCCTCCCTCTTAAGCCACTCCCCCCAAATTATCATAATGAACATAAACAACAAACATGGCTATTGTTAGAACGTGACAAGCAATGAGCACGCGGGCATAATATGCGCAGGCAGGCAGACAGGCAGACAGGCAGACAGGCAGACAAGCAGACAGGCAGGCAAGCAGACAGGCAGGCCATCCTGCTGAATGAAATGATTGGATGGGCTCATTACAGTCCTGCAACAGCCACAGATACCTCATTTCTTTCTTCTTTTTAAAAGAAAATCAGATTTGAGTCATTGATTTCTGTCGGGATGTAATGAGAATTTCAATAAAAATATGAATAATGTTTTTGATGAAAATTACCAACCCTGCCTTTAACATCACTTCACTGTCTGTGTGTTCTCCAACAAGGAATCCTCTGAACCTCTGCCTTTCAGCAGTCTGCACACATCAAACTCAGATTAGCGTCAACAACACTAAAACGCTGATACATCTAAGCAAACCTAAGGCCCTCACCTGTGCAGGAAAAAAAGCATGTTTGCAACATGAGAACATCGTGTCTCTTTTGTTCTTAGGAGAATGATTAATTTGTTTTGATCAAGAGAGCTGCATCATTTGGCAGATTAAACCTATCAAATGTAATTTTGAGTCTCACTGTGCACCAGAGACTCAAAACCTACGTGTCTAGCATGAAGGTAGCTTCATCTCTCACTCATTTTCCGGTGCATCTTTGGCTTGTGTTCCATAAATCACTGCCAATGTCACTTAGTCTTCTAGTCATAAACAAACACTGACTGTATTTGTACTGCAAATGAGAAATTTAAAGTCTCCTTGCTGTCGCCTAGAAAGTCGCTTCACGGCTAAATGTCCCATTTTCACGGACTTGAACAAATCCCCATCCAGTTCTGTGCAGAAGTGAATCTGAAATTATTTACTGACTCACCCTATTATTAGTGTGAATAATATACTCAATTTCCAGGCACTGGCAATGCTATCTATTTAGAAAAGACATATGAAATTAGTAGCAAAAGAACATAACCTTGTTAAAAATAACGAGCAGATATGCCATAAAGACTAATAAAATGTGTAGAAGCACTAGGGAGTGAGCGTCGGTCTCCATTTGAGACAAGTATTTGCAGAGGACGGTGACACTTAAAAAGCCCATGATGGTACTTAGTCCTGGATGCAAAATGGGCCATTTGAGCCACAACCTTCTCTGACAGCAATTTCACAGGAAGAGGCTGCGAATGTTTGATTCTAAACCAAGGCTCTCAGCTTTCCGTCATTGACTCTGTATGAAAATGCAGCGTTTAGGGAAGCTGCCCATGCGAGAAATTTGTTAATTAACAGTGTGCCCGACTCAACACTTTCTGTGGTGAATGGAACTCATATCTAAATTGTTACCTACAAACCTGTCACGGAATGATTATGAGCTATTTTCTTCTTTTATGACTGACTGAACAGAATAAGCCCACTGAACACTTGCTACATACTTAGAAACGTTACATAATATACTCGCACTTCAATCTGGCTCAAACGGCTGAACGTGAATGATGGGAAGGTAGGTAGTTATGTTTTTTAAGCAGCTGCTTAAAAAACATGGCTCAACGTATTAGTGCTCACTTGATTTTTGCTGCTTTTCACAAGGGCATGTAATTTATTCTCATTAAAAGAAAAATCCAACAATATAATATGTTAGGACTAGGTGATAACTCAATGTTGATGTGGAATGGCATCATAACAGTCCATCATCCTGCCTTACCTATCGTCTACTTCAGTTAGTGATTCCCTTATTTCCCAGAAACATACTAATCACCTTTCAAGAGAGTAGGATGGTTTCCGGTTGAGAAAAACATTAGCAATTCTTCCACAAAACATGCATTGTGGCTGCTGTTCATAAAGAAACGGGTGTCTCTGCCTTTTCTATTTCCTCTCGTGTGACAGCTGAGTGTCACTGCAATGTGGCAAGTCTAGAAAGAAACCCTTTTCATTTGCTTCTGCGGAACGGACATCAAAATCAACTGAGTTTAGCAAGTTGGACAAGATCTATCCAACCAGCTGAACTGGAAATAATAAACTGGATAGAATCATCCACTTCCACTTGGAATAAAACAAGTAAACCACTACAGAAAGCCAGAAACCGTGGGTACATTACAACATTTTTGTTACTGTGCACTCCATATTTAGTCAAATATTAGTTTCCAATGTAATTTGTCAACACTATGAGGTAGAGTATGCCAATGTAAAATGTGTCTTTGTGTTCTATGCTCAGCTGTGAGACCAACATTTTCTGAATTGCTCTTTTGCCGAGCAAGCTAATGGAGCAAAAGCGCCAGGGAGCCAATAACATAAAGCAGCTGACCTAAACACAGTGAGGCCCCATAACTCCATCCAATGTTCCGCTAGCTATAGGTCAGTGGATGCAGTTCAGCAAAATTATGTTCCTTAATTAAACTGTCTCAATATATCCTATGTAATTCTCTGAAGAGTAGCACTTGAGTTGACACAATAGAAGATAATGCAGGTATATGTATTATGTATATGTATTATATTGTCCTCTGTAATGATGTTCACCCTGCATCCAAGTAATGTACATAATAATAATAATAATAATAATAACAACAATAATAATAATAATAATAATAATAATAATAATACACAGGCTCTACTTTGTGTCCCACTCCAAATCTGCGCTAGGATGTTTACTTTACTTTACACATAATCTCCAGTGTCAGGTTTATGGTGATAAGGTTTGAAGGCCCCGATGGTGAGCTGCATGTCTGCCGAGAGCAGTGAGAATCAACTACAGATGACAGGTTGCAGTAGTGATTGGCAGAGTGCTGTAGTCATGAGGTCTGAGGGACATTTGGGGTCAGCGTGTGGGAGACACAGTATTTTTTTCCATCAAGGGCCGTCAGGAGCAAACCTGGCAATGCCCGAGTCACTCTAAAACTGTGCAGCTACTCTATCAAAAGATCAAGCCTCCTTGACAGTCATTTTGGTTGTAAGTGTTACATACAACTTGGGGTCGGATGATATCTGTATGTAACTGATAATTATGTGGAAGGCTCTGCAGACAATGATAAGCATGACATAAAAAAGTTAATAATTATATAAAGTTCTGCGTTATAACTGGGGTTGGACAGATTAGCTGACCGTGTTTTTGGTCTATACCTTTGCGTTTGGGTGAATCGGAGAAATTAGATGAGTGCAGACATGATTAAAGTCCCTCCTTGACTACAGCATTATAAAAACAGCTTTTTAACGTTTTTGCAAAGACATTTTTCTTTGAAAGGAGACAATAATTGTCCTGTTAGTGTGGTGGATCATTTAGTCTGGGTTGCACATGATAACCTTGCAGTGGTACACTGACACATTAATAACATTGTGAAAGAAGTACTAAGTATTTATTTTTCAATGATTAAATGGAAGATTGCTAAAATATAGAGAACAATATTTTTTATCTGTGGAAGAATGAATACTAGTATCAAACCTCAAAAAGCCACCAGTGTGGTAAACATCACCAGTGTAAGTGATTCTTTGTCTCAGAGGAAAGCCACTGTGTGGCATCTGGTGGTGATAAAGGATTATTTTTGCTTTGATAAACAACATGCTTACGAAGGCAGGCTAATGGACAGAAAATCTGCCCATGTGTTACATCCTGGAGCATTGGAAATGCCCCATGGAGACTATAAATCCTTTGTTATCATTACCGATCACAGAGGACATTGCGTTGAATCTTTATTACCAACAGAACTACCTGGACTGCATTTATTACAGTGTTGTATAATGTGGGCAATAAGAGGCAGAGGAAAAGTGGAGATAAACACTTATTGTTGTTTACAGTCTACTGCAATGTTCTAATTTATATGTAAAAAAAATATATATATCACATCACAGGAACTAACTGATGCTACGGAGGTTAGACTACAGTTATATTTACTGTGTATTTGATGTCCACCTTTAAATAGCCAACCGACTGAATGTGAGCTGTGTTCGCTGACGTTCCTGTAAACTAACGTTACAACAAGGGGTTATTAAACGATTAACTAGTCTATTAATCGATTGCCAAAATAAATGAATCAACATTTTGTATTGTATTGAAGTCTTTCGGGTAACAATAGGACAGATTTAAAAAGACATTAGGCTACTTTTTTATTTTTCTTTACACGTAAATAACCATCATTATTGATCGATATATATATCTATATATAAAACGCTATATATATCTGCGTTTACAACAGAGACGAAGTGATGACAAGTGGAGGAAGAATGAAAGTGATTCGACTCATTGTCTCCTATTGAGAGGACTTCTTCACCAGGTAAACAACACAAAAGGCAACCCAGGTAACGTTAAATCACCGGAGTTCACCAGGTAACGTTAAACTAACGCCACAGACAGATTCAACACACACACACACACACACACGCGCACACACACACACACGCACACACACACACGCACACACACACGCGCGCGCACACACGCACACGCACACACACACACACACACACACACATGAAAAAAAGAGACGTTAGACGTTCGGCGACTTATTCGAACGTTGGTAGCCGTTTAAAACACGAGACGACCGTTGACGTTACTGCGCATTCGATGTCAACCGTTAACCGTTAAATAGCCCCTAAAAATAGTTAGCAACTGACAATGGGAGCCAGCTAACATCCCTGTAAATCCCAGCAAAAGGGGGGTTAAACATCACTCGGGCTAAATAACACACCGTTATATCGTGTTGTCATGTCGTCTCGCGGTACAGGGGGGGGGGCACATATATTTTGGCGTTTACAACAAAGACGAACTGACTCACCATAATACGTGGAGGGAATGTCCGTCTTTCTAGCCATGGCACTTAGTGGGACAAATGCAAAGTCGCCTCGGTTTTGGAGACCGCATATGAGAGTCGAGGTGAACCGCAGTTGTTTCAGTGCCTTTCGGCGGTCCCGTCGAGGAATAAACACAAGGAGCAACCTGGAGAGGTCTTGGGGCTCTTCGGAGGATGCTTCGGCCACGCAGCTGAGCGTCAGTCGTGTTTACAGCGCGACGTCATTAATTATTCCAAAACGGTCTTAAAGGGGACGTGCAACGTGGCCGCTGCCGCTAAATGTCCTGTTTCCCTTTGTTTGGATGCGCTTTAAAAGCACGTCGTTTCTGTGCAGTTTGTTCGCTGACACGAATACGTGAAGGGTTTGTAATGATGCTGGACAACGGAGGAGGGCTTAGTACACGGTCTGTGTCTGCAATAAGAGTGGTGCATTCCTGGATGCCTCTTTTTGTTTATTAATAATACAACCAATATTGCAGGCAGTATTTTTTAGGAGGCAGCGACACATCGCTTCACAGTGAGGCGTTCAGTGGAGAAACACTGCCCTCAGCTGGGCTTTCTGCGGCTTTGCACATATTGTTCTCCTATATGTTCCTCAAAAGAGTTTCCACTTGTTCTAGCTGATTAGTGTGATGTTGGGTGGAGATATGCTGGAATTATATAAGGTCACCAAATTTCAAGCACTTATAATAATGATAAAGGTGTAACTTCTCTCACCCAAACAGATGCAAGAAAACTAACAGGAGGGTCAGAGAGACGTTAATCAAGCACATTACACGCCCACCTGCGTGTGTGGTCAAGGTCCTTTTATGTAAAGGTAAAGAAAATATTACACACATACATGTGGGCCCTTTAAATCCATTATTATTTCATGTGTGACCAGTAAGCAGTGTTTCATTATTTTAGCATGATCCAGGTGGCTCTTACTCACTCACTCACTCACTCACTCACTCACTCACTCACACACAGTTGTCCATTGTTGGGTAATTTAAACAGTAGACTACATCACAGTTTATGAGTTATGTGTTTTGCATGTAAAAATGTGTTCTGCAAAAAAAAGTAGAGAAATATAGAGGAGAAAAAAATGTATTTCCCATTTGAAAGGGAGTATTGAGTCACAGAAAATAAAAAAAACACTCAATAATACTGAATTCAGTGAAGTAGGCTACAATACGTACTTTCCATATTAGTATTCACACACAGACACAAATTGGTTATGGTTTTGAGAGTAGTGACTAAGACCAGGATGTGGCAGCAGAGACTGAAAATTATGCACAATGACCAGGGGATCCAAGAGCTGCAAGGTTAAATTTTTGTGTATAGTATCAACAAAGTAAGACCAAGAAAGAAGAATGTTTTTTCTGTGACAGCTGCAGCCAAAGGGACTCAACCTGGATGTTCCCTGAATAATAATTGCACATCACCAAGCGTTATCCCTTTTTAATGACATAATATCTAATACTTTAAATATTTCATGCATTTTAATGTCAGATTAAATTAGAAATGGGACAGGTAATTTGTATTACACACTGACATCTAAAAAGTGATGTCTCTCTCAGTGCTCTGTGGATAAAAGTAATGGGAGCTCAGGTAGCCAAAGGCCAGGCATTAAGAAGGGATTGACTTCCCCGGGACCGATCATATGTTGATGTGGCAGGATCAGTGCCAGTAGCACACAGAGAGAATCGGGATCACATTATTGCCAAGTGCAATGCAATAAATGAAGAGACATTTGTCTTGATGACACAGGCCTGGCACAGTGGGTTTCAACCTTTTATGGCCCAGAACTGTTCCTACCAATTTACATCCTCCAGAGACCCGCTGGTGTGTCTGGTTGTGAAACATTACACAATAAAAAAGAAAAGGTTACTGAAACAAAAAAACATGCTATAGCCAGCTGATTTAGAAATGTAAAGGATTGTTTATCAGTCCTACTGTATGTTTCTCAGAGAATTTGTAATGTATCTTTTGAACTTCTGTTCATCAACATCTGATGCAGTTGGGTGTAATGCTATAAATAGAATGATACCACAGCCAGATGGACCCTATTTGGAAACATATACTGCCTTCTGTTGTGTCCATTCCTACATTTTTAGAAGTGAATAATATTCATATTAATACATTTAATTCATGTGCACCTTTCACGGCACGCAATATTACCTGACATAACATAAAACCAGTAATAGAAACAAAAAGCAACACATTTATTATAACACATCAATGAAATCCACAATAAAACATACCAAAATCAAAAGAGCATAAGTCAGCGAATGGTGTGGTGTGTTATGTCCCCATGTGTGTTGGGGACCATGTTATCTGTCTGAGCTGGATTTGGCTAAACTATAACGTTATCACATGTCACAAGGTCAAGCAAAGCCTTTGTTCATTGCCAGCAGTCGGAAGGTTCACTAATCCTGCAAGGACTGAACAAGGACAGTGACACACAGGTGAATTGTGTTCCCCCCTTAGATTAACTGTATTTAGCCTTTCTCCACTTTCTGAAACACAAGAGAATTTCTTATATTAAAGTTGTCCTTTCCTTTTGCAGTTTGGAAAGTGAGTGAGTTTTTATAATTAGAGGCAGAAGGAGATGCTCTCAACACAATCGCCCTATGTCTTGTTCGTTCAGTGCTTACGATTGCTGCAATAACAATCAACCCTGCTGACTCCTTAAAAATTTAAATCCCCCCAAGTCCCACCATTAAAAGGAAGCGATTCGGTAACGCCGTACAGCAGTACCCCCACTGCATAAACGGGCAACAGAGATACACTCAATGATTGGAGGTCTTTTTCATCCCCTGATCAATTGGATAAACACAACAACTCTGAGAAACATTGGGTAGCAGGAAATTGCATCTGTGATTGGTGGGGATGCCAGCCGATGAGTCAATGAGCCGTCTGTAAGCGGAGACAATTTAGAAAGAGAATGAAGATGTTTTATCTCCTGGGCCTGGAAATGCAGGACATAAAGCTTGTATCTACCCCTCTGTTGCACTCTTTTTTTTAAAAGATGTGTCACAGCTGAAGTGCACACTATTTTGTCTGGATTGGAGGATACAATAACATTCACCACACCACCGCCTCCACCTTTTGTTTTCTGTAAGAGCATTAGAGTTTTGTATTGGTATTAAAGTTGGATTGATGCATACCGTTTAAGAGGTTAATATTGCCTGTTTAATAGAAATAGGTCCAGCAATGTCTTGCTTATATTGACAGTCCCTTTTCCCTCACATGACTGTATATCACTCTGCCATAACAAAATGTGATAAGCCACTAATAAAACATTTACATAATTGCTCTTTTTTAGATATTTTCTACCCTGCCAACAAGACAATTCTGATAAACACTATTTATAACTTTGTATGTTTTGCCATTAAACTGACTGAGAGAAAAGTCACTCTTTATTTTGTATGCCAAAACACACTGAACCAAACTTCCATTGTAATCGAGCCTCTGACACGTAGAGTGCAGACATGGTTCAGTAGAACATATGTTGTACCCACTGGTACCCACGCTTATTTTTATACTGACATCTGGAGGCAATAGTCTTGAAATTGGGGACATTATAATGAGTAAAAAGTAACCGCTTTTGGCTCAGTAAACAGGTGCAAACAATGCAGATAATTGCACACTGTCGCCCAGCATATGCAGATTGACGTCTTCAAGTTAATTCCAAAACGTTTTTTTCCCACAGACATTCGTCTTGCTCATGCGTGTGTGTTTTGTGATGCGTTCAAGACCTCAGGGACACCCTTTAATCAAAATACACAGACCGCAAGCCACCCAATCCTCTGAATTCACAACGATGATTTGCATTATGAGGCGCTGCTCCTCAGCGATACAGATCATTAGGTGAATAGAATTAGTCGACCAATGAAATGCCCATATGGAAAACAGAGATACATACTGCATATGTTTTGGAAATAATGTTTCCAACATCATAGTTTCATATGAAGATGTACCTGAACAGATCTAAACAGAGTGCAGTGAGTCATTAGATATTTTTATAATTTTCTCTGCTACAAACTCAGCGACTGTAACAAGAGCCTAAAGAAATGACAGCGTGGTCTCCATTTTAGCAACCCCACACAAGTGGGTATGTATGACTGAATTAAAAATAGTATTGATCGCTGTCAAACAAACAAATGAGCTGGCTCCATAATAGGTTCTATTTCAGCTGTTGTCCTCAGAAGCTGGGTTCAGTTGATAACCTTTAACTGTTTCAGAGATGAAAGGTGGTCAAAACATTTGATCTAGCTCTAAGGTCTCTTTTATTAGAAGCCACATGAACATTCAAATTTGTATCCCACTTTCAAATGGCCGCGTAATAGCTGAGTTTCACTTGTCTTTGTGTTTGTATTTCTGTTTGTGATGCGTGCTCTTATTTTTAAGCACTTTTTACTTTGCATGAGACAAATATTCCTTGTTTCCAGTCAAACACTTTCCTTTTATGGTTTAATTACATGTATTGCTGATGTGTTGTGCTACTGAAAAATGGTTGCTGACATTTTTTTGGCTTGTGACAGGAGCACTTGTCTGTGAGCTGTGAAAAGCCCACCCAAAAAGTGGCATTCATTTTTTATGTTTTTAGAGGAGAAAACGATCCAGTATTTCACAAAAAAACGCTTTGTTTTGAAAAAATACCCATAATCTTTATCTTAATTCTATTATATTCTATTATAAAACTGTATCCTGATATAAATTAGCTTGCCTTTCTTCACAATGTATGGTATCATAATGCATTATGCATTGCGTTGTGTTATCTTGTATCTCATCATATTCTATATGAATCCCTGAACAAATAGAGAGCTAATTAGTCCAAAAAGACATTTGTTTAAACTTGTGTAAATCTGTGCCAAAAACATAAAAGGGAAGACGCGCTGTTCCCACAGCTACCCTGATTTTTCTTGCAGCATCTGGTCTGGCTGCGATATTCTCTGTTGCTTTTGGAATAGATTACTTATTAATTCCCACAAAGCCAACAGATACATTTCAGTTGTTAAAGTGAGTCTTGAATGACTAGAACATGAAAGACACATTAGAAAACCAACACAATGATACCAGCTCAGAGGGCGTCTATAAAAAGACTCATTCCCCATCTCCCAGCTCCTCCTCACTAGATTACAGCCTCCAGCAAGTCTCTCTCCCACGAGGAGCTTCGGCTGCTCAGGTTGCCGTGAAAAACGAGTACAATTCTTCGCTGTCCTTAAATGGGATGTCCCCAAATCGGCTTGAATGACAAAGAAAATGGCGATGCGTTATCGTAAAAACACCCGTTGAAGAACTATATAATCTTATCAGAACTTTTAGCGGGATGCAATGGAATGACAAAACAACAAGATGAGGCAGCGACATCAAATGTTTCCTCAATATCTCAAGCACATTTTATGAAACGTTGTCGCCGCTCAGAACAACAAGACTTCACCTGACCTACAAAAGTCGCTCACTAAAAACACTTAACTCATGTTGACATTTAAAATGAATATCATCAGCCAGTGAATCACTGCCGGAAAAGTGAAATGTCCTTTCATGCATGTGTAATTCAAGAGATCTAAGAAATGGTGTCGGTATGAGAGAGTCCACTGAAGTTGTGTTTCTGTGATTAATTTCTTATAACGATTAGCATTAAATATATATTTTCCTTCACTAAAACTGAAAATGTACATGAAAGCTGTGGTTTCATTGTACAGTAAAGAAAAACAACTATCTGAATGGAATAAATTCATGTAATTTAGGAACTATGGTAGAAATATAGGAAAAACAAAAATGATAAATATTGTATCTACCTCATATCTGGTGAACCATAGGCAGCATTCATTGCTCCCAACACACAGACATGCTGTGTGCTTATGAGGATGATGATTATACACCTGTCATCTCCGTGTAGAATAGAAATGTTCAACTGGATTAGAGTGGGAGAAACTCCACTGAATGACAGCAAAGCACTTATACAACAGCATGCGGTAGGTTATGATGTTTGAATAGACTCCAATTTTGGATGTGAGGACGTACACAATGAGCATATTGATTAACACATTGGAGAATAATACATTTCATAACATTTTGAGACTGAATGCATCACTGGACCATTTGAAAATAACTGAGTCTGTATGAAAGCAATAAAAAAAAAATGCATTTACTGTGAGCTAAAAAGTGAAAATGAGCTATTTCACAAAGTGTGTTGACAATAATGACTGTCAATTTGATAACTGTGCCAAGAAAAAGCTGTAAAGGAATAAGTTAGTATAGAAACATACACAATGACGTCACAATGCCACGATGAACACACATTTGAGAACCACTCAGAGCTCCATTGATATTGAGGAGAGTTACTGTTGCACAGTAACATAATGTTACGTGTGTAATTACCATCTCATGAACCCCCAGTGAACCCATGAGATTGAGGTACGGCCGGGAAACCGAGTTGTTTAGGACCATGAGGAGCGCAGTGTCGGTGGAGGCCGTCCCTGTGGAGGAGAGCATGGGAGAAGAGTAGTGGAGCGTCGTTTTCTGTCGCTGCCGCGCGTCGATCTGCTGCCGCTCAAGTGTTGCATGCTGGAGAGTCCCGACGCTCTGTGAGAGCGCTTTTAAGAGGATGATAGGATGAAGGTTGGAATTCTGAGGGGCAATAAAGATGAAGATAAGAGTGGTAATTATGAATGAGACATCACTGTAATGTTCATTTGTGGGGAGCTTTAGTGTTTTCTCACAAGTGAGTTACAGGCTATGAGCTGTCATTATATTGTCTGCTATGACCTCATTTTAATTTGGATCATTTAAAGAATCATAAATCGATCTGATTCCTTTAAGATGATCATATAGGAGTGCACACCTCTAAAGATCTTTTTTTTTTTCTGCAAGAGGGGGAAAGTAATTATGAAACATGATTGTTTTCAGCTGCTAATTTTGCACTGCTCTTTAAAACATTTGTGATGGAGAGTGGCACAGATGAGGTTCCATCTGCAGCCTTGCTGAGGAAAAGAGCAGCTGCAATTACTGCGTTGCTCCTGCTTTGAAAGCTGACATTTAATTAGCAGTGATCTTCTTGATCCCACATTTTTTTTTCTAGCTCTTGTCCTGAAGCTGATTTTCTGAATCAAAAGCTCTGACTTGATGTTGTTTTTATGCTCTTATTTTACAACTTAACGTCTTATATGTGTCTCTCCAGTGCCAAGGGGTTAGTGGCATCATCCTCGTCGCCATGGTTACCAGTTTTATGTTGGTGTACAACAACAGCGGCTCTGGTGACAGATCATCTTCCTCATCATCACTATCACACCGCTTAGACGGTCCTGCTCCAGCCACGAAAAAGCCAGAGAGACCGCAGCCACTCCCAACACCAACACTTGAGGGGTACACAGGTGTCATGGATCATAAGGTAAATATGCACCATCTGCACACTGTGATCTGTCTCCTTCTACCATTTCATGTTGCACTGCACAGAGATGATGTCAATAATAGCTACACGTAAAAGCTAAGGAGGCCAGATGGAAGAGGCACATCTGTATGATCATTTATTTTAGTAAACAGGGCCTAAACGCCATTTTATTGTATTTGTCTTCTTTGAAAAGAACCAAAATCTCTTCAACTTCCAAAGAAATAAATGATGCAGGACAGTGGTGCAGGTTAGTGCCACAGAGATAAACCTGAGCTTGGTTGTGTTCCATCAAACACAATGACAGTGTTTGGGGTGAGGGATCAGGTCTTTTCGGGGCATTAGGTGCCTGCATGGAGACGGGAGTGGGATTTGGGGTAGTAAGCATACTTGCAGGCGAAAAGTGTTTTTAAAGAGTTTTGTAAGGCTCATGTGGAGGCCAGCAGTGGAGATTCAAGTGACAAGGACAGCAGCATATGGGACTTTGTAATATACAAACTGAGGAGGAAACGCTACAGAAAAAGGGTCAGCAAAGTCACTTTAAATATCTTTATTGTCTGGGATGTGCCAGACATACCTCAATGCATTACACCTTGTCTATCCTTTAGGATGACGGTGGTAACCTTACTCTCTTGCCATTCTACATCAAGGAATTTGACATCGGGATATATTGTGTGTGACACGTGTGTGTCGAGCACCCACCCCTTGAAAAGAACACTGATTGTTTTGACACTTTGCCACATATATATAACACAAAGTGCACTTCATTTGTATTCAACTGTCATCCAACAGAGAGACGAGCATGCAAATGAAGGGTTCAGGAATGCACAGAAAATGTTTTTTTGAAGCTTCTGGTGCTGCCCTGGTTACAGAGAGAACTGAAAAATCCTCCTCTGTGTGTTTGACTTGTGTACATGTCCATAGCCACCTCACAGCTGAATGTGACATCCAGGTTTTTCAGTTTGGCTAATACAACGATTATTTGCATTTGCTTTTATATTTGTTTTTAGCAATAACAGTAAAGCCCTCTGAATGTGATAAATTCAATTTTGTAGCAATTTCTATTCATAAGGAAATGCTACAGAATGAAATAGGTCTTTATTGCAGCTTTTATTGTTATAATAATAACAATTAATCTCTTAAACAATGAAGTCAAAAGCTGAACTTTCCGTGGTAGAACACTCTCTAAATGATCTCTGTACTTTACTCTGTTTGTTGGTTCATAATTGATGTACCTGCCATGAAATATTTAGCAACAAAAGCACTTAAAACAGGATGGATTTCTACTTGAACGGCTACTCAAGACATCCCCGCTGTAATCTTATGGTATAAGCGCCACAGTCAGTGTTATAATGCAGAGGCCAATCATTCAGAAATCAACACAGTGTTACAGACAGATCATTCAGATGCCGTCGTGTCACCCCCTCAGTGGGAAAGATAGCTTTCCACTCAAAGCACATTGCTCAGGCAGCTCTGGACAGGAGAGGATTTGGAAGGAAAAAAGTGTTCTTACATTTCACCTTTCAGTGATTAATGATCAGTGATATGAGAGTGTGAGAGTGATGTAGGTTTGGAGAAAGGTTTAATTCTGGATGAGGCTTCCTGGACTTCTTGACTTAGCCAGATTCTACGTTCAGGGCTCCTCTGGCGATGTTGGATCCCTCGAAAGGCAATGAAAAAGATTTTGCCATGGCTCCGAAGAGAAATGAGCATTTGGAGTTTTTTTTGCAGGCACTACATTATTCCGAAATCTTTCATGTTCGTCCACTTCCTCCTGGCTGACAGCTGATTCATGATGGATCCACACTGCGACATTTTCATACTGCTTAGTGTCACTATGCTCCCACCTCCCGTGGGGCTTCCAGCTCTTTCTGCTGCTGCTGCTGCTGCTGCACCCTCCGACAGAGCCGGGAAGTGACTAACCAGAGCAGACCTGCTGTAGGATCTGTAGAGTGGGTGGATCGGTCTGTATTATTTCCTTCAGGGTCATGTGAGGTCCACTGCTGCTGCTGCTGCTGGAGGGAATCTTGGCTTTGACTCATACAGGGTTACACACTCTGCTCTCAGCACTGGCACACACATGCAGACAACCTGCATGCAAATGCCCAGACGTGTTGTTAAAATTTGATGCCCTCGTCAGAGCCAGGGAAGCTTTGAAAATGCAAGAGGAGCTCTATCTAATGTGCCTGCTGTACCCTGTTTGTGGTCCATACCAACTTATATGCATATCCTGTCTGCATTGGCTGGGATTTCAACATGGTTGGTGATGGTGTTTGGTTGCTTCGCTCATTTAAGTCTCACCAAGGAGTTAGCAAAACACCCAGCACCCATCAATCACTAAGACCGTGCTACTTCATGCGGCACAGGGTGAAAGGCTAAACATTTGGCTTTTCCTTCTGTCCCTTCAGTGCTTAATGGTGATATGAAAACGGCAGAGCAGCGCTGTTGAAATACATTTATATACCGTGAGATCAGACTTCAAAGTTATGGTGCACATTTACTGTATGTGGGATATTTTGAGCGACTTGCTAGGAGTCTCAGTGTTAATTATGTTCCTCTCTGTCTGCCTTCTGCAATCTCTGCAGGTTTTTGTGAGATGTCCTCCTCTAGCATTTATTTTTTTTCTTTGACAAGCTACAGTAATTAGAGCTTCAGAGTTGAATAGACTCTTTCAAACACACACACACACACACACACACACACACACACACACACACACACACACACACACACACACACACACACACACACACACACACACACATTTGAGTTTGAACACCTGGACAGCCTCTCCGTTCTTCTGCTTCATTCCTCATCTTCTCTCTCTATGATGTTTTGCCGATTTCAGTGAAAGAGATGTTGACCTTTGAAGAACTGTCAGCAGAATCAATCTACATTGGCCTTTATACGCTCTAATCACAAAGCCTGTGTGAGAGCATGAATGTGGATTGTGGGCCTGTGCCAGTTTATGATGTACCTACTTATTATGGGCAATACCTCTCTGTGCCTCTCACAGCCTACAATGCAGTCAGCCCTGGAGAAATAGGTGTCATTAGAAAGTCAATTATGCAAAAAAATTCTCCCATCTACGCTGACCCCGTTCTATGTAAGATGTGCTACACAATTGGTATGTTAATAGTAAGCTTACTTAATGGATGAGGTTTCAGGATATGCTAATTTCTATCTCCACTCAAAGTGAGGGAGCACTCCTGGAAAAACAGAATCTTACATTACATAGCCCAGTTTGTAGTCCTGCTTATATACGTATAAACAACACCTTGTATTAATATGTAATGTGTGATGACCATGGGTCTGAGCATTTACGCCTGATATGAAAAATGCTTTCCTCGTTAACTCGATTGTGCCTACATTGTGATCAGATCTCTGACCATTTCCGAATGGGGTCTGGCTGATCCGATCGTGGAGCGATACCACTGCGTCTTTCTTCCGGTGAATGGCAAGAGCTGACCGGAAATCATGAATTTCATCTTCTTTCCGGTCATGGTGGAAACCAGCCAGACATTATTTCACTCCTCCCTATCAGTGTGCTGCTAACCAGGCTCCATACTCTGAGGCGCAGCCGTCCCCTTATCTCTGACTGAGGTTGACTGGAGGAAGAAGAAAAAGACAGGCGCCTTGATTGTCTTGCCTTTATTCCCTCAAATTGAGAACAGAGCAAGTTTAGCGTCGCGGCTTGAATGTGTATTGCCAGAAGGAGCTTAATGAGATGTCAACTGTCAGGAGGGTTTCGATGTAATTAATTGGTCTCTGAGAAAAGAAAGCAGCTCTGATCATTAAACTTCACACCACACAACCGGTGCCACTTAATGCACCTCTGCTCTCCGTTGAGCCGTTAGCCTAATTCTGTATGCCTCAGACATCTAAATAATTATGAAAATACTGCTGAGTCTTTATGATTGAACACCACTGCTCACATCAGAGGATGTTTGACATCAAGGGATAAGGTTGGAGATATTCTATATTTTTCTTCTTGTCAACAAATCCCATAAAAGTCTTGCGTGTGAACTTGATAAAAAAGAAAAGACGTATTATCTGAACCATGAAACGTACCAGCTTCCAAATTCAGATTTTTAGCAAGTTCAATTAGCATCTTTACTTATTTTGCAGGCTAACACTCACGTTAGCTAACGTTAGCTTCACTATATTGCAATATATTCTAACTATAGACGACTGCTTTCGGTCGGTGTGGACTCTGCCCGATTAATTGCTGCAAACTATTTCTGACGTCTATTGTCTTCTTTTGGTTGCCTAATGTGTCTTATTGCTCTGAGCCACAGGTCTCTATTGATGCAATGCTTCACTGGGTGACAAGTTCCTTCGTCATGGTGTGGTAATGTAGTTTATTTGGAGTCAATCCCACATACATTAACCTTTCAGAGAATAGTATGAAAAGATATGACAGTTTTAATAAAAACATTTGTATTGTTATTATTAAAATAACACATGTTATGTCTAGGTTGATTTATGACCAAACCAAACCAAACCAATCATAATTTTGCATCATCACTGCAGGTGATGATCCCACGGTATATTTTATCTATCTTTATATCTTTACAGCTATAACATTTGAAGCAATGCATTGTCGGATCCTTAGCAGTGCACATGCCATGGACATTTCTTTTGAGGGCACCGTATTGTGCAGAGCCATGACACTCAATAAATATTGTGTACTACTGTATATAGCAGCCTAAACGGGAAGTGACTTTGGACAAAGCCATCTTCTTTTCATGGGATTTGTTAACAATAAGAAAAATATAAAAATGTACTTACCATGGTTAACAACGACGATAGGGCCCTTTTTGTTCTTGTGCTAATGACTCCTCTCTGACCTCTAAATAGCTCAGCTTTGCCAAGTATTTTTACCTGTAGGTTTGAACTCTCCACCCCTCTTAAACTGAAAGGGGTGCAGACACAGGGTGGTGGATTGGAGGCTCTGGTGTAATATCAGAGGCTGACTGATGGGGTTTGCTCTGAAACCAATTATGATCCTGGGATCCCCTGGGAAGTGGATAAACAGGATCATACTGATGAGTCTGTGTGGGCGGTAATTGACTGAGACTTGAACAGGAGCCACACTCCTAACCGCTTCTTCTTCTGCTGCTGCTCTGAATGCCACGTCTCTCTTCATAAACACTTCATTTAATTCATATACAGACGACGGATCTCAACATATACAAACATGCATGGAAAAAAACAAACAATAAGCCTTCCTTCGGAAATGCAACAATAAGAAATACAATATAGGAAATTATATTACAAAAATAAATTATACAGATAGATATAAATACATTTGTTGACACAACTAATTCACAGGACCGTAAATACATATACATCAAGGGCACTATTAGAAAATGGAAAAATAGGATATGAAAGGTTTACATATTTTTATTTTCGATATGGGAGAAGATCTGGTTGATAAGCAACCAGTTGAAATCCCCCCCTATCATAAGAGAGTGAGTGTCTGAAATGAGTGTTTGGTATTGAGGAGAAAAAGGCATGCATCAAATTTTCATCATCCCAGTTGGGAGAATAAATACTTGCTTGTGTCGCATCTTTGTTGAAGAGTTCTCAAAGGCAAATCAGAAACAATTCCGCCTGCTTCAAATAGGATGTCTGAATGAATAACTGACTGTGCCTCTGGCCTCAGAATCAAACCTAGAATGGTACTTACCCTTCCCAATAATTATATATACTTCTAACATCTCTATTACCTCCAGAAAAGCTATGACTAGTTGAAGGTGGGTTGAAATTTGATTCATTTGTGAATATTATTTTCCCCTTTAATATGCCATGACATAAATATGACTTTCCTATTGCTTGGGGTTAATATGGTAGAAAAGTGGAGATATATAGCGCCAGAGCCAGAATAAACAGTACTGGGTGCCAAGTAAATATAGAATCTTTACTTAACCTTCATTAAACATTGATTACAAAAATACTGATTGCATAATAAAGTCCTGTCTTTTATAGTTGATTTGGGGAGTCCATGTCTGCCTAAAATGGCATCTGTTAGATTTTAAATTTAACCTATGAGTTAAGTTCTGGGTTGACTTTATCCAGCATTTTCCCAATTACTGGAGCAAACCGAAAGTCCTCATTGTCCTGCTGCATAGATTTCTGTCTCTCTTGGTCCTGGTTCACCTTTCCCGTTTTTTGTTTTTGTTTTTTTGTCTTACTTTGTTCTTTGATCGGGACATGTAAAGTGTTGTTTCAAAGTTGTTTTGTTGAGTGGAGACTGTCTGACGAGCACGAAAAGAGAACACGTGACATAAAGACACATGAAGTAACCTACGATAGAGAGAAAGGAAGCAAAGGAAAGTAGGCTTCATTAATGGCGACAGCAGTAAACACAGACGGTAGCTAACGTTGTTGCATGCAGGTTAGCAGCTTCATTTAATCTGGTATTGCCTCTAGATGCTAATTTTAGGACCATAACAGGTAATGTTTAGAAACTATTTGAATGTAGTTTTGATAAACAACCTCTCAGGGGAACTGTAAATGTGTGAGGAGCGCATGTGGAGACATCTTCATGACACCGGAAGTCTCTCTTTAGTCAGCAATCACGCCAGAGTTCTCTGAATGGCCTCATGAAGTTGAATAAACCAGGAAAGTGTTATCTTATGAGGTTGTGCATTATTGATCAAGGCAGACAACCCTCTGTCTGCATGATAAAGTGCGTGCTGAGTGTGTCTGTGGGAGTCAGCAAGTGTTCCAGTGCTAATTGGTTCACAAATTAAAGGACCTCTGTGTTAATTCAAGGCTGATTAGTAAAAGATCTACCAGTAATATGCAATGCAGTACACTCATTCATTTGTTCATTCATTCAACAGTGTGTGGGTCACATCTTCAGCTGCCTGCCATCTGATATATATTCTCTATCTGATTCTGAGAGCCCCTCTCAATGTGATACACCACGGTCCATAAGTGGCTATTTCCCAGCATCATCAAGCTGTCAGAAGCTCGGGGAGCTGACACCGGAGCTTCAGCATCGCTGTCAAGGACACTTTTAGTATTTCACAAGCACTTTCAACCACAACACCGTCCATGCAACCTTCAATTGCCTTTTCCTAGTTTAACACATTCCCTGACTTTTAAAATGATTAAAAGCTGCTCGGGAGTAATTGTTTGGACGGTGCCGAAGGGAAAATGCACTCTATCTGTTGTATGTGAAGGAAGAAACAGCTGAAAAGACTGGGATATTTTTTTCCCCAGCTAAGGCTGGGGTGTTTGTGCAGTGAAGCGCGTCATTTGCTCCAGCCAACTTGTTACTGAGGGACGAGGTCTGTGTACACACAGACAACAGGACATGGTTTGTTTTGGGCAATGTGTAGGGGAATGGAAACCTGTTCCTCAATGCATAGAGACTGTGACTGAGCATGTGTGTGTAGAAGGGATTACAACTGGTTTTGGATCTCGACACTTTTTAAGACAGATATAAAATCTTACCAGAGAAATGTGATTGTTTGACATATCTGGGTCGACATCGAACTCTGCACAAAGATTTAAGGAAATCCACAGACACCATCACCTGTACACACATATAGACACACAGGACCACACACACACACACACACACACACACACACACACACACACAGTCAGTAATCAGTCAGTGTGGGGTCGCAGAGATAGTGGGAGAGTATTATAAATATAGCAGGGGGAGCAGCATAGCCTGTGGCGCTGGCAATATCACCTGTATCGCACGTACACACACACACACACACACACACGCACACACACATTCCCACTTCAGAACTTGATGGAGTGTGAAGCTCAGAGCACAGTTCAGAATGCCAATGTAGCTCTCTATTAGGGTTCAGAATAATTCATGTGAAGAGTTTCTGGGTTTTTGCTGTCGGATCACTCAATCCCAGCTCGCCTTTTTCAACTTGTAAGACCTGTTTGGACAAAAATTCACAAATACCTGGTCAACATAATGCCAACCAACACAACTGCCGTGCACTGCACCTTGACAAAGCCTATTCTTGAGTCAGAAATCGCATACTATGCAGTACTTACACACTATGTGTATTATCGTTCAACTTGTGTGATTAAACAGTAGTATGTATCTTTTCGGACGCACTGAATTGCAATTGTCACATCGCTTCCTGAGAGCCTCGTTGCCAGTTTGAGATGTGTAACCATGGTAACCCGTGTCAACCTAATGTCACTATCACTAACTATGAACTCATTTGAAAAATGTATTATGCATGAAGTGGAATATTATACTTACACCTACATTCAAGTGTTAAGACGTACTAAAAGATCTCACCCACTGTTTTAGCAAACTAAATAACACGTTAATGTGGAATTTCGGATGAAAGCAACGTGTGTTCTGACCAGTACTCTGGATGTATTCCTTCCATTGCTCTGATGTGGTGCTCGACTGAATAAATATACCGGCTTATGTGTATTCATGATGTTCCTACAAAATCAAAGTAGTGCACAGAATAACCTCTGTTCTCCTGTCAACCTGCAGAGCATTTGAATAATGGGATACCTGACAGAACAGGCCATTACCAGTCTAGCTGCTCGACTCTGCCAGTTACACTTTATTCAGGCCCTGTGTGGCTGCAGACGACATCATACTCATGGTACTAAAGGGCAGCATATCAACTTTAAGCGTGGACTGTTTTCAGTTGAAGTTGTGTGTCTGTGCGTTTCTGTGTATGTGCTGGATGAAAAACTATATTAACCTGTGAATATAAAAAGCCTGATTTCCAAAGTTTTGGTTACGTTATCAGAGATGCTCTATATCAAGCTTGGGGAAAGTGCTGTTGTCATGGCTGCGTGTCCACATGTGCTGTTATGTGCTGAACTCTTTCAGGGTCATTGGCTTTTTCCTCTCTGCTTTACTTTAACTTTTTGTTACTTTTAGACACGCTAGCCCGGTTGCTCTATTTTACTACTACTACTACTACTTTGATCCCCTCACTTTTCCTCTTGCACAGAGGTTTTCAAAGTGGGAGGTAAATATTACATTAGTTATCAAAATAAGATCACATAGACCCACAGTCTCAGACTTTGAAAACCTCTGCTCTAGCACAGTCAGGAGGTTGACATTTGTGGTTTTGAGTGAAATGTCTCAAATGGATTTCCATAATTGTTTGGACAGACAGTCATGTTCCCCTTGGGATAAACTATAACTTTAGTGATCCCTCTACTTTTCCTTTAGTGCAATTAACATGTCAATTTTATGGCCAAATATTTCCAAAATCAACAACAGTCCAATGAGCCTCAGCTTTAATTGGTTTTTAGTGCTAATTAGCAAATGTTAGCATGCCAACATGTTTAATTAAGATGGTGATTACCATTGATATGGTATAGCATTGTTGTGGTGAGCATGTTAGCATGTCTTGTCTTGTCATTGCCTCAGGCTGTCATTTTTTTAAAGGTTTCCCATATGGGAAATGTAATGTAATTATAAAGCTTGATAAGACTATACTCTGGATTGCAAAACAATCTGACCTTTAACCTTTCATCTATACAGCCTCTGAAGATGCACTGCAGGACTTGTGCCCTGGTGACCAGCTCCGGCCAGCTAACTGGGAATAGGAGAGGTGAAGAAATCGACAGCTCTGAGTGCGTAATCCGTATGAACGATGCTCCCAGTGTAAGCTATCAGCAGGATGTTGGGCGGCGCACAAGCCTGCGTGTCGTAGCTCACTCCAGCCTGCAGAGGGTGCTGCGGAGCCGGCAGGAGCTGCTCAACGCTAGCCAAGACACAGTGTTCATCTTCTGGGGACCCAGCAGCTGCATGAGACGGGATGGGAAAGGCCACGTTTACAACAGCCTCAGGGTGTTGAACCAGCTACTGCCCAAACTTAAAGTCTACATCATTTCTCGGCTCAGAATGCTGAAGTTCGATGAGCTATTCAAAAAGGAAACAGGGATTGACAGGTAAATGTCCACAGAAGCCATTCGGCGTTTGAGGTTGGGTTTTTTTCCGAGGCCTTTCGTGAGCTCACTGAGACAAACAACAAATCAGTGTGTGTGAAAAGAAAGATAAACAAGAGAGAAAAACACAGAAAAAAATCTCAGTTTATGAGTTATAGTCACTTGAAATGGAATTTTCATTGAGGGAAGAGTCTTCTGAAAAGCCTTACATATTTTGATATCGTTGCTCAAAAAAGAATAAGTCAGTGCTCCAAACACTCACAGCATTATTAATAGGATTTAGATTAAAACGTGTCTATTATCGCTGAAAGGAGTTTAAGGGATTTTATTCATGCCAAGTTCACAGTTGACCTACTAATGCCAGGCTTAGGGAGAGTATAGCAAAGCACTTTCTTATGTGCTACCATGTAGCAGGACCTCTACAGAAGTGCCTCAACATCAGGAAGGAAACACACACATTCTCTTTCAATGTCATTTGGATTCTGTCAGAAGTGTTATGTTCCCCCAGTGATTACAAGCAGTAAACAATATGATGAGTAATCATAAATCAGTATCTTGGAGTAAGAACGGACACATTATTTACTGCAGACAAATTAAAAACTAGATAGACGCAACACAGATAAATAGTAATTAAATAGTTGTGTGGTATGTGAACAGTGATAATGGGGAGTGGCTGGATGTTGAGCCCTAATGAACTCATCCTCCGCATCTTTAAGTGCCACAGCTGACAAACAGTTTGCTTCAACGGGAAATTAGTAATGCTTCTTGTTATTTTTTCTGACCAAATTGAGCTTTGGTACCTTAAACTTTTCTTAAAGTAAGGACTTTTTTCTAAATATTATAATTATATTAGGATTTGTGTGGCCTTGATTTAGAGACATAAAAACATGTAAATGTTTAATAACACCGTGCAGAGAAGGTTCTCCTACATCTTAACTAAGAGGAGTACTCTCTACTCTGGCAAACAGGAGGTTTGTCAATTTTACATTTTCAGAGGCAGATGTCGTGCTTAGTTTGGATCAAATAAATAAATAAAATAACCATAAATTAAAGGAAATTGGCATACAAAACAGCGTTTTGACATATTGAGATCACCCTAAACACCAGGCACATTTCTTTGGTTTTATACTGAATATGACAAGATGCAATTTTTCTTCCTTTAACACATGATAGCCACATGACTCTTCATATGTGGTGAGGGTACCTTGTTGACGCACCTCTTGTTTTGGTCAGTGATTGTACACATGGCTCCGGTGTAGACGGTGTTCTTCCAACGCGTGGCCCTCTTTTCCAAAACTTAATATTGGTACCAATCTATTCATTTACTCAAACTGTAACAAAAGTAGCCTACATCTTCCCAAATAAAACACCATCAACCTGACTCACAGTCAATAATCAATGACCTCACTGTGCACCACACTTGTGTCAAATTAGTCTACACTTAAATAGGCTCCAGTGTGGATACCCACAGTGTCATTGGTCAACATTGAAATGACTCCATCAAACTGTACTGTAGAAAAATGGCTGACTGAATATGAGCTTACAAAATAAGAGCTAAATATAAAGACAATTCTTTTCAACATCACTCCATAAACTCATTTGCATGTGAAGAGTAAGCTAACAGGAAGATAAGAAGATGTTGCATTTGAATTAAAAATCCAATCCCTTCAGCCTTCAAACAAGCATAGTCAGTGTCAGAATAAATGTCTTTCTCATTAATGTTTTTTTTATTGTTGTGCACAAGGCATAGAATCAAAGAAAGTCTTACTTCAATCTGTCTTCTTGCTTTTGTCTGTTTATTTCTGAAAAGTCGATTGATCAGATAAATTCTAGAATTATGGATTCAAAGCTTTAATCTGGTATCATTTGATCAGTTAGTCTCTTGGAAGGAGTCAGTACCACCAAAATATTTACTCTATATCAGTGTGGATTTAGTAAATATGTTGATTTTCTCCCTTCTTCTAGGAAGAGATCCAATTCCTGGCTGAGTACCGGCTGGTTCACCATGGCCATAGCCGTGGAGCTGTGTGACAGGATCAACGTGTATGGCATGGTGCCACCGGATTTCTGCAGGTAGACTAAAATTATTTTCTAATCCGAGAATTGGGGAAGCTAAAAAATACCAAAATATCAATACTATGTACTATTGGTGAACATAGCAGCTTGGCCAGTCTGTAATGTTATACCAAAAGGATGGGATTAAATTCTATGAATTTACTTAAATGTTTGTCCACAACTTTTTACTTCCAGTAGATGCGAAGCAAAATTAGTATTCATTTGGAGTCTGGCCATTTGGCATAAGTAGTAAGTCAAATATTCACTCGCTTTTATCTGTTTTTGGTCTCCACCAACTGCTGAGGGAAATGTCTTATCTCTTTAGCTGCCAAATGTGCCACTTTGTTCACCAGCTAGCCGCTAACTTGGTCTGTCTGGGCAGAAATTGCACAGTGTGAGCCAAAAACATAAAACCAAAACAAAGAGCTGAAAGACACAAAGCAGAAAGGAACTGCAGTCTGGTGATGAACCCCATGGGGCTCACCACCACAAGTGACACCTTTCACAGACACATAGTCATTTGATTTATTGGCAATATAAAAATATTGATTATTACAGCTTTAACTTTATTATTCCAAAGGGAACTTTGCCTTGCAGTAAGGTGAAAAATAGAATAGAAAATACAAAGAAAAACATACTCTAATAAAGTTTAAAAGAGGAATAATAAAACATTATATATATTATATATATACATATGCAAAATCACAATTACATAATTTAGGTTGCATTAAATACAATGTACTTAAAGTTACAGCATAAAATCATACGGGTACATTCAGCCATTATCATTTAGTTCTGTTATTCTTATTGGTGACCTCAAGTATTTAGCATTGAGCGTGTTCCTAAGAAGCCTCCATTTAAATGTCCCACAATGAGACTGAACGTTCACGGGTCGTGATGCACGGTAATGTTTTTTAAAGTGTTGGAGCCCACGAAAGCTTCTTTTAAAATTATTTTCTCATCAATTGCGTTTAACATTGAAACTCAGAAAACACAAAATTGTTAACCACCTTTGAAAAAGAAACTAGGCAATGTCCCTTTTCATCGTCAGTTTCCTAGCAACAGTGTTCACATGGCCTCAACGCCAAGAATATTGTGTGCTTGACTTTTCAGGTCAAAATACGACCTCACAGGTTTCATTTGAAGGCATCGTGACAAAATATATAACTTAATTCATGTACTACAAAAAAAACAAACAATACTTTTCACATATTTCACACAAATTTCACAAATGTATTAAATATTGTATTTACTAATATAGGGAAACAAAGTCAGGAAAACTCCACCAAACAACCAACCAAGTAATAGTATATATTATACTATAAGAGATTTTTGACGAATTAATTTGACAGACAGTAACATTATGCACGAACACTCTGCACCATCCTGATTCGTTTGTTAAATTATATATCCAAGACACCAACGAATTCCTCATCCTTGGGACTTTTTAGTTTGTCACTTCCTGTTTAAGCAAGCGGGACAAAGGGCATGAAGGTGGGTTGGGTTCGTTCTCTTCTGTAGCAGAGCCTTCAGCTCCACACTGTGCTGACAACATGGGTGCGTTTCCACGTCAAAATCTTGTCTAGTAAATCTTTAATGGTGTCCTCAACTTGTGATGATAATCGTTAATTTACTCCCTGCAGTGACATCGACGAGAGTCTCTTATTGCCATGCAGTCAGGCTGCTGAATGACTGTGTGATTTCAGCACCAATAGAAATGTTCATCTCCAACACATTTCACCGAATAGGTTTAGAAATGCAAAGTACAGTCGTTTAATGTGGCTTCAGGTTCACTGGATGTAGGAGAATAATTTGGCTGGTAATGTTCTCACATGGATCTACAACGGCATAAAGGACAATTTGACACATTAAGATATTCAGAGAGAAATGCAGACCACATTGAAGTGACTCTCAGTCTTTCACTGAGCTTGGCGTGACTGTGAATATCAGAGGAATAAGATGGTGAATAATAAACACATCTGTGAGCCCAGATCCTTCTGATCTTTCTTTTTTTTCTTTGTTCTCTCTCTCTCTCCATTTCTCCCCCACTGTGACTCGCTCGCTCTCCCCGACCCTCGTATCATAATCATCCCTCCGCTGTTTTCTACATCCCTCCCTCCCTCTTTGACTTTCATGCCTTTTCACGCTTTACTCCTCTCCTCGGCTCTCCCGTGTAGATCCTCCTCTCATCCCTCTCTGCCGTATCATTACTATGAGCCCTCGGGACCCGACGAGTGTTCCATGTATCTCTCCCACGAGAGGAGCCGACGAGGAAGCCACCACCGCTTCATCACGGAGAAGGCCGTGTTTGCAAACTGGGCTCGAACCCTCAACATCCACTTTCACCAGCCAGACTGGAAGCCAGCTGCTGTCACTGCCCGGGCAAACAGGTCACATGCTGCGGTTCCAGCTGGATCCTGAGATTCACTCCAGAGACAATCCTCAGAAGTGTGGAAGAATATGTGTGTGGACGGTTTCCAGATTCCCTCTCTGGACAACATGAATGCATGAGACAGCAGTATGGGACAGAGCAGGCGACTGCTGTGGATGTTAGCCCACTGCCTAAGCAGCTTGGCAGAATGGGATCATTGCATAATGGCAGCACAAAGCCCCGACAATGTTTTGGAAGTGTAACTATAATAGGATGAATTTCATACTGGAATCAAAGCCATGGAGGTTGGCTCATGTGTTTTGTTTTTTGTTTTTTTTTTACTCTGAGAAAGAGCTGCTTTAACAACACTGTAGCTGTCAGAGAGGAGGCAGACAATGAGACTGCAATAACTGCAGTAGGACCGATTCATTTTCATAAACTGAATGCAGATTCACTGAGGTCATGTCCTCATTATGTCTGCGAATGTGACAGTTTTAATGATCTGAGTTTAAACCTCTCAATTACACACAAATTAATGTAATTGTCATACTTTTAGAGTTTCATTTTCCTTCGCACTTTTATCCCTTTTCAGCAATACAATGTTCACAATACAGACAACATTGACAACAATGGGAAAAAAAGTGTGACAGTTACAATTGCAGACGCCACATATTTAGTAACAACCTATTCATACTCTATATGTCAAGGACAGAACAATCCCATCACATTGGAGTAAGCCACTTATATCACGCACGTTTATTATACTGCAATAAATTCAAGAATCTTTAAGGTAAGTAGAAATAACTTCAACAACACAAACAGGCAAAAAAAAAGGAGAGGTAGAAGTGTTGATGTATATGTTGTTGGTTAGGAGAGACTCTCCACAAAATCAGTGAAGGGACATCAGACCACCATCTTAGTCTGTCGTATAACAGGCAGCCTTCAAAGCCAAAAACGAAGCAAATGCAGTCAAATGACATGAAGTAATGCTGTGCTCTGAAGGTACAGCAGTTATTGCAGTTAATTGATTGGGTCTATTGTAATGGTATCGTCATTGCCAATTAATATATTGATATTTTTTTGATGACCGGATTCATTGTTTTGTCTTTTGAATGTCAGAAAATTGTGAAAAATGACCTTTATACATCCGTAAAAACCTATACAGTAAGGACGTCACATGTCTTGTTTTGATCTGACAAAGCAAATGATCACATTGGAGAAGATGGAACCAGTGAATGTTTGTCATTTTTTGCTTAATAAATGACTCAAACAATTATATTGATCATCAAAAGTGTTGCCAATTAATTTTCTGTCAATTGACTTCTCACTTATATGAAAACATTTCAAATATGGATGTGCAGCAATGATTTAAAGAGATGCCTGACCAGAACATACATGGTCCATTGTTGCTGATGACTGGTGACGTATAGGACAGCTGGCATCAGAAATATAATTTTTCTGGACACATTTTCACCTGTAAAATAGAGACACTATCTAATTTTTAGATCAAAATATGAAAATTAAAATGAAGGAATGTAGAATGTATGCAGCAGTTTTACTGTATGTTCCTGAATGAAGTTTGAACCAGCATCGCCTAGGGAAATAAAATACAATTAGACAATAATCAGAAATGTTTTTGTTGGTAGTCACATTATTTAGACTCTTGACATCAGTATTTCTAAAATCCTGCTGACAGGATCCTGGTGGTAAAATATTGTATAAAAAAACATTAAACATTAATTTTGTTCACATAATCAAAATGTTGTCACACGTGGGAAAAGTGTAGTAATTTGATCTAAATTGAGATGGATTTAAAAACCAAGTGTAAATGTAATCCTCCTTAAATCATATCTAGACTCGATCTAGATTAAAGGGACGTGTTAATAAGTAATTATTTTGTCCTCCAGCTCTAACAGATGGCCACCCAGAAAGGCCCATGTGTCTGATACTGGGGGCCACGATTTGTCCTGTTACTAAAGCCAAATGTCTGAACAAGCCCTCGAAGGCACTTCCTCTGAAATACTGATACAAATGATGACATCAGAGTGTCACGAGCAGCCTCTTCAGTCCTGACCCACAGGCCTCCCCGCCTCTTCAGCATACAGAGGGGAGCTGCTTGTTAGCAAGGGATTACACTGTGCTATCCAACCGTATCTCCAGGGTGAGGAGAGCAGCAAAGCTAATGCAGAATTCATAAAGTGCCGTCCTGCAGAGGGGCCTAAAAGAAAGAAAAAAAGACATTGACTGCTGCCTGTTTCCTCACACAGGTGGAATCTTAATGTTGTAATTCTCTCAGGTGCTCTGAGAAAAGCTCATGCCGTGCTTGAGTATCACACTAACTGGCTGCTCCTGAGATCTACGCTGTGTGCTCTGCACACCAATTACTAACTCCTCAGGTAGAAAGGTTGGATCTCAAACGCTTCTAAGGACAAGCTGGCTGCAAATGAGCCTGCTCGAGGCGACATCATGATTTTCATTCACCTTGGAGACCTGGGGAGACGAAGGTGCTTGGAGCCACAGGGGTGTCACAGGCATTTTAACGAAGTCTGCCTACTAGCACCTCTTCATGCTAAGCTAACGAGCTGCTGGCTTCCGTTCACAAGTTTACCATGCAAATATGAGCGGGGAGTCAATTTTCTCATCTAACTCTCAGACACAGTGTATATTCCTTCCGTTTATATAGGGGGAAAGTGAGAAGATATGAAACATTGTTTAGTCTGGAAGGTGTGGTTCACGTGGGGGGACGGGCTCATAAGCGCGGGATAGAGATGGGTTCCCATAACAAACACCTGATTTGTTTGTTCGAAGTTTGAAATGTGTACAACTTTATATATGGGGCTTTGAACAGGTGTGTGTGCGTGTGTGTGTGTGTGTGTGTGTGTGTGTGTGTGTGTGTGTGTATGGGCGGGGGGTTGTGGGTGTGTATGGGGCTGTTTTCCATCTGATGAATGGACATAATCTAGTGTTTCCCATTCATTTCCTCTGGCGGTCACTTTTGACCTGGTACACCATGAGTGTTACAAAGTTGACGAAACCACAAAAAATTCAATGAAAGTGGTGATCAGCAATTTTATATGTTCAAATGCCTAGTGTGGAGGATATCATAAGGCCTTGAGGCAATCAGATGTAAAACACAATATTATTGATTGATTAAAGTTGTAAATCGGTCAGATTTCACCCGAACACGACAGGAGGGTTAAGCTTCAGCCCCTCAAGACAAAACTGTGTTTGACTTTTAAGAAAATATCTGAGAAAGAATGTCACGGTTCATAAAATCAACATTTTCAATTGATATCAAATGGGTTTTTTTAGATCGTTACAACATTCTACGTATTCAGCAAAAATACATTTGGGATTTCTGAATAAAAAACTTGATTTTGCCAGATCCCTCTCAAGGATTTTCCAGCAACATTTAATATAAAACAAAACATATTTAGCACTTTACAATATGACAAAAAAAACAAAACAATCAGATGTGCGGTCCACAGCACTGCATTCAGTTGTGTGTGGGGATTTGTTTAGCACACATGATATTATAAGAAATGATTTACTAGTATTAAAGCAGTGTTTTATGTCAGTTCGATAAATGTCCCAGTGTTTGACACTTAAACACATCCCTGTGTGTTTGACACCGCTGTAAATAGAGGAGAAGGATAAACTCACACTTTCATCTCCTCAGCAGCGTTAATTATGATATTCTTCACACACACACACACACAGGAACCACATACCTGCTGTTGATAAACACAGTGTGTGAAGCTGTCTGAGATAAATCACTGCTCCTCTTCCTGATAGCAGGCTCTACAGCAACAGTGACATTTCATCAGCGAACCTGCAAAATCACATCATGTTTTAGAGATAAGAATTCACCAATGAGCTCTTTCCAATTTGCAACATTTCACCGAGTAATCTCAAACTTTTGCAAAGTCATTTTTTTATAGCCAGAATCCAATGAAACAAATGATTAAACTGAACCTTTTTTTAAATTGAAATACAGAAGTGTGACGTGAATCTGCACTGACACCTGGTGGCCTTAAGTGTCTCAGCATTTTCTGTTCAGGCTCTAACAACCTGGAACCACTGATTTGGAAAATGTGTCAAGTATACGATAGAGATTTTAGTAATGTGTAATAGTATACCAAGTTAAAATTAAATCACATGAAGAAAATATTTCTGGCTTTGAAAGGTGACCAGAAAAGACCCATTTTACTGTAAAACACTGTGGTTTGGAAACAGAGGCTTCAGTGCTGTCTTATCATATCAAACGAGGAAATGAATAAATGAAACCAACTTGTAATGATTAACAACGATATTTTGTGACCCAGTATTGTTGTTGCACTATTGACCCAGACATGCATGTAAAATACTGCGTCTACCTTAAACGTGCTGCAACGGTTGTTGTTCTTTTTATGTTTTAGGCAGACAAACGTTTGCCATTTTTTGACAAAGCCCAGCGGCAGAGTCTTGAAAGACCTTGTTCTTCTATAAAGCAGTCGGAGTGGCTCGGGGACTGTCGTTCATCATTGTGGAGAAGAACACAAGAGAAGAGATAATATAAAAATCCTATTACGGTTCAACTTCCATCGCACTATTGCGCTCACAATGGATATTTTGTTATTGTTATTTTTTTTGTTCCACGCATTCCTCCTCTAAACCTGCTTATCATTACCTGCAATGCAACTCAGTCACTGAGTGTTTGGTCAGTGATTCAGGTGTGTTAGTTAGCTAGTAGAGCAGTTAATGTAGCCGCGAGGCGCTAGCTTCAAACAGACATGATGAGTAAGCTACAGGTCTGTTAACTCCAAACCACAACATTGTATTTTCAAACTCTTGGCACTAGTGGCAGTTTTAAAAAAAAGTAGCTCTACTGGATAACACATCCTATTTAGTTGTAATATCCTATTTCCATAAAAAACAATTCCATCTCCTCAGCTTAAAGTAAATTTGTTTCAGTTTGTGGCCTCTGCATTGGAGAGATTTTACATATATTTTCGACATAATTCTTCACCATTACTGCTGTCATTTGAAATCATACTGTATCATTTGACATACCACGAGGCATTTTGGCTGGTGTTAAATTATGATTGATACGGAGGAATAAAATCAGGTCACCATAATTATTGTATTTTAATGTATTCTACAAGACACAGGTGGGGTAATTATTTTGTGAACATGTTAAAGATTCTTGCTGCTCCATTGATCAAAATTAACTATGTTGCATGAATAGCACACAACTTGAGTTAATGCTACTTCTGTCATTTTTAATATTCATGAACATTAAATGGCAGCTGTGGAAAGTGAGGTAAAGAACTTACAAATGACTGTAATATACACTTAAATATGTGTGTAAATACCTCTGTTTTTTAGTCTATTGATGTTTTATGTGTCTGTAAAGTTACAGGGATTGTAAAAGACTGAAAGATGAAATCAATCTTTTCACCAAACCCAGCAAATGGAGACACAAAATCAAAGGTTTTCTTCCTTTTTCTCTGGTGTCAAAGAGCCACTTTGTTTGCAACACGCTGTTCGGGTTTGCACTTTCTGCAAAATCAAAAGGTTTTTATTGTTGACCCATAAATTGAGGTAAGTGATCAAATGTGCCCCCACTCTCTTTTGTCCAGGGCAACAGTGTGAGGTGTTCCCATGATGCGCCTCACTAATAAAAGCTGTACGTCTCTCAATGGACCAGCATGTTTGTTTTTCTCCAAGGGTCATTATGTTCTTTGAGAGCACTGACAGTCCTGTCGGCTTAATGTTTAAACTCCTCGCAGAAATCGGAGTCATTCTGCACACATTCTTGTGACGCAAAACCTATTTCAGAGAAATCTGACAATCAAAATAAAGATAAAACTAGAAACCGTCTCGCAATGCAATGACACCACCCGCGATGCCAAATCGGGTCAAGGAGTGTAAAGTGTGTGTGTGTGTGTGTGTGTGTGTGTGTGTCTGTGTGTGTGTGTGTGGGGGTGTGTGTCCTTCCTCAAATCATACCCATCTTCAAACTTGATATTCAGTTTGAGCTCAACTACAATCAGCTTGTGAGCATTGACATTGTGACTGTGTGTAAGACTTCAAGCGTCTGGATTGACAGGGCTCAGGACTAACATTTCCACTGCTGCGACCAACTGAAAAAGTTTCTCAGTTGGTTGCACCAGCAAATGATTTGGTACAGCGGTATTAATCAATGAACTTGCATGCTGATGAATAGTTTTCTTCATTTACATACCCTAGTTTTCCATTGATGTAGCATTAAAGATTAACAGAGGCTGGTGACTTGATATTTGAATATTTTTTTACTGTGAAACAAAATCTGCAACGAGCAGTGGTTTACATAGGTCATCTCATATAATTCTATATATATATATATATATATATATATACTCAATATATATATATATAAATATATATATACTCAATATATATATACTCAATATATATATATATTGAATCTTTTTAAAAAACTATTATTTTTAAACAACATTTTTTTTTAAACACACATATATATATATATAACCTAATAAAAGCAAAGCAACAGCAGCATTCCTTTAACCCCTGGATTCCTGTTCCATTCCGTTAGAACGGTTTGTAATAACAAAGTATGTTATGATTTAATTACCATAATAACCGCTGTTGTGTTGGTTACCTTGGTTACCACGGTTTACACTAACTAGTGAAAAAACGACAGAAACTCAAAGGTGAAGAAAGGTCATTTAAAGCAGAATAATCCTGTTTATTGATTGGTGTGTACTGATTGATTGATAGATAATTACAGAACATACAGGGAAATAGGGTGTAGTAGATTAACGGGTGGTGCAGTTAGCTAGGTTAACGCTAGCTAACGGAATTATGTCCTAACCCGTACAGTTTTTAGCTAACGTTCCAATAAAATTCCACTTAAAATATTGATAAAAATGATCGTATAACGTTTTCAGCCGATTTAATATGTGGTGTTAAACTAAACTTGAACTTCTTACCTTTCGAGCTAAATATGGTTTTAATTATTAGAGTTAGCTTTGCCTTTACTAGAGCCGGTAAAGGGAAGCTAACGCCGGTAAATTAGCCGTGCGCCGCTATTGGCCTGAGTCGAACGAACTTCTATCCTGGTAGTAAACACAGGGGGCTGCTGGTTTATCGGGGATATTAACTCGTTCCAGGTTCACCAAAATTACCATCAATGCTGTCAACACATCCGGGACCGTAGTTCTGTCCTTCACAATAAGATATCACGCTTCAACGACTCCAAACTATGCAATACAGAGATACTTTTCAGAGTAAATATTCTCACTGCTTTCTCTCATTAAAGTCACTTTGCTAGAGTATTTAGACATGTAAACGTCCATATATATTAATGAAATTTGACACGTAGATTCTTTGATATGTATAACTTGATACTACTGACACTTTCATGGCGATCGCCGAAGCAATGATAAGACCGGAATGTACGTCACGCAGGAAAAGCCCAAGCCAGACCACCTTAACGCTACATTAATAACATATGTATTATCATATGTATTTATTCTTATCTCTTATCTATTTAGTATATGAATGAATTTATAAAATGTTTTGTTAGGAATTTTATACTTTTATTGTGCTCATATTCAGTCCTGTGGCCAGAGCATGGTTATAACCATAATGTGTGTTTGTTGGCATTGATATAAAACTATTTATAACGGATGACAATCAATACATTCATTGTTGATTGATTGGCAAGGAACGGCCAGAATGTACAGTCATTACCATTCATCACTATAGCAGGAAGTCCTCAAATGTCTTTGTTTGTACAGGAATGATGGCGAACTGTGATCTACCAACCAGTCAGAAGAACCCAGGTACAGAATGGTTTGAGATTTGTGTTTGTTTATGTTAGCTGTAAAGGCCACACCTCTAGTGTGGCTAAAATGCAACAATTCAGTAAAGAAGAAACCTTAAGTAGTCTCCTCAACAATGTGGGAAAAATATAATTGTGTTTCCCTCAGTTCCTCTGAAGAGCGTGGAGGTGGAGCTGGAGGTGAGGAACCATGTAGCTACAGTGGTCTCCACCATGAGCTACCAGAACGAGGAGGACAAACCACTAGAGCCTTTTTTTGTCTTCCCTTTGCCTGGAGATGCTGCCGTCTCTCATTTCAGTGCTAAGATTGGACAGACAGATTTTGTAGCTGAGGTGAAGGAGAAAGAGGAGGTGAGCTGGTCAGCAAAGGCTCAACTCACAGTGGAGCTTTAAAACACAGTGAATGTTACTCACACGTGCCCTCTGTACTCCAGGCTTATGACGAGTATAACGAAGCTCTGAGCTCCGGCCAGCAGGCCTTCCTGTTGGAAGAAAATGAAGACAATCCGAATGTATTCTCTCTGAGTGTGGGCAATCTGCCTCCAGGAGAGAGCGCCACCATCAGGCTGGAGTACGTCACTGAGCTGGTTGTGCAGGCTGATGAGGGGCTGAGGTTTTGTCTGCCTGCCGTGCTCAACCCTCACTACCACCCTCGGGGTAGGAAAACAAGACAACACTTATTTAGCTAAGTGCACCAATGCCTAATAAACTGGAGGCAGAACACATCATCTCACAACTTCTTTCACAGGCAGACACCAAACCATCTTGGCTTCTGAGGCTGAAATCAATATTGATGTTATCGTCAACTTTATACTGGCTGATATTCCTTTTATTTATACAAATACTTCCAAACGTGTCCGATCTTGTTTACAGGTGGTGATGGTGGCAGGATGTCTTTGTCTGCCCGACTGTCCTCTCCTCGTCCAATCTCTAAAGTGAAGTCCAACTGGTACCTGGATAATCTCCAGTACCTCAACACAGAGCAAACCCGGGCCACGGTAGGTGGAGTGCTAATGATGATTGTTCCTCACCACTGAGAACGACATGTCATTTTATTCATACATACGTGTGTTTTGTGAACTGCAGGTCAAGTTGGCTGCAGGATACCAGTTTGACAGAGATGTTGAGCTGCTGATATATTACAAAGACGCCCACCGGTACCCTGCTCTGGTGGAGAAAGGACAGACCTCTGCCAAGCCAGGTGAGTGCAAATTAGTGAAGGTGTTACTTTGCAAATAAAAAGTTAGCTATCTTCATCCTCCAACTGATACTTTACATGTGGGAATAAAGGATAAAAGCCAGATGTGTAGTCTCTCTTCTGTGTTTCCAGGCACTCTGATGGGTGATCCAGTAGTGATGCTGAGCCTGTCTCCCAGGTTCCACCAGGCCGAGATTTCTTCAGTCCCCTCATGTGGAGAGTTTGTGTTCTTACTGGATCAATCTTTCAGTATGGATTTAAAAATGAACGCCAGCAACAGTCAGAATCGCCTCGGCAGTGCCAAGGTATTCGTTGTGCGTTATTTCTATCGTAAAATCATTCATAGTGTCCCTCTCAGACTGTCCTTGACTATCTTTTCTCTCCTCCCTTAAGGATACTCTGCTGCTCCTGCTGAAGAGCTTACCAACGGGCTGCTATTTCAACATCTACAGTTTTGGGATTAGATATCAGCACATCTTCCCGTAAGTGTCTCCCTCGGGTCTCTCAGACAGCAACGTTTGAACATATGTAATTCATGTCTGCACTATCGACAGACAGATCATTAATATTGGGTGATCCTGCAAAACATGGATTTTGATCAATGTCATTGTTTTTAAATGTTCTCTTACAACATTTAAAAAATATATTATTCCTACAGTGAACACATGCGTAAGTCTATGGGAAAGAAATTGTTGGTCTGAGACTTGATGTGAATTCTGAATTGCGGTGTAGAAGTTGGTAGTTTCTCTCAACCAATCCACCATCTGACCTCCATTTGTGTGTTTCTGATGGCAGTAAGAGTGTGATGTACAACCAGAAGACCGTGGAAGAGGCTATGATGAAAATTCAAAAGATGAGCGCTGATCTGGGAGGATCAGAAATCCTTGAGCCGCTCCAACACATTTACAGCCAGTCCTGCATTCCCAGTCAACCTAGACAAGTAAGACACACACACACACACACACACACTTGGGCTTGTAAAAATGGCATACTCAGTCCTCAACACTAGAGGCTCGGTTTATGAAACAGAACTACGACGCTCTGATAGTTTGGTATTTTCCTGACCTTAAACTTTGCTTTGCCCCGTGTCATCACTTTGGACTGAGTTCCTCTCCCGGGCCTTATTCCAAGAATGAACAAATCAGCATCACATTGAAAGTGTAATGTGATTAAAGCTATAAACCTAAATCAGTATGTACCAATCTTTACACCAAAGAGTGATTCTTACAGTATCTGTCTTCCACAGCTGTGTAGTACTGTAATAATTCCTTCTTTAGTTAATTCAATCTCTCACACATCTTCAAAAGGTTGCAGTTTTTGTTTAGCTCTGTATCAAAATATCATTTATTAATAAATATGTGTGCTGTGAGGATCATTTTGGGGTTCAATTAGGTTCTTATAGCTTGTGTACTCAAAGGAAACAAGGGACTGAAAATAGATCAGGGTTAGAAGATACCGTACAATCCATTGAAAAGGCCTCAACTAATCCACTCAATAGCTACTACTGTTCTACTCTCATCACTTTGTTCGGCTGATAGTTAGCAGGCATTTGTTGTTCTTCAAACTTTACTGTCAAAACCACTTAAGAGTGATATGTAAACTCTCCTCTCTAGCTTTTTGTCTTGACTGACGGAGAGGTTTGGAACACCAAAGAAGTTTTAGATCTGGTGAAGAAGAATTCAGGTTCCCACAGGTGAAACCACAGAAACACAAAAAAACACCCACACAATTCCCTGAATATGTCCCATGTTGAAATGCTGTGTGTTAAAAACACAACCTCTGTATTGTAGGTGTTTCTCTTTTGGGATTGGGGTAGGGGCATGCTCTGCTCTTATCAACGGGTTGGCCCAGGAAGGAGGAGGTCACGCTCAGTTCATCACAGGGAGCAACAGGATGCAATCCCAAGTAAGACATCACAGTCATATCAATATTAATAACATGCAGGCATGATAAAAGCGTAGTGCCGTTTCTAACTTTTTGTTAACTGTTTTTACTCACCAGGTGATTCAGACGCTGCGTTTTGCTCTGCAACCAGCTGTGGTGGACATCTCAGTCAAGTGGGATTTGCCAAAGGGCGTTTCTGCCACTGTACTCTCTCCTCCGATCACAGAGCTTTTCCATGGTCAAAGGTCACTGGTTTATGCGCAGCTCACTGGACAGGTAGGAGCAGCGCCATCTCATAGTAAAATACCTCTCCAGTCAGATTTCTTTTCTCTGATCCATCCATCCGACAAGTAATTACAGTAATGAACATGTTGCTTTCTCAGAGTTCAGAGGCAGCAATGGGCTGTATGAAGGTGCAGTACAGCCTGGCAGGTCATCCCTTTGAGAACAAGTTCCACTTCAGTCCCAAACCTGCAGAGGACACTGGGTAAAACAGTAGTCATGCAGTTTGATTTTTTAGCTAAAATAAGACTGTCGCAAGAGATGAGAAGCATGACACTATTTAATACGCAATTATTGCGCTGATACATGTTGATGCATTTTTCTTTTGTAAATATAGCCTTTAGGTTTACATGCAATACATTACAAAGCATCTAAAGTTACATAAAGCATCGGGTAATAGGTTTTTAACACTTCAAGGTGGTAGAGTTGTTTCTATTGTATTCAAGTCAACAAGGCTGCTTAAATATTTATAAAACCGTGATGTACAGCGATGAAAGAAACCCTAAAAATCCCTTCAGCTGAGCAAAATCGTAAAAGTACTTTATGCTATTTCATGTTTCAACACCGTCACTGAAATGTGACAGTAGATACAAGTTTAGTTTCCCTGGAGAAGTCTTTCCCATTTGTAGAGCTGTTTTCATCATGCATCGCTGTGTTTCCTCTGGGTGCTCTCGTTTTCTCTCACCGACATGCAGATTAGGTTATATGCCATCTCTAGATTAGGCTCCAGCTCTTTATGATCCTAAACAGGATACACTGGGAAAGAAAATAATTATTAGAAGGGTTATTGTTAAATGGTAAAGCTGTGTGCAGATGTGTTAACATCTCTCTCCTGTCTGCAGATTAACATTCCACAAGTTGGCTGCTCGGACTCTGATTCGCTCCCTGGAGATGGAGGCGAGAGTGCGTAGAGGACAGGAAAATGGAGGAGTGAAGAAGGTGGTGGAGCTCAGTGTCCAATCAGGAGTGAGCAGTGCCTTCACTGCCTTCATTGCCATCAACAAATGCGATTCAAGGACCTATTGACTTTTGTGCGAGTCACCCAAAAGTTCAAATACAAAAATGAACCTCTTCTTAAGAGATGCTATAGCTGACCATGAATGATAGGGAAGAGAAACAGGATGATGTACTGCTTTAACATTGAGATAATCATTGATCATTTGCAAATGTGCCTGTCTGGATGTAAAAAGTTTAAAAGACCTGAATATCTTAAGTACCGTTAAAAAAATGTCCAGAATTGTCATTGTTCCGCGTTAAAAGAGACATACCGTTGCATATGGGTGACGTCTACATAACCACTGGGGGTGTCCCATCATAATAAAGGAATATTTCACCAATATGTGTAGCAGTTGTGTACTCTCTCTTGCGTTGTGTATTAATCCAGGCACACTTGGTTATGGTTTGGCTCCAACCAGCCGTTTATTCACGGAGACAACAATCTGGTAGCAAACGAACATATTATGTTTCTCACAGCCCACTTCGTGACAACAAGCTCCGGGAACTGCCAAAGTAAAATAATAGAAGCAATTATTTTAGCTAGCTGTTTGCTAATAAATTACTCCACAGATAATTCTTATTAAACTAGCACAATGTTACGTAGCTTATTACACATCAACCTATCACGGAGATAGCGTACAGCAGACTGGTAACAATATACGGGGCGCACCGCCCAAGTCTGCAGGGGCCCAGCAGAGGGCGCTAATGCCACCCAACACGCTAGTCTCAGTGGGAAACTAATAATAATACATTGTAAAAGACAGAAACAAATAACAGGAAATAATATATAAATTATATGGATTAATTGCAAATAATGGCCAGTGATGGCAAGTGGAATCATTAACTCCGCTACACATGCCCAATGTGTGTGTATTTTTATCATAATAATAATATTTTTTGGTTGAAGGAGTTCTGTGGCACAGAGGGAATAAGCTATTATCAAGCTGTGTTAACTCTTCTCTCTCAGAATGTATGTGGTGGTCCAGTTTCATTATTTACAGCATGTCAGGGCAGATATTACATTGTTCATACTAGTTTACTCTAACACATCATACTGATATCACTATAACAGGCTTTACTTTTGTTGTAAAACATTTCTTTAGGTATTTTATATTGTTTATGTGCCACAAAGAGATGCCTGGCTTACCCAAATATACTACAGCTGGTATCTGCACATGAAGTTTGATCATATTTCTAAAGCACCACATTCGATTTGGGCAAGTGTTCTTTGTGACCGAGTTTGAATATTGTAAAAACACAGTCATCAGGAGCATGAGCAGGATGTTGAACATGAGAAATTACCTCAAAAAGTAAATAGAATTATTTTATATATTCGTTTAAATAAGTAAGTTCCTGTGTTAAAATATGTATCACTCATATTATTCATGATTTAATATGTAATTTCTATATTTGTAAAGATACAATTACATGAATTTGTTTATTTTTAGTTGTATTTGTATTTAACTCTGCCCCTAGTTTCTGATGCACCTCAAAAAATTCAATTTGAAACTGTAAAAAAAAAAAATTCAATTTGAAAATATAAAATCTGCAACTAAAAAATTAAAATAAATATTTTATTCAAAACAATTCCAGAACTGAATCAAAATTATATTCAACCCAACTTTTCGTACACTTATTTTTATTTCAAATACATTGTTGAATTTTTCAAAGTTCAAGACCAAAACTCGAACTTTCAGGTTAAATTTTCTTTTTCAAATGATCAAAACTATTGGCCTGGATTTGGCTCCATAGGCGCAGTCCTGTGTGCTTCCTGGAGACGCTGTGTGCAGCTACGGACGATGTTATGAACCCAAGCACGAAGGTGTTTGATGTTCCGACTTTTGTGGTGCCATGTGTATGCAACATACAGTGTACATTTTCTCCCAGACCCCTTTTAAGGGGACGTTGAGTTGAATATTAACATAGTCATTGTGAGCGTTGAAGCATGCTGTTAGCTCATAGAACTGCTGGGCCTAAGTTTCAGCCTCACAGAGCTGCTAGCATGACTGTAGACTCTCATTTTGCTCCCATACGGTTCTCCATTAATTCTTTACATCATAGGTGTCAAACTCAAGGTCGAATCCGGCCCGCGGCATCATTTTATGTGACCCGCGAGAGCTCGAAAGGATTATAATTGTCTTAAAATTAAAGTCTATGCTGCTTTACAATGTGTAGTGACCATAAACTACATCTCCCACAATGCATGTCGATTATGATCCTACCTGCCGTTAGAAAGAAGTGTTTCCATATCGGCTTTTAATCGCGTCATTTGCGCTAGACGTGCCGTAGAGGGGGCGTGGCTTATCTCCGTGGAAATAGTTAATTTCCGCCATCCACCATGGAAGAAATAACCACTATTTCTGCTTTGTACGTGTTGTGGAAGTCCCACAAACGTCTGAACATTAAACGCCCTCGTGTTGGGTTCATAATATTATATAATATCATCCGAAGCCGCACACAGCTTCTCCAGGAACTGCATCTGGAGGACTGCCGCTTCCATACTATCACCTTCTCCTCCATAGTTTCTGATTCCACAACGGCAGGACGTCAGTGATGACGCGCGGAGCATCTCAACGCTGATTGGCTATCACGCAAATTCTGTGCATTGACTTTGTATGTAATCTACAAGTTTGGTGTGAACGCAGCATAAAGGTATGTGAGCAGGTGTGCCCCAGACCACATCTGTTTTATGTTTTATTTGTTGTACTAGAGTTATGTCCCTCAACTGTGACAAAAAAGCTTTGAACAAAGTTAATGTAATATTGTCTTTGTTATTTTCTTTAAAAGTTTGATCTTTGATCAAAGTCAAAAAAGACATTTTCTAAACCCAATTCAAGAAAACTAGAATGCTTAATGTTTATTCTTCAATAAGCATCAATATGATTTGAAGATACAAAGTAGCGTGCTAACATGAGAAACACTAACTCACATTTTTAAGTGTAGTAATGCAGTGTTTAACTGCAATACGTCTACACATCAGTATCAAATAAGCAAAAATACAAATAAAAAATAATTGTCCTAATGCGTACTGGTACAGTGATCCACCAAGATGATCTTATCTCTTCTCTTTTTGATTTTTCTCCTCAGAATGTTGCTACACAAACAGCCACCCAAAGACACTTTGCAGCAGTTGGTCTCCCTCCACAAGGCGTCTGGATGCTGGATTCAGCTCTGGCTGCTGCACTGGGAGAGACCAGCGGGGAGCTGGAAAAGGCCAAGCCTACATCGCTGGGTTTTTGTCACACAGCTATCTCGTCTTTGTTCTTTTTTATTTAGTTTTCCCTCTCGTTCTGTTACATTTTCTGTTCTTTGATTTGGTGAGTTAGGTCAACAAGGAAGTGTGGGCCAGTGTTCTGGCTGTAATCTGGCTTCATGGTTTTGAGATGGATGCTCAGGAAGAATGGGAGCTTCTTGCTATGAAGGCTGTGTCATGGCTCTGTGCTCAGAATGATAAATAAACATTATACTAAATCTTAATCTGTTTGTTTTTTTAACTATGTGTGCTGGTTATAATTAGCTGTTTGAATACATTCAGTCTGCTGATGACTTGTTTTGTGTTATTTTTTCAGCAGCATGTGTGGAAGCAGGAAACGCTGTATTTGGGTGCAACATGCAGAGAGATGCCCCGGGACTCTGAGGTCTTCTGAGGCCTTTTATGTCAATTTGTGGCTAAAACAAGTGAAAATTAAACTTGGAGCTTTAAACAAAATGAGCATTAGTGGCTTATTTTGAGACTTCACCTGTTCTATTAATTGTGCAGTTAAAACTGTGTGACACCAGGCTTAGCCCACACTGACTGTCAGCATATTTCTGGCCACATTGTACAGAGTTTAAGAACTGCCCGCTTTAAAGTAACTATAATGTTTTTCTAAACTAACTTTTCGTAATGTTTAGCGATGGTTAATCCTAAATTTCTGCTGAGACCGGGAGATGTTTTTGCCTCAAAATGATCCTTACAGTTAAATTGACTTCTTGCTCTCTGTACATAAAATATTTTTAAAAATTCAGGTTGTGTGCATGAGTTAAACTGTTTTGAACATGTTCAAATTGTTTGGTATTTGGTTGTAGATTGGAAAATGCATTTGTGATTACCAAAAATTGCGCAGAAATCTCAGCACACATTTGCAAATGTTACATTTAATTTGTAGATCATGTAATACATATTTATGACAATTTTGAGACAAATTCCACTCCATAAAGAGTCATAGATGAAGGCATTGACACATTTCACTGCCTTGGCTGTGCAAAAGACAGAGACCGAAAAAGGTGAAAAAAAAGGTGAAAATGATATGATATGATATGATATGATATGATATGATATGATGATCACCAGGTAGGCGGCTCAATCTTCTTCTTTTCAGGTGTTTCTGTGGACTCTCAGCTCAATGGTTCTTTGCAGTTTAAGGGGGCACATGGGCTTTGGTTCCATTAGCTTTGCAGCGCCACCTTTACTCAGGGTGACTTCCTGTGAAGAATAAATTAAAAAAACGAATTACATTCTTAAATCACTATAATAATGACTAAATCAAAAACACTAAGTACAGCAGCTGCCCTCATGGCTATGGTTTCCAGCCAATTTACACATTTCTGTCTCCGCCTCAACCAGCCGCATGGGGCCGGTCTTGCCAAGAAATGCAGAGGAGATTCATAGTTACGCCAAAAAACGCTGTGCCTACTGTATAAAGGCTCACAAAGCTGCTTCCATGACTGTAGACTCTTAGTCTTTTGTTAACGCAGATGTCTAGTTGTTCTGAAATAGAATTTGTACAAACAACAGGGTTATAAACAAAAGGAGGATTGACGGGATAATCCTGACATGATGAAGCTTTAGCCGTTGAGAAACCAGACTGTGCCAACAGTTGAGCTTCTAGTAGACCAGAGTCAACTAGCAAGCCAGTTACTATAAGATGTAAAACTATAATAACAGCAGTCATGAGATGTACACTGATCCTTTTAATTAAACCTCTAACCACAAATCCCTATCTGCCTCAAACAACATAATTGATGTCACTACTAATCAGGGTTTTGCTGCTCGACCCGAGCTTCATGCTTTCATAAAGGTCAGATTATAGGTTCGGTCTCTGCGGGACAACACATTATTTACACACACAAATAAGAAACCCTGCTCGCTCTACTTTAATTAAAGTCTGTTTTGATGATATGCAAGTTTGCCATCTGGGAGGCCAGTAGATGACAGTTAACGTTGCTAAGGAATAATTCAGTTGCTACGTAGTTTCCTAACCTTTTTGGATCCAATATGTGTTGTGTCTGAACACAACACATATGAAATGTGAGATATTAGCACAAAGAAACAAACCCACCCTGTTCAAGCTGCTGAGGAGTTCCTTTTTCTCTGGACTGACCGTTTGTCCCTTCTTGTTAACCAGCTTTGACACATTTTGCAACTACCTCACATATGGCACCAACTGTGCTACATTAACAATTTCCAAAATGGGGGAAAACGTTTGGTCAGGGTGACAGACCAAAAAAAAAAAAAGAAATGATGGGAGGTACAAGATGAGCGAGAGCAGAGGAAGAGTACGTTTGTTCCCTGTGAATCTTGCCACAGGGGTGTTTCTGTGATAAGGGCGAGAACGCGAAGGAGGAAGCGACGATGACGCTGGCAAAAAGCCTGTATTATGTGTTATTTTCCCCATCTTGCTCAATCTACTCCCGGCTCCATCTGAACCCCACTGAGGCAGGCAGTCTATTACAACAGCCCCATTTGAGGCAACCAACAAAAGAATGTGATTGCGCTCCCGTGCCCGTGCTTTCCTTGCATTGTGACCAAGCACTCTGCTGCCTGTCATTACAGCAGACGCTGTATGACACCACACTGGAAGGTGTAATGTCACCTGGGAGAAGATTTCATAAAGAGTTGCCTCGTTGGATAATTAGTGGCAATTTGGGCATATGAGAAAGCTTCGAATTAGGTTTCAACAACTCAATTATAAACTTAAAAACAAATCAATTCATTGAGAATGAAAAACAAAAGCTGTTTTGTTTTTTTGTCCTTTCCTGGACTCTTTCAGTAGCTGTTGAAATTATATTAAAAGATATTTTTTTACATGGAATAAGGGAAGCTGCTGGACCATCTCCTGCAGAAGTCATACACTTTATACTGTTTTTCTTATATTCTGTACTGTGCCATGAATACAGAATTTAATAAAAATGACTTGGAAAAACAAAACTGTGGAGGCAATTAGGTTCACCAAGATAAAATTAAAATCACCAAAACCCTCCTCCAAGAAGTATTCATGGCACAGATGAGGTCATCCAAACCTACAAATGAATGTGTACAATAAGATGGATGGGGTGGAAATACAGAGGAGATTGTGCAGCATCTCCATTGTCTACATAAATGTAGTTATCTTTTTAGTAAAAATAGCAAGAATTGCTTATCTTCAGAAGGATAGAGTATTGTAATGTTGGCTCCACTGGTCTTCGTTCCCAGTGTTCCCAGGGTGAACCCACGCGAGGTTTGGTTGGCTGTTAAGCTCATGAGCAAAGGTTTGCAACATAAGACATCCAATTCTTACATATTTCCAATGAAACACATTATGTATTTGTACCAGTGTACACAGTTTATAAAATGCATACAGCAATTAGCATATGCAATTTTTAACTTATTGTCACTCTTATGTGCAGTCTGACTGCTGGTAGAAAGACCCTCATCCTGACTTTCCACCCTCATCTTTCCACTTTGCTGTAATTGCTGAAAGAAAGAGTAAGAGAGAGTGAAGGGGACGTGTGACACAACTCCTGATGAACAAAGAGAGGAAATTAAGTTATGGAGGATGGAAATAAGTCACAGTTTTTCAAGACTTTTTCAAGCATTAAGGTCCTTCAGGGTGCTGCAATAATTGGGCAGTAAGGAAAATTACGTTTGAGATGATGTGATATTTGCTTTTTGCTGACGTGTGACCCACAGGTTGTCTGCCTCAGTTGCCTGGCACCAAGGCTAATGCTCAGGAACTGTTATGCTAAGATGTTCCAGGCACTGGGCTGACGTCATGGAGACGCTATCAATCAATATGCTGACCCCGGAGGCTATGGGTATGATAAGCTTAGTGGGACTGCGACTGCACTCGAATGGGGAACTTAAGGAAATTAAATGTTGCTCTGAAATCCTTGTGTGTATGAAGGCAACTTGGCTTCCACCTCAAAGTAATCACACAATCATGATATGAAAGTTCAACAATCCTCTCTAATCAGACTAAATAGCACTCAGACATACAGTATATCCTGTCTGCATAGTTAGTCCTCTCCAAGGTCTGTAACTAAGTGCTTTGGTGCGTGTAACACTGTTATGGTCTACAGGTCTTAAGAACAGCACTTTATTATTTGTTTACAATATTAATTCTATCCTTAGTGGGTGTTTGTCTACTTTGTAAAATAATAAAAGAGTCAACACTACTGTGTGTGGTCTCACTTATTATGTACCTTTAAATCCCCTCTAAATAATTCACCTTAGAAGGAACCACATAAAATATTTTTAAAACTGAAAATTGGCAGATTTAGGCTCAAATGATTACAATAAGTACACTTAAAACCAGCAAACAAGTAAATAAGTTGATGGTTTAACTCTTTTCCCTTCGAGGTAGTCTAAACTACACTTATTACAATAAGCTTACAGTAATTGTCTGTTAGAAACACATTAAACACTTTCACCTTTGAGTAACCTACTCAAAAAGATTCAACCATAGCATATAGAATACCCAAACTCTGAGAAACAAAAACAAATGCTGGAAAATTACTCAAATAATTCAGGCTTGATCGTGGCTGGCAGGTGTTGGGCCCCAGATGTGAAAACAGACGCTGAATGTGACCATAAGAGAGACATTGTTACTCACCTACCAGGAGTCTGGTTTACCACAGTCCTCGATCCACGGAAATGGCGGCTCTGTCTGGTTTTCTCTCCTCCGTTGTGGCTTATGATATCCTCTCATGAACCAATGTATTGATCCATTTAGATTTACGTGCACTCCTCTCTAATACGTCTTAAATTGCCAGCTCTCAGGAAAGTCGACAAACATGCTCTGCTGGGTCAGACGCTGTGGGAAAATAAGCTTCGAGGATCTTTTGTTTGGCCCCCTGACCCTTTCTTCTTCTTGAAGCACTTTTCTTTCCATTTATGTGACTTTGATCATATTTTGTCGTGCTGCTTCAAGTCAGTTTGTGTCCATGTCTGCTTTCTTACCCATGCCCCCTTGGAAATAGAGATTTAAAGAAAAAAAATGTAATAGTTTAACATGACATAAAGGAACAATGAAATTAAAACAGTCAAAGGAAATAATATATGTAGTGTTATACAAAGTATAATTCATGTGACATTTGTTTAGCCAAGTTATCCAAATTATTCTAATTCTATATTCTGTAGACAGACATGGCTGTAAATCTGATACTCAGTATAAATAGTTTCTGTAACACTGTAACAACCGATCCTCAAAGACCCAGATCACAGTTTCCAGTGAGAGCTCTTTCTTCATCATTCAGAAATCAGGAAAAAGAACACCAAATTTTTAACATTTTACAAATGGACTGGAAAAACCAGCGTCTGTTATCAAACCGAAGCATGACTGTCCCCATCCTTCTAGTTGAGCACTCTAGTTGGATTTAATGGCTGGTTGTATATTATGTCATCAGAAAAGCAAAAGGTGTGACTAATAGGTTGAATACATGCAACCACAGCCCAGCACTCTGTTCAGTCCAAGCCAAGACATTTTGTTCATTCACTGGTAAAGTCTGGCTCAGATATTTTCCTCATATCATATTATAGCATTGCATTGTTAAATCCTCAGAACTGAAAAACCTTTATATTTGGACTTGTATTATTATATATATATATTTTAATTATTATATATTAATATATTTGATATAACACATGACTGGATGAAATAGAAAATGAATTAAATAATTCAACCTCAGATTTCTTCTTTTTTTTTTTATTCTATGTAATGTTTTGTCTTATCTGGACCCTGAGTCTGAAATAAAAGATTGATTGATTGATTGATTGATTGATTGATTAAAATATAAGCAAAGTCATAATACATGTCTTTTTTTAAACGTGTATACAGGATTTATCAAAAAAACAAAAAACACCTATCAATCTTTTTTGTCAATTAATAAAGCACATGGGACGTCAGTAAACAACAGGTGACTCATGCAGTCGCAGACACAGCCTGTACTTCGAGGAAGTGTTATTGGCAACCTATTTCTTTCATGCTAACACAAGCAGAAGGGTGATCCAATAACTCGCAGACTGTGAAGTAAAACAGAGAAAGGATTGCTTTTGTTTTTGAGATGTGAATGTGAACTCATGGAAAGCCTCCAAGAAAATGTATACAGATCAATGAAAAATACAGACATTTGCAGCATTCAGGAAAATAGAGACTTTTGGATACATTTCATACAAGCACATATACTTTTAAATGTCGAGCAATCATGCGTAATTATACGAATTAATGGCGTGCGTATTTTTGCCAAACCGTTTATTTTCGTTCTTGTGCCTATCCAGTGTCGAGAGAAAACAAAAGAGTACACTTGTTTTTTTTAGTTGTTTTTTCCCCCCCTGGATGCAACAGATGTGTACAGCCACCACGGAGGGTTTGAGTTTGAAGTGGCACCTCGCAGACTGAAGCGCGTCCGCCTCCACAGACTTCCAGCGGAGTGCAGACAGAACAAGTTGCGCTGATCTCAGCCTCGACAGGAATATTGTGGAGAGCCGTTTCACGTTCAATGGCATTTACAGCCGGGATGATTACACGTCGCGTGGCTTTACTGATCATAAAAGACACAGAGTGAAGGCGACTTATGGCGAGTTGCGTGAGAGAAGACCAAACCTGAGGTAAGGAACTGAGCAAGATTTTAAAAGTTATTGGCTTCTAAGGATGTGGGACATTTTTCATATTAAGATTTTTATTCCAGGACGTTCACTGTCCCCATAGTCAGACCCCAAAATGCATGTGAGCTGTAAAATATGAAGCTGCATCTGTTTCAAGTCAGATAAACTATGTGTTATGGTTGAATTGATTTCTCACCAAACTAAATGTATAGAAAGACATTTTCTCAGCACCTGAAGTTTAATTCCAAAAATGTTGGTAAAAAATGAATCGTATGTCCCATCCACTATTTATCCTCTTCTTCAGATTTCATGTCCACCATGTCAGCCAATGGGAGCTCAGAAACAGGTTGCAGGTTAGAGGTCAGACCAAGCAACAACACCTGCAACAGCAGCCAGAAGGAACTGTCCATCACCGCCTCCGCCGTCTCCATGACTGTGGGCATCTTCTCCAACAGCCTGGCGCTCTTCATCCTCGTCAAATCCTACAACCGCATCCGGATCAAGTCCAAGGCGTCCTTCCTGCTGTTTGCCAGCAGCCTGGTGGTCACCGACCTGCTGGGTCACCTCATCAACGGCTCCCTGGTGATCTTCGTCTACAGCTTCCACAAGAAATGGGAGACGTTTGACCCTCACCGCATCATGTGCAGCGTCTTCGGGGTGTGCATGGTGTTCTTCGGGCTGAGCCCCTTGTTCCTGGGAAGCGCCATGGCGGTGGAGCGCTGCATTGGAGTCACCAGGCCTATCTTCCACTCCACAGCGTTGGCATCCTACCACATGAAACGGCTGCTGGGACTCACCTGGCTGCTCGCTGCCCTGGTGGCTGTGCTGCCTGTGCTGCTGTGGAGGCCCTACAAGGTTCAGAGCTCCAGGAGCTGGTGCTTCTTCCATATGGAGGAACCTAAAGACTGGCTGGATGTGCTCCTCCCACTGCTCTTCTCTATGCTGGGGCTGATGGCCCTACTGCTCTCCATTGTGTGCAATGCAATGACAAGCTGTGCTCTACTGCGGGCCAGACTGCGCCGCAAGCATCACTGTAGAGGCACGTCCTACCACATAGAGATGATCTGCCAGTTGCTGGGTATCATGTTGGTGTCCTGCGTGTGCTGGGGCCCGTTACTGGTAAGAAAGGGCAGGTCGTACATTCCCTACTGCCCGAAGTCATGAAAATTAGTTGAAACTCTTTGTTAATCCAGATTAATTATTCTGATCGATCACAATTAATCTATTAGTAGATTTGCATTCTCACATACCATCACGTTTCAGATCTTAGCCAGTGTGGCTGTCATGGATTTTGAACATTGGTAAGTACAAAATGACTGTCGGAGGCGGTGAAATGGGTTTTTAAATTAGACGGAAACCTTTATTATCTGTGATGTGTGAAACGCTTATTTTTAAGGTTTTCGCATGGCTGCATTTTCATTTTCAATCTGTCCGCCCCAACTCGTTCTTCGGCGTTGAGGCTGATGCTCTCAGTGATTCCTTCATGACATTCAAATGCTATAATTGGCTATAAAATATCCCCTTGGTCTGGTTGCAAAGGACATGAATTTCAAGCCACCTCTCCTGTTCTACAAACATGTTCCCTTCGTACTTCTTGTTGCTCCTGCGAAAGTGCACTGTGGTCGACACCATTAGATCAGAACATTGTACTCTCCTCTTCCACTACAGTTATAGAGCATCATTTCTCACACATTTTGTAATGGTATCTGTCTGTATCTGGCAACATGGCAAAAGAAATTCACTGAAATTTCATTTGGGTTACTCAAAAACATGTTATTCTCACAGTAACAGTGGACCAAAGCAAATAATCAAATAGTCTTTATTTAGCTACTATTTATGAATTATTTAACAATCAGAATGCAAATGATAGTGTGTTGAATCATTTGTGGAAGATGCTTTGTGATAGACACTGTCAGTTTTGAAAAGATGAGTTGAAAAAACATATTTACTGCATTACAGGCTCTTTCGTGTAACACTAAATCTCAATTATAAAATAGTAAAGCATTTGTGCAATAGAGAGGGATACTTTCATAGTTAGTGAAATTAAATAAATCTTTTTTAAATAAAGAAGTAGAGAGTTATATTAAATTATCCAGTTAATTGTTTATTTGTCGAGTTATTATGCAGCTATTCAAGTCTTTTTTGTTACTCTCCATTATTCTATGGCCACTCCACCAGATCCGCATCATCATGCTGAGCACCAGAGCCAAAGAGGAGCCTGCGTCCTTCAATCTCCTAATGGTGGTGCGTATAGCCACGTGGAACCAGATCCTGGACCCCTGGGTCTACATCCTGCTGAGGAAGGCGGTTCTGAGGAAAATGTTCACGTTGCTCCACGGCTGCTGGGGCCCAAAGTCTTACTTCCTACAGCGCTGGCAGCGCAGCATGCTCCGCAGCTCCCTGGAGACCAGCAACTCGGGCTTTGGCCCGACTGACTGCCGCCTCCTCGGTAGATTACCAGACACTGCGATCAAGTCCATCGCCTGAGCCCCGGTCCCATGTTCTGATATGACAACACCACGTGAGAAAAACAGGAAGAAGCTGTGAAGATGTGCAGAACTTTGTTGGAATACAGACAATCAAAGTTACTGCACATAAACTACCATTATAAAGTTAGTTGTCATGCTCTCTTTGTAAAATGGTCACCATGCTCTAGTAGTTATGTGCCCTGTTGTTTAATGTGGGGTGACATTTTTGCTCTTAAAGTGACGATCCTAGAGATGTCAGTCCTGGTTGAGTTACAATTTATGTTTGAGTGGAAACAATGGAATTGTGCTCAGAGTTTAGCAGTTTTGTGTTGTTTGGATGCATGGGCTTCAAATTTTAAAAATTGTGTGCATAGTTCCATTTTGAGAGTGTATACAATGGAGAAAAATTGTAATACAACATTTTGTTTCCAGGAATGTCGCCAGAGACACCCAGTTCATAATACTGCAACTATATACATGTTGCAATACTTTCATCAGTGGGTCGTATAAGCTCATTCACCATTGTGTTACCTCCTTCGGTGATAGATAGTGACTTAACAGATATTTATTTAAATGAAAAGATTTCCACTTTAACTTTCAGCTCTGTTTTACATATCGGCGACTCTGAACAAATTCTGTTTAAAACCTTCACAATGCTCAGAAAGTATTGCAGTCAGGTTGGTTCAGTCACGTTCTTTGTTCTTCTTAATGCTGCTGAGATTTCCATTTGGCAGCTCCAGCTTGTGCCCTTATCCTCATCTGAGGATTTTTACTGAAAGTGTTTTATTCTCTTTGTCTTATTTCGTTATTGCTGTTACTGGCAGTATCCACATGTGGATTCATGATTACGATCTAATCAATCAGCTTCAGGACAATGCGAGATCTCAACATTTTTCTGGATTATAATGTGACTATATGTATAATGAAAAACACAAATGTCTGCAGCAGAATGTACAAAATACTGTAACTGAACTCATGACCTACTTTGATCCATCTACAGAAGGACTTAATAACATACACTTTTGAATAATTGTAGTATCTATCTATCCGACAGAGCAGGGCCTGTCGGTCAGTGGTCCGCTTGTGGTAACATGTATGTTTGTAGCATATCTACAAATCTCTCTCACTCTCTCTCTCTCTCTCTCTCTCTCTCTCTCTCTCTCTCTCTCTCTCGCTCCCTCTCTCTCTCTCTCTCGAAATCTTTTGCTTTGGGCTGAACTGTGTAATAAAGGTGGAAATTGAAAAACAAAGCAAAATTAAAACTCTTGAAAACGTTTTGTTGTGATGGGTGAAGGTCAGGGTCATTTATGTTGGGAGGAATTTATTCCCCACCAAAAGAATATTTTTAGGAGAATGTCTGGCTGTCTCTGTGGAATCCAGAGTGTGGCACCAAGATAATTATCAACATTTTCAGAGTTCAATTATAACAAATTATTATATTATTATTATTATAAAAAAATGCCATTCAATTATATTCATTATAATTTATCAGTCAAGAGAAGGACATATTAACTGATTAATTAATTTGCCAGCTTTTATGTGTTGACAAAGTTCAGTGTATTTTGATTTCACTTGCAGATGACACACTGCTCACACGTCTTTGAGAGCCATTCTTTACTGTAATTACAGTAATGATCACACAATGGAGTATTACAGTGAATATTACAGTAGAGCAGAGAACAAATATATTGTGAGGTGGATTATAATAGGCAGAGACATAAATGTAAAAACAAATGGTGAAAAATAATAATAAAAATAATAATATTAGGATTCCACATTCAAATCTACTTTAATATTTCATAATTTAAAAACTGAAAAATATGACTTGACAAATTTAATTATATGTTTTTATTATTTTACTTATTTTGTTTACTCTGAGTTTTAAAAAAGCATAAATTAAATGCATATATATTTCTTTTTAGCTAGTTGATTATAACTAAGAAAAACTGAAAAATCAATTATTAATTCAGATGCTCACTTCTGGCTCCATATAAGACTATCTTAATTAAATCTATTAATTATTAATAGTCTTAATGAGTCTCAGCGTTTGCTAATGTAATATATAAACTGTCCTCTAGGTGGCAGCACGACGCTCAAATCCTTCTAACCGGTCGGAAACACAGAAGAAGAAGAAGAAAAAAAAACCGTATGGTGCGTGACGTAATCTCTTCCTCATAACCTCCATCTTTCGCCACCGCATGCCTGTGTGGATATTTGACCAGGTTTGGGATGATACGTGTTGATTTGTGTGTGCCGTGCGGTGCTCGCGCAGCGCGTGCCCGCTGGAGTGTGGTCGGACCGGAGCTGCCGGACCGAGCCGAGCGGTGACACGCTGTGTTCAGTCTGGAGGCCCCGTGTTGTGTTTTCATGTCTGCAGCTGCTAACCACACACACACACACACACACACGCACACACCCACACACACACACACACACACACACACACCCACACACACACACACACACACACACACACAGAGAGCAGACTGACAACTTAGAGCTAGTCTGAGAGTTATTATTGCATCAGCGTGCTATCATGTCCATGTCTGGTTTTTTATTGGTTTGTTTTGTTGATTAAACATGTTTGTTTACTGTAGTCTTTCGGACCTGGACTCTCTGAGTAACTCGTGTTGTTGCAGCTCGCAGTCAACAACGGCATGCTAGTTGTTCAGCTGCTTACACATTACATGCATTTGTTTTCAACATTATCTTCACTTTGTTTTATTATTGTAGGTGAGAACATGAATCAAGAAAAACTTGCAAAACTTCAAGCCCAGGTCCGGATAGGGGGAAAGGTAAGGTGACAACAAGGAAGTGGCTTATTGTTTTGATTGGAAAGGTGTAACGTTAGGTGAGGTAGTTTTATTTGTTCCTTATGTGAAATAAATTACGCTGAACCAAAACTTACAATACGTCTTGCAATAAAAAGTGTTTTTTTGTATTATGCTTTTGTTGCTCTTATTTACAAGTTTAACAGTATGTTTTGGATTTGGTATTTTTGGGTGGTGTCATAATACAGCTCCTTTACAAAAAGTCTGCTGTACTTTTAGATTGATTTGATGATTAGAGCTGAAATGCTAATTTATTGAAAAATAATGATAATATTTTAAGATTAAATATGTGAGTTGCTATCAAATTATGTAGAGGTGAAACTGCATGTTTTTATTATTCTCTGATATTTATTCAAGAAAAAAATAACTAGGAGATGAATTGATGATAAATGATGTGCAGCCCTAATTACTATGTTATGGTCACATTGTGATACATTTATTTAGTGTCTCGGTATGTGCATTAGATCCCTCCTTTCATATGGTTATAGACAACTTATATCAATTAAAATATGATATTTGACAAGAAATTATGGAGTTACATTGAGTGTAACACAAAAAAACTGCTGTTGGAGTTAAAAGATAAAGGTTGGAAAAACAGGAGATGTCAACTTGACCAATAAATCTTCCAGACTGATATTTCAGTCATTATCAGCTTATTACCAATATATTGCTGTCGTCACACATGATGGCCGATGCCAAGAAATTGTAATACAAAAGGGCCTAAGATAAGAAACCGTGACACCATCACAAAGTTTTTCCACCAGAGACCATTTAGAAACATCAAAGGGATCTTAATTAAGACTGTTTATATTAGTTTTCCACATTTATGTAGTATATATTTATGTAAAATATCAGAGTTTTTAAACTCTCGCATGTCTATATCCATATGAGCCTAATAAAAGCAAAGAATTCCAACAGTTTTTGCACAGAATCACGTTGCAACTTGTTTGATTGATATACATTGAATGGAGAGTTTTGTATGAAATACTATAGTTCAACAACCACGGCTATGTTTCCCCGATAGCCTTTTCCTTTTCTTCTAATGATGTCATTCCTCCAAGTCATAGCTAGCTTCAAGTGGCTGTGATTTAGGAGTCTCGTGTCTACTTTGGTTTTAGGGATCTGCACGCAGGAAGAAGAAGGTGGTACACAGAACTGCAACGGCTGATGACAAGAAGCTTCAGAGTTCACTCAAGAAGTTGGCTGTCAACAATATTGCTGGAATCGAGGAGGTAAATTTGCACGCATCTTCTGTATAAGGAAACCCTGAAAGTGATCTTACTTTTACATTAATGTGACGCATTCTTGCCACGTAGACCAGACTGCTTTGTAATTTGCATACTTGCACTCGGCACAGAGCCACTGCTGAGATCATTACACCGGAGCATTTAGCCGCAATTAAAAAACTGAATGGTCTTCGTCTTCGTAGGTGAACATGATCAAGGATGACGGGACTGTGATCCACTTCAACAACCCCAAAGTTCAGGCCTCTCTGTCCGCCAACACCTTCGCCATCACGGGCCACGCCGAGACCAAGCAGCTGACGGAGATGCTTCCCGGCATCCTCAGTCAGCTGGGAGCAGACAGCCTCAGCAGCCTGCGCAAACTGGCAGAACAGTTCCCTCGGCAAGGTGGGTGTGCCTCTGACCTCTGACCTCTTGCAATCACTGTAAGAAGCGGAGGGTGGTTTAGTTAAGATTGGTTCACTTCCTGTGGGAGGTGAGGCATCTGTAGCTGACTGCACAGTTAGATTGCAATTTCATTCCTGGGAAACTTCTTGCAACACCTCCTTTTGTGGTGTATGTTTACATGCGTGTTATCCCCATCGCAGCTGGAATATAAAGTGCAACTTGCTTGATACTATGTGATGGAAAATTACGGTCCGAAGCCATTTAAATATAGAAATATCTAATGCAAATCAAGATCAACTTTTCCTTATGGAGAGGATAGGAGCAGGGGATACTGTGGAAAGGCTAAGGACTGGTTTAAACATGTAGTAAGCAGTCGGTGAATGTCCGAAAACAGCAGGCCACTGCAGTTTTTAAGCAAATTTTACTCAAATTGGAGTAAGTGGAGTATTTGTTGGGGACTATTTTCAGCGGTGGGTTAATTTATATTTGCTGCTCTAGTGAGTATTTACTGCAGCAGGATGAAAATAAAGGTCCCATGTTCATGATAATGAAGCAACATGTCACCCAGTGGAAAGATGGTTCACTGACTTTTAATTGTTTTTAAAACAATGGAGGTCTATGTCACAGAGGAATAGGTTATACCAGTCTTTGGTCACACGGAAAATGTTTGTTCGTAGAATAAATACATTTTGGATTTGCTCTTCTTTCCCCGTGTTATTTGCTAACAATAGCAAAAATGCAAAATATCATCAGACATTCTTCAAGAAAATATTACAGTCTTGGTACAATAGTTTAATAGCCAAAGCTATACTGTGATTTTCATTTTTTTTATTTGTACTTTTGATCTCAGCTCTTGACAGCAAGGCTCCAAAGGCAGAGGACATTGAGGAAGAAGATGACGATGTTCCAGGTATGGACCATTAGATGTGTAAAATTCTGCTCGTTAAATTGATTTTCTCCTTATGCCGAGTCTGTTATTTATTCAAAAAGAAGAAGATAAAGAAGATCCACTTTGTCTCAGTGGTATATTGCCTACTGCAATCCTTGAACACATTAATTCAGCTGAGTGCATTTGATATAATTTTGATAACATTTTCCTGCAAACGTATCGATGCACGATGTGTTTATTGTTCCGCAGATCTGGTGGAGAACTTTGATGAAGCGTCAAAGGACGAGGCAAACTGACGCACATGAAGTTATCTTCAGGCTGGACTGCAATGAAGCAAGAAACCTCCTCCGGTGTTTTTAAAGTCTAGTCATCCAGACATATCAGAAAACCAGAGACCCAACCCCTACAAACCAGAGACTTTTCTATTTCACAATGGCCCAAGGATGTCCGAGTCAGACTGGCTTGTGCACTTATAACAAATACAAATAAAAATACTCCCTTCTGGTAAACGGTCAAATCCCTTCGCCACAGTGTCAGTCATGTTCAGAATTACAGTGGTCATTACAGCTAGTCTTAAGACTTTTTGTTTATGAAACAAAATAAAGATGATTAACATTTTTTAGATGGTGCTGTGGTCATTGACGAGATTGTGTGAATATCAATGGTTCTCATCCAAACTGAAGATTTTAAGTATGCAGTTTTTGCATGGAAATGTTCCACTCGTTATTTATATTTTTATATATATATATTTCTTTATATATATATATATATTTATTTATATATACATATATATACATTTATTTTGATATATATATATATATATTTTTTTTTAATTATTTTATATATATATATATATATATATATATATATATATATATATATATATATATATATATATATATATATATATATATATATATATATATATATATATAAATAAATATATATATATATATATATATAAATATTTTTTTTTTCCCCTACAGTGTGACAGGCTGTGCATGCAGCCAGGTTGGTCATATCTGGCATCACAGCTCTGCGTTGTCTTGGCCTGCACGCGGTCCTGCGGGCTGTGCAGACGGCAAACTGGGGAGGGACATTTCTGCACACCTCTTGAGTTTCTTCAAAGAGCCGCAGAGAGACACGGGGGAGGAGGGGGATCACAGAGAGGGGTGTAGAGGGGCGAAATCATCCCATCCTCCGCTTGTGAGCAAGGCACTTGCTGCCCGAGTCCCGTGTTCCTCGGCTTCCACATGTAACGGGAATAAAAAAATAAAATGCTGAAGTTCTTCTCTGCGCGGGATGACGAGAACGAAAGCCTCCTGGGAGCAATAACTGAGGGTAAGGATTGTGTCGACTGCGACGCGTTGGGGATGCTTTACTCCCCCCGTGCATTGCCTGCGCGTTACAGGACCGTGATACAGCGCGTCTGTGTTTGTCACACAGAAACGCTGATGCAGCATTTCGCCGCGCGCATAGTCCGCATCATCTGAAACGTGAGTGTGTGTGCGCGCGTGTGTGTGTGTGTGTGTGTGTGTGTGTGTGTGTGTGTTGCGCACATTCCCGTGTGAAGGCAGGCTGCTGCTGACATACACGCGCCCGTCCTCCAGTAAACATGAGCCCGGTGATGTGTCCCGCTTGGTGGTCTGATGTAACGGGGTGCGCGGTGAGTGTCGCATTGCCGCCGGCCTCGGTGCCCGCGAGCGGATTAAACATGTGCGCGTGGGGGTTGAATGCGTCACTGTCCCGGGAAGCGATCGCTCCAGTCAGCCGGATCGGTGTCGCCCCGCCGCCCTGTCACTCTGCAGCCCGCAGCTTCTCGTGGCGTTACTGAGGGCAGCTGCAATGCAGTCGCACCTGGGGAATTAGTCTCGATCCTTTACGTCAAATATAAACGGGAACAGCCAGAAGGGTGGTAGCCTGCACTATCTAGGCTCTGATTTCTGGTGGTTGTTTTAATTCCTCTCACCGGGTCCTGAGTCATAACTCCTCATGGATCACTGGCAGCTGTACAGCTCAATGAAAACGCCGGCTATGGACACGTTAACTCCCATGCGTGCTGGTAATTAACAGTAATGGTTAACAATGATTACGTAACTACCATTTGAGAGCAATGGCACAGAAACAGTGATTGTCTGTCATCGGGGAAGGCGTTTGCCTTCATGTAGAATATCATGTTGAGATGATGAATGGAGTCATTCCGAATCAAATGGCTCATTTGGCAATGTTTACAGTGAAACACGGTTCTTTGGTGATCCGCTTTATTATCGTGTGTCTGTGGTCTGCCTCCAAACACACACAACAAACGGGCCAATGCTCAGGACCAGTCATGATTTCAGCCTGAACACCTGCAAGCCAACATAAAAAACAACAACAAAAAAAACATCTGTTAATCCTTATGGTGATATTTGGACACTCCATATGAGATGCCCTGCAGAGCCAATCAAACACAGAACCACTATTGGACATGTGGTTCTTTGAGGAACCAGCAGCTGTGTGGTATCATCAACTGCCTATTCAGCTATGATTGGTTTTACATCAATATTTTAGTCCACAACAAACCTCTTATTTCTAACCATGTGGTCTGTTCTGGGACCAGCTCAGGCTCACCTCTCAAGGCCGACTGAGTGCTAATGCTGCCTTTCATGATGGTCGAAAGCTAAGAGGTGTGTTCGTGGTGATAAAATAAATGATCACACGCTGTTAAATGGCCACTTAGCACAATGAACAATTTCCACCAAATAAGTCGTCATCAAGAAGCAGGAAAACATGGTGTTCACATTGGTGTGTGTGTGTGTGTGTGTGTGTGTGTGTGTGTGTGTGTGTGTGTGTGTGTGTGTGTGTGTGTGTGTGTGTGTGTGTGTGTGTGTGTGTGAGTGCAGTCATAGTAATGATAATCATGCTCTCCATCGAAACAGATGAAGGAGACAATCCCTCTCTTCAGGACACCAAGCACCACTGGCTGAACAGACCCTGTCTGCTGGTGCTCAAAGATGGGGATGTGTCCAAACCGGGATTGGGTTGCGGCCAAATAAGACCAGAATCTCCGTCGAAGACGTCTTCAGATGCGTCTGTCCGAAGCAGCTTCGGGCCATGTGAGAAGAAACCATCCGAACATCCTGCCGAAGCGACTTCGCCCTCCCAGCTGGAGGAAGGCAGCTGCACTGTGACCGCCATCTCCACGTGGGGCGAGAGTTGTTTCGGGGAGTCTTCCAGCCCCCTGGTGCTGAGCCCTGCAGAGGCTGCGTGGCCAGAGGAGGAGGAAGAGGAGGAGGAGGAGGAAGAGGAGGAGGAGGAAGAGGAGGCGGCGGCAGAGGAGGAGAAGAAGAAGCCCCAGGCTCTCCCATCCAAGGAGGACTCTGTGGTGGAGGAGAAGGAGCTGGAGGAGAGCAGGCTGGAGCAGCAAGAGCAGTCCTGCAGCTCGGAGGCGACAGGAGCAGCCTCTACTCCCTCACAAGATGAGGCACACGGCGGGGGGGCCGAGGAGCTCCAGAGCCAGTTCAAGGCGGTCGCATCTAATGGAGGAGAGGAGACGGACAGCAGCAAGGCCCAGGCAGCCGGTGGGGAGGGAGCGATGGGGGAATGTGCAGCTTCCCCTCTGGATCCTGACAACGACTCCCAGCTGAGCCCCGTTGGCATTCTGTCCAGGGATCGAGGCATTGTCCTCGGGGAGATAGCTCCAGTGTGGGTCCCTGATGCTCAGGCGCAGGTCTGCATGAAGTGCGGGGTCAAGTTTACGTTCACGAAGAGGAGGCATCACTGCCGTGCTTGTGGGAAGGTGAGGAAGAACGTCTATATGTTGTGCAGCATTTCAAATAAAATGTGGAAGTTCTCAAGAAACTTTGGGACAAGTGACTTGCAGTTGATGTGTTGAACGTGTGTCTGTCCTTGTGTGGTGTGTGTGTGTGTGTGTGTGCGTGTGTGTGTGTGTGCGTGTGCACTTGTGTATCGCCAGGTTTTTTGTGCGCTTTGCTCCAATCTGAAGTTCAGACTCACACATCTGGATGGCAAGGAGGGACGAGTTTGTGTTTCCTGTCATTCCACCCTCGTCAAAAGTGAGCACAGATTTCTTTGGTTTGTTTAAGTTCACAGTTTTTGAATGAAACTTTGCTCCAGTAACTCTTGCGTCCTCTCTCCAGGGACACCTCCAAGGGGGAAAAGGAGGGTGTGGTTTGCAGATGACATCCTCCCCAAGAAGCAGTCGGCGTCTGCTCCGACCACACCGGTGAGAGGGTTCTCACCGCTGATGAGACGAGCACTGGGCGGGATGGTTAGAAGTCCCGTGGGCTCGCCACAGTTAAGGAGAGCCTTGCGGCCACATGGGACAAACATCAATGTAAGATCGCTGAACATATCTGTTGATCTATAATTAGTCAGATAGTTTGTACAAAAACATGGGCTCATCCTCTGCCTCCCACCACCTCTAGGAGGCCTGTGGTCCTTACGGCTGGGGCACCACAGCTTTAGTGAGCAGCTCTGCCAACCTCATCCCCCTGGTTGGCCTGCCACCCATCCTCACCTCCACGGGAGTCAAAGGAGGTAAGACAGGTTCCATCACATGTCAGGGTGAGAGTCAAAGATTAGGTCAAATTACCTGGTGGATTTTTTGTGTTTGTGGTGGCGCATTTGCTGGTATTTTCCTAAGCTATTTCAATTTTTTTATATTGTCAACTCTTGCACAGTGCAAAGAGGCACAAACAGGAGTACCATGCAAATCTGGCAGCACAAGGCGAGCGGAAAGGTTCTCTGATGTTGAGGAGTTGACAATGAGACGACAGAAGGAGGAGCAAACTGAAACTGAAAATGAAGGAGACAGCAGCATCTACAGAATGATGCTGGATGACCTTAATGAACACTTCAAGCTTGGCTTAGAAGTCATGACTACCTCCTGTAGTGCTGTTAGTCAACGCTGGACAAAGGAGTGGAGACAACACAAAGAAGTTTATTTTACGTAACTAAAATATGATAAACTATAACCAGAGTGATAGCCAGGGGAGAGAGTTCATATATTCCTGTAGGCAGACTGGTGAGTTCAATCTCCCCGATGACTCAACCTCACCTGGAGAGAGAGACCTGCTCATAGAGGTCATCACCCAATACACAATAGACTAACACTTACTAAGTTTGAACCAAAAACAAAAAGACTAGAATATTACTCCACCTCCCATAAAAACAAAACTCATGCACGATACATCTCAAATTCACATTTAAACAAGTAGCAGAGTCTGCAATTATGACTAAAGCCCCAAATGTCCCGATACAAGTTGACAAACCCCCATTGTCACGGGAGATTACACCGCCACAAATCAAACCGGGCCAAATTACCACAGAGCCTGAACTTAGTCTTGACTAAATGGTTCATTTGATCCCAAACAAGACCCCAATTTGTCACAGCGCAGCTCAAAGCTGGACACAGGAGGGGAGACCACACATTGTTACTGAGAAGTGGTTAATTTAACATAACTAAAATTAAATTACAAACTATAACTCAAACAGAGTGGAGGACTGCCATCTGCTTTCGTATCCCTGCAGGCAGACAGGTGAGCCGAACCTCCCTGATGACCTGACTCCGCCCACAGGCCTCTGGGAAGGAGAGGCCTGCTCAGAGAGGGTCATCACTTTCCTGTTAATGATAATGTACATCCCGCCCTGCCGGGTTAAAATAATAGCATTAATAAAAGCTACCTGTCCTTTCAGCTTAATTAGCACCAGGCTTAGACAGTGGTTATTCATCCTTACACGGCTATGAGTTCACTTTCAAAGTGTTTGTGAAGTTAGCTCTTTTATTTGCTTACAAAGGATGAAAGTACAGCGTCGGGAAAATACGTTTCTGTGCCAGCTCAAAGCAAGAGCAGTAGAAGACACAGCAGGGTTATTATATTTCTTTGTTCTGCAGATTACACTGTGGAGGAGCAGCCCTCTGAGATGCTGCTTATTCAGGAGCTGGAGAGTGGCAGGCCCAAGCCCCTGGTGTTCGTCCTCAATGCCAACCTGCTTGCTATGGTCAAGCTGGTCAACTGTATGTTTCTTTTTTTTACCTCCTCATCGTGTATGATACTGAAGTGCATAGAAAACGGCACATTTGCAACATATTGTAAATAAAGAAGGCTGCTGTGATCCAACAAATGAATTATTATTATTATTGACTACAAAAAGGGATGACTGAATGTGATTTCAGTTGGAATTTAAAACAACAACAACAACAACTGTCTTTGTAGACCCCTGAGGTTGTGCCTTGATTGTGTGACAGATGTTAACAGGAAGTGCTGGTGCGTGACGACAAAGGGAATGCACGCTGTGGGCCAGGTGGAGGTGGTGTTGTTGCTGCAGTGTTTGCCTGAAGAGAAGAGCTTCCCCAAAGATATTTTCAGCCACATTATCCAGCTGTACAGGGACACCCTCACAGGTCAGAGACACACACACACACACAATAATATACCTACATACAGTAATTTAAAACTTACTACGTATAGGAGTGATGTTTTGTATTACATGTTTTCCTCTATGATTACGTGGGTCCCTTTCCGCTGTATTTCTGCAGGAAAGGTTGTGAAACACCTGTCGCTGTCCTTGTTCGGCAGTAGCTTCCTGGGCAGTGAGGAGCACGCGGGCTTCCTGTACATTCGCTCCACTCTCCAGTCCCTTCAAGGTCTACCTCTGCCAAACCAGCCCTACCTCTTTGGCCTGCTGGTCCACAGAGCAGAGCTGACCTGGGCCAAAGCCTTTCCTTTGCGTCTCATGCTGCGATTGGGGGCCGAATACAGATGTAAGCCGGGCCCCCAATATGACATGCTGCGTCTGTGACGCTAGAGGATTTCCCTCCAGTTACCAGCTTTCTTTCTTGTTCCAGTTTACCCGTGTCCTCTGTACAGCGTGCGCTTTAGGAAGCCCTTGTTTGGGGAAATTGGCCACACCATAATGAGACTTTTAGTGGTGAGTGCGACATTTTGTAACAGCTTCTGTTTGGTGTTGTTACAAAACCACATTTCCCAGCATTAGGAGTTAGGTTTGGTGTCAGAAACTTTAACCAAACTTTCCCTGTCCCTCCCAACACGTTCCAGGACTTTAGGAATTACCGTTACAGCCTACCGATGGTGCCGGGGCTCACTGTGGATCTAGAGGCTCAGAGGACCTGCATAAAGATACCGACCACTGGGTATAATGAGGTAGGACTACGCCTTTAAATGCCTCACAGAGTGAATAATAACAATGTGTATTTAGTTTAATTTATTTTATCAATCGTCATCCTTCCATCTCCTTAGCTAATGAAGGCTTTGAATAAGTCCAATGAGCACGTGCTGGCCATTGGGGCGTGCTTCAATGAGACTGCAGACTCCCACCTCATCTGCGTGCAAGGAGACGATGGCCAGTACCAGACCCAGGCCATCAGCATCCACAATCAGCCGCGCAAAGGTGGGCCGAGATATCAGAGTCTGGACTTGATGTTACATAATCAAGCAGTAGTGGGGAACATTCACTGCAATCAGACATGTGGATTCCAACAAGGGGGCCGCTTTCGATCGACTGAAAAGATAATTCATCTGTTATTTAGGGAGACGTTGGTACAGTTGAATTGGTGCACTGGAAGGAAGGAGATGGAGACACTAAGAGCTGCACGAGAGCTGCATTCAGTGCGGGTTTTGAACTAATTTTATACCTTTTAAAAATAGTATTTGCTCCACAATATCTGCCATTACAAATGATACATGTGCAGCCAGACTTTGTGCAAACCCATGACATTTTATTCTACATCCCCATGTTCCCAAAGACATTCAATATGTTATTCTGTGGCACAAGGAAGTATGTACATGTTAGGGAGAAGTTTTCATGTGATTGTGCAGCCCCTACAAAATTAAATCTTGGATTTAAACATTTTACTTGATTTGAATTTTACATGGATGTAATTGTATTGGAAGCAGATATAGAATATATTGAACAGTGTTTATTTTTGAAATGGGTCCAAAGGGAAATGAAAGAGAAACAAAGGGTTCAAGTGGCCCACTGCACCAAAGAAGTTCTCTCATCTAACACTAGATGGCACAACATGATAGTTTCTTGTTACTACAAAGACTAAAGTATCAGGATTGGAGCCAAAGAGTTTGTCTCTAAAGATGTTTTTTTTTTCTTCTCTCTCTTTTTTTTATTTTCTTTATTGCAGTTACTGGATCATGCTTTTTCATATTCAGCAGTGCACTGAAAGCGTCTGCAGGATATCACGCCAAGTCCAGCATCGTAGAAGGTAGGAAGTCTGCTCAGAGGGGAGTCAGGTTCACCTTGACATTTTCCTGCCCTGCAGGAAATGCATTGCTTACATATTTTAACTATTTAAAAAAAAAAAAAAAAAGTAGTGCATGTTAACACCCCTGCTTTAAGACTGGTTTATTCAGAATGTGTGTGTATATGTGTGTGTCTGTGTACATTTTAACAGACTGTTTGTCCAAGCGTGTGGTACATGTTGATGCATGTGAGTGTACGTGTGTCTGTTCGTGTGTTCCTCCTGTATCGCTGTCCCCTCTCCCCAGATGGACTGATGGTGCAGATCACCGTGGAAACCATGGCCGAGCTCCGCCGGTCGCTACGGGACATGAAAGACTACTCCGTCACCTGTGGACGGCTCGACCAATCGGACAGCCAGGAGCTGGTGTGTGTACAGTGGGTGGAGGAGAAATGCTCGGTGAACAAGGGGTGAGTGTGTCCGCCCGTTTGATGTTCGTGTGGCAGAATGATGCTTTTGTGCTCCAAGAGAACAATATAACAAGAGCGTGCAGGCTTCAAGACAATAACGTCTGCTTTTTCATTTCTGTCCTATGTGTTGTGAATGTGTGTGTCCTCCAGAGTTATAAGCCCCATCGATGGGAAGTCCATGGAGTCCATCTGCAGTACGAAGATGTTTCAGAAGTCCGAATACAAAGAAAACGGAAAGATCATCCGCTGGACAGAAGTACATATGACGAGCTGCTTTAAAATGACATAAGTAGAGCAGCAACGATTAAACAATTAGTTGTCAACTATTAAATTAATCACCAACGATTTTGATAATAGATTAATCTGTTTTATACATTTTTTTTAAGGAGGAAAAGACACATTTCTCTGATTCCAGCTCCTTAAATGTGACTTTTTTCTGATTTATTTACTTTGAGTTGTAGACTAAACAAGAGTATGATGGATCTTGGACTTTGGGAAACACTGATCGACATGCTGGCATTTTATAGACAAAACAACGAATTGATTAATCGATTAAAATAATCAACAGATGAGTGGACAATGCAAATACTCGTTAGTTGCAGCCTTTAACATGAACTGCCTCCTCCCTATGCATCAATGTCTCTGTGCTGTGCAGGTGTTTTACCTGCAGGGGGGGAATCACCCCAAAGGAGGAGCGAGTGACTCTGCTGAACACGACCGGTTAACGGAGCGGATCGCCCGGGCGTTTTGCTTGGCACTGTGTCCTCACCTCAAGCTGCTGAAGGAGGACGGGATGGCCAAGCTGGGGCTGCGTGTCGCGTTTGACTCTCAAGAGGTCAGAAAGGATGTTTGGTATTTGGTATCAGTGCGCTGAGTCATGATTACATATAAGGTTGCATCATGAATACTGCCCTACTACAATATGTACATACTTCTTTGAGACAGAGATGGGACTTTTTTACATTTGCTATGCCATAGAAAAATGATTATGCTATAGAAAAACACAGCAACTGTACTCTTAGGTTGAGCTACCTTTAGATCACATATTTAAACATATTAAATGGTTAATTAATTATATTGACTTCAATGTAAAAATTATTTGTAGGGCAAACCGATGCGTAGCAAATCATAAATACAGTTAATCCGTAAATAATCAAAGTCTGGTTTATATTCCCAATCAAAGGAACACATTGTTTGTACTACTATCATCAGGCAGAATGTAGTGTCTGTTTTTCTTTTAGTTGTTATGTAGGTCTATGGAATATATGTTTTTAGTAATATTATCAGCCCGTTGAGCCATAAAATGAAGCCAATACAACCTTGAGAGTAAATCCTTTTTCTATGAACGTTTTCTTTTTTCACAGTGATCATTTATAAATTCCTTTCTATGCTTCAGAATAAGTGGTACTCTGCGAACAATGGGAGAATTACATCAGCATGGGATTCCTTAAGGTTTCAGATGCTCTTTCACTTGGCCAGAAACGCTCATGAAAAATAGTCAGGGATCTTTTGTAAAAATTCATACTGGTCTAACTTTGAGTGGTGTAACATATGACTCACATAATGCACAGTTGTAAAGTTAATAGCTCCTGGGTGTGACTATATTAAAACTAATTACTGGTTTGTTTTGTAATTTCAGGTTGGATTTGTGGCTGGGAGCAATGGGCTTCCCCTCCCAGCTCAGTACCTGAACGCCCTGGACAGCGTGCTGCTCCCCGTGGTACACAGCAGGGGGCGCAAGAGGGGCGACGAGCCCATCGTGATGGAGCTCATCTTTTACATCCTGGAGAACATCACTTAGAGCGCACACGCACCCCACCATTTCATCTTTTCAAACCCTGACCACAACTCTGTCTCTGGGCACTTCTCATCAGTGCTGCCAACGGTTTCAGGGCAATAAAAGCATTCAAAGGGCGAACCGGACCACATCCAAGGTCTGCATCCATGTCATCCAATCACAAGTAGAGAGAAGTGGTTAGTGGTTTTTCTGCTCTCACCCTGCCCTGCAGCAGACAATCTGGGTACGCATGAAACCTAGGATGGGCCTTCAGATCACTGTACACTGTACAGTAGTAGCAACTTCATTGCTTGCCATCATCCACGTCACAATGTTCAATACGAATTCCCATATGGAGAATACCTTTAAAAAGTGGGAGCTGGATTCAGCCCCACGACCTAAAAGCAAAAGAGAAAAAGAGAATGACTTGAAGAACAGTATGTAGTAGATCTGTAGCAATTTGATGCACACTGAATGAATGCCTAAAGGATGTTTTCATACTGGTTGTATTTTAATTGATTGCTCATGAAATGTAATGTCGGCCTGGAATTAAACTTGCAACAACGACTGAGTTACTGCCTTTTTCATCAAGGACACATTTACTAAAGTACCTGCACTTAACCAGCTTTGTACTTATACTTAACATTTCAGAGGGAAATATTGTTCTTTTTGTCCTCCACTACATTTGCTCCAACTACTAGAATTACAAACTACATTGCAGATTAAGATGTTGCATGCAAAGAAATGCACTCGTTGACTTTATGAGGTACACCTGTAAAATCAAATCCAATCCAATGACTCATTTACAAAGATAATAAAGATAAGTTGTGATTGACACTATCATAGGAGGTATACATTTAACTTGAATGTTAGAAACACCTTTCAATATGAAATCTAATGCAGTCACATATAAGAAATAATGAGGGTTAGTTTAGAGTTATGAGATGGTGTGTTGCAATTAAAGAAACGCTGCCTGTTCCAGACTGTAAAACAAAGCAACTATTTAATGTACTGGATCTGTGGTTTATTTAGCTTGCATTCATTTTCAGGCTGAATGGACGTAAAGAACTCATTTTCTTTGAGTGCTAATACGATCACATTTCTGAACCCGATGAACCCGCGCGTGGTCGATAACGGGCGGAGATCCGGTCTGCAGGATGATTTCTTTCTCTCTGCCTCATAACGATGGATTTCTTTTTTCAGACAAAGCAGAATGGGGCCCTTGTTAACCTCCTACTGGCTCCACATACTTGAGATGGCCAAGACAAGAGGCTTCAGCAAGCAATGCAAATACTTTTCTTTGTTACAACACAGCAGTCTTTCCCCAAAGCCCTGACAACTTGAACTAAAACCTTTCAAGCATGCGACAGATACAGTAAGCATCTATTCTGCAAGTGAAAATACTGACGCACAAAATGTATAAGATAATTCAAAATTGAATTTATTGGCATTTAATTTAAAATACACAATATAACAAAAATTTTGAAAGTCTAAACCAATACAAATTAGTCATTTTGTTTGTTGTAAAACTATTTACAAAAAGTATTTTCAAGTTTGATAGAAACTGTACAGTTATCTGTCAACAGGGGGAGGTCAGTGCGATATGGGGGTCAGAGAAGTAGTGAAGGCAAGTGGGTGAAAGGCCACCAGTGTGATACTGAACAAGGAGGTTCTAGCAACATCAGTGAAGATACTATTTTGGTCAAAACATCTTCTCTTCATACATTTATCTTCCATAAATGGTTTCCCAACTCAAAAATAAGTTTTGAGTTGAACGAACAAACAAACAAACAAACAAAGCCACCAAAAGTTTGGAGCCCAACTGTGGAAATCATTGACCACGTCATTTCTCCATGTGTTGCAATTAAAACCAATAAGAGGAAAAGAAACACAGCCAAAACTATCTTTGGAATCCTTAGTAGTTTAAAACAGGTTCACTGGGTCATACTTCTTAGGTGTTTCCTTCATGGGATCTTAGGCCTTCTTCATCTTGCTCAGGTGACTGCTGCCGTTCTCTTGGCGAGCAGAGCCGTTGCTGGCTCCGTGGTTGATGCCGTTCTCGTGTTGCTTGCCGTTGGTAAAGGCGGCTGTGCCGTTCTGACACTGCTTAACGTCCTGTTTTGGCAACCGCTTGCCCTTCACGTACGCCTGGATCCAGAAGTTGGAGAAGAGCACGAAGAAGAAGGTTCCATACATCCAGATGAGGTGGAGGATCATAGGGAACTGGTAGTCGCAGCTGTCCATGAAGTAATACTGGGTAGCGTGGAGAGATACCAGGACAAACTGGGTCTGTTGGGAAGAAACCTGTAGTCAGCCAAGCACTTACTATAAATAAATGCAAATGAATTTGTCTTGAAGTCTTTTGGACCACATTAAATTAAAAAGAACCAGAGTACCAGACATTAAAATTAAAAAAGACTCAAGTAGTTTACGACGCTGAGTAAAGCTCTCGTGCGGTCCTGGAACTGATCCCTGAAGCCTACTGAAGCCTACGAGTAGCTAAATAAAAAATTGATGATGAAACGAACAACACAGAAAACTGCAGAGTATAGGGTGTCCCTACCAGCTGAATGGCAGTCATGTATTTCTTCCACCACAAAAACTTCTGGAAGCGTGGTCCAGCAGCAGAAAGGCCGTAGTAGAAATACATGATGATGTGGACGGTGGAATTCACCATGGCATGGAAGGATCCCATTCCACCTGCGGGTAATTATCACAAACAGCATTAAGCCAACTTAACGGAGCTGAAGAACCGGAGTAAAAACCTCTACATTCCTGATTGTTTCTTGCAAGGTCAGAGACTCTTGGTTAATCATTTTCTCATGACTACACAGAACTATACAGGAAGCCTGCATAAGGTTTCTTTAAAAAACTAAAGCAGAAGCAAAAGTGGAGGACAGTGTTGCAGATTGCACAAGTCAACATCCACAAGATTGGTTTACACTTAACATCCCCAGCCCCCGCTATTGCTCCTCCATCAACAAGTTCCAAACTCTCTGGCAAATCAAGCTTTTGTGACTGTGTACTCACCAGGAGCATAGACAATTCCCCACCACCAGGTCCAGGGCATGAAGGAGTGGTGGAAGATGTGTAGGAAGGTCACCTGGCCGTGCTTTTTCCTCAACACGAAGAAGACCTGACCGAAAGAGGATATTGATAATAGTTATGATAGTTAAATGATAGTTAAAGCCAAGCTACGGTGACCAAGACTGAACACCAAGGCGAGTCAAGTAAAAGACAGAACTTACTGTGTCGATGAGCTCAATAATCTTGGAGAACCAGAACAGCCAGGCCACTCGGACCATCTGGTGACGAGGGAAAAGACTTTGTCAAATTATCATTTCACTTTATATTAAATCAAGAATTGCACAATGACTGAGTCGTAAGAGGGGACTTACTCGAAGTGCTTGAGGACTGTTGGACGTATCGACTGGGTCACATCGCCAGGTATATGTTGTGGCCCAACCAGACATCAGGAACTAAATTACAACATTTTATGTTACTTGGTTTGTGGTCATTGCTAGAGTAAGATCCTTGCAGATATAAATTAAACCAGAGAGACACAAATCAAGCCACTTTCCATTCATGTATGAACATGAAATGTTCAAAATGTGTAAAAAGTAAATTAATTACATGTCTTTAAATGTCGGTGACTAAGTAACAGTGTCTTACTTCGTGGACGATGATTATCGACAGGGCCACAAGCGTGAAGTTGTAGACTATCATGGCTTCCTTAAGCTGGAAGGGCTTCCGATTGGCCATTATGCGCGGCCCAAGGTACAGTACAAACAAGAGGTAAAACAGCAATATTGCAGACATGGGAATAGGATTCTGCATCAGTGGATATTCCTTCAGCCGTGGATCTAGAGAATGAAAAAAATACGTTAGAAGACAAAAATCTTGTGTGATCTTTTGTATTTAGTTTAGCCGAGTCACCTACCGATCCCTGCCAAGAGGTAGTTGTAGATATCCATGGCATGCGAGCCAATTTCCTGAATCTCTCGAAGCATGTTTGCCGTCTTGAATTGTTGTGACCAAATTATCTGCAAAAACCCAACAAGCTCATTGTTACTTTTTATCTTGTAAAGGCCAAACACAGCAGCAATCCCTCTACCACCCCCATGACAGTAAGTTAAAGAGTAATATAACACTCAATTCAAGAAACCTATATTTTGGCCATTTTTACAAAAATAAAAAAGGGTACACATCTCGGACACGTCCTCTCAATCCAGATGTGTTCTTTTTGGATGTGTAACAGTCGCTAAAATGTACCATTATCGTTCCCCAACCTTTATTGGAACCTTAAAAACTGGTTCACTTTTCCTAGACAGTGAAATTTCCTGAAACAAAAAAAAAAAAAAAAAAAAAAGAAGAATGAAAATAGTGTTCTCCTTCATGAATGCATTACATAAATTCTTCAACAAAAATAAAAATCACATGGCTTATTTGGGCTTTGGGTCAATGAGGAGCATTTTGGAGCATTTCCTGATTCTGCGGGACTGAAATGCAATTATCAGGACACAGCAGCTCATCTCTACCCAAACATAACACACCCTACAAAAATACCAGGATGCGCATCAGACATGGGCTGATATCAGAGAGGAGGTGCTACGAGGAGCTGGGAGGGCAACCCTCATCCCACAGTAGAGCAACACTCTACTGGCTGGGTTTTGTGTCTTGACTCCAGCATACGGACAAACTGATCTCCTGAAATTAACCCAACTGTGAACAAAAAAAGGAAAGTTCAACACAAACCGCGGAACCCTGACATTGTCATCCAAAACCAACCTTAAACCAACAAAAGTTTTTTTTCTTGTTATGTAGCAACCGCATTTATTAGAGACCTGCCACTGCAAACTGAATCTATCAGTTCAACCACAGATATGTGCACACATGAATGTTGCTATGGTTTTTCTGACCTGCAAATGTTTCTGTTGACAAAAAGGGTTTTCATATCAAGTGTTGTCACAAAAGTAGAGGACATGCAGGGTGCGGCCCTCTCTCACCACGCTATTGTTGTACAATCTCCAATGCTCAGAGTTTTCACTGCCGGAGGCCTAAAGAACAGCCCGCCTTAAACCAACATTATTAACAGCCGGTAATTTCATGTTGGGAAATGAAGGACAGGCGGGGAGTGGAGCTCACAGGTAAACCACATGAAGGGATACAGTATAAAGATATTCCAAGTGTAAACTACACATATGCATTTTGCCAACACGGAGCTGGATCCAAGTTTAAGGATGTTAACTTGATTTCAGTATCCATTTTTTAAATGCTCTTTGTTATCACACGGTGTCAAACCAGCTCTGTAATCTGCATTTGAGCCTACTTGTTTCTGAGGCTGCTTCAGTCTGCAACTGACTCCCTGAATGCTTCAAGGCCATGAACGTACAACACGTTATCTTTCACATTCAAAAGGATTAAAAAAAACACATACTGAGCTGTAGACCAAAATTATTTATATATATTTTTTATATAAATATATATATATATCCTTGATCTGCCTAGGGTCATATTTTGTACATTCACTGTGTCAAAGTTGAAACGGATTCTGACCGGCACATATCTACAGTGTCAGATTAAATCATTTTCCTTTTTCAGATTCCCTCGTACAGCTGGTTCACCTAAAGGCTTTTCGATTGTTAACCACAAAGCAACGTCAGCAGCGCAGTATCTTTCTGGTCGATCTTCCAGGTGATTGAGTCGAGCATTCCAGAACTATCTGTAACCGCTGCACTGCTGACTTAGCTTCCTTTTGTCAATATGGTGAAAACTTCAAATTGGGAGCTTTGTGTTCTTGCAGCCCCTCGGCGTCGTCACCAAAAGCAAAAATGATGGCGTTGTACAGCAGATCAGATACATGACATTTCAGAAAACTCTTACGCAACACGCTGTGGTTGTTTTTGAACCGACGATGAGGCCTTTGGTCAGGCGCCTCACATTTCAACAAGAGTACCATCGTGTCTGTTGTGTAGAGTCTTGTTCTGAGGAAAAGTGCAGTTACATAGAGCAGACGACCGTCAGGTTAGTGATAAAGGCTGGTTTATTGGAACACCGTGAACTGAGTCGTGGCAGTTTGACCACGTCACATGGCTTAGAATTTGAGTTCATAATTTGTTTTAGTTCTTAAAGCCCAAATGTTGGGAATTCATTAAATAGTTGTGTAGGTCTGTATACATGGAAAAAAATTGATTTAGTTTTTGGACACCAAAAGCCACTTTTCTGAGTTCAATCAAATTATGTTGTTGACACTAAAATAGTCCACAGTGGGATGACACAGAAACCCTACAATTAGATATGTAGGATTTGCTTTTTGAATACAAGTCATATAAATCTCCCAGTTTTCATGTTCAAACTGCTGTATGAACATGCAACTTGTGACTCACTTGAGAGTGATGTTTTAGAGAATACAGACCATAGTAAAACCGATTGTGCGAGTCAGGAGGATAGTCTTATGATCATGAACACTAAGAAGGAAAAGGAAACAATATTTCTGTATCTTTAAGTCCCAGATGAAGATAGAAGTTTTAAGAAAATTGAAAATGAAGTCCCTTCCATCCCAGCTTAGTGAAACCACAAATCTTGCCATCAGCCGGCAAAGACCATTTTACAAGAGCAACAGACAGCAGTTAATGAACATCTCTGCTCTCACACTTGTATGCCATTTCCTGCATCTACTCATCAGTGACCTCAAACATAATGAGACTACATAACTGATTTTAATCTCCACCAACTAAAGGTGTGTGTGTGTCCCATAAGAATAGGAACCAGTAGTAGAAAGAGAACTCCACTGTTGAACATGCAGTGCTGTTCAGCCAAAGCAACAATACTGGTAGTTTTTCCACAAGAGGACAGGAACATCCGCATACCAGTGAGAGGGGTCCACACAGTGCTGTATTATTACCATGACGGTGTGAAGCCCCACGCTACCTTTAGGCAATGACTTCTGTCACCGCTCAAGAGAAATGTCAAAAACGTACAGCCCTGAGCTACACAAGTCCATTCTTGTGAACAAAACAGAATAAAATGATTTTTTAACGGTTCTACAAAAACACAACATCCCTCCTTTGTGTCCACTTTATATTACTCTTTTAGACCACCATGACAACAACGTGTCTGGTTTACATCTACAAAGGAGATAGAAAAGAATGGAAAGGGAGGGGGAACATTTCCTATGAGAGCCATGTCAATGAATCATAGGGATGGAAAAAGGGAGCTCACACTCATGAGGTAGAAGTTAATGATGAACCAAAGTTTTAAAAAAACAACAAGAGAGCAGACAGGAACCCATTACACACAGCAAAGTATCCGTTATGAAAAGGATATTTCAACCACCACAGCCTGATATCCTCAAACACCAGAGGAACAGAAAAGTCCGATTAAAACAACAACAACAACAACAACAACAACCCTGAGCTGCTCAACATGTGGGCAGTTATTTCGTTCACCTTCTATGTAACCATATGAAACATACCTTATTAAGACTAGATTTTTCCTCCTAACTCATCAAAAGCCAATGTGGATTCTTCTTTCACAGGACGGCAAAGCCTCTCTGCAAAACTATAAGGACGGGGTGGCAGCAGCAAAAAGAGAAAAGCAGGGAGGCAGAGCAGGGAGAGACGGGGAGAGAGAGAGAAAGAGAGAGCGAGAGAGCGAGAGAGCGAGAGCAAGAGCGAGATGGTGTAAGGGACTGAGAGTGTAAACTGACAAACTGTGACTGGTACAGCAGTCTTCCAAATCCCCACCCTCCCTGACTCACACAGTGGATGAATAACTATCTCACAGAAGGAGAGGGAGGGGGAAGAGGCTGAGCCAGCGAGCGAGCACAAGCGAGCGCCAAGACGGAGTACAACTAGGGTGAGGTCGAGATGGGCCCCATTTAAACCCACACCCCCATTTAAGATGCTACTTTGTGACCACCGCCCTGAATTCAACAACTCCGAGATGAACCCCACCCCCCTCCCCACACACATTTTTCTCTCCTGGTCCCCCCACCCCCACCCCGTGAAATACACACACGACACACGACTCCGGAGTCGCCCTGTAAGTTTTCGCTCAGTGGTGGGCTGATAATATTATTCACAGGCAGCAGGCGAGAAATCAGAGGACACTCTGTTATCATGAAAGGGGCCATTGTTACCCTGCATTGGCTCTCAACCCAGCCAACACCCATACAGCAAAACTAGCTTCCATGTTTCACTCTGTGTTGGGAGACAATACTGTCATGGCAAAAATGCCTGGAACGAGTCGGGAGTAGCTGCACTTCTTTTGTCGTTTGTCTGCTTAATATTTGGCACAGACCCACAACATGCTTGCTTCATATACTCCTACGCAATTACGAGGAGTACAACTCATGATACAGGGGGAAAAAATGAATACATTCGAGCTAGGGAGCATCATAAACAGTCAAAAGCTTGATGTATGCTCAGGGTTGGAGAGGGAGGCTGATGGCAGACCAAAATGATTGCTGCAAGGGTAAAACGTGACGCATATGAAAATGCTTAAAATTCCTTTGAGCGTGTTGCGTAATGAGGTTTTGATCTCGATAGGAAATCACTTACTCTGATCTTACTGCCACACCCATTCATCCCAAAGAGAGAAAACAATGGCAATTGTATTCATTTCATGCTGAGAAATCGTTTTAAAAACTAATTTGGCTGCAGGTAAATGGCCACTGCAGGGAGGAACGCCTTAGATATGTGGACATAAATAGTTATCAATGTGGCCAGATGAAACCACACAGAATGGCTTAGATATTAAGAGTTTCAGAGATCAAGTCACACGTGTAAATCAATGAGCAAGGCAGCGGTCACTATTGCAGACTAATACAGAAATAGCCCTGCAAGGTCGGATCATGCTCGAAATTTAGCTTATAAGTAAAATGCAAACAGTTATAAGAACCCAGGAATTCTGTAATTGCTATTAAAACATATTGTATGATGTAATTCTTTTGTAAATACTAGTTCAACTTGGCTTTTCAAATCACAAACATCTGGAATCTGGTGATCTTATCCCTGCATCTCATTGGCTGGGCTGTCACTCGGTCCCTTTGGGGGATGGGAGGGGAGGTGGCAGCACTCCAGTGCATTTTAACCCCTCCTCCAAATACCAAAACACACCTGACGATAAAATAAGGATAAATTAGCTTTCTCTGCTATAGTCACTGACCGAGCCATTTCAAACGCCATGTCATCTTTTCCTGTGAAACCAACACCCCAGGTTTAAAAATATTACTGTATTACAGATGATTGTTTTCATTTATTTTATAGAACCGCAAAATATATTTCAAATTAAAAGAAAAAAATAAGAAAAACAATACATGTTCACAACTACATATATTGTAGTGACAGAAAGCAGAAGTCATTCCAGTGCATGAATTACTGACGGTAACTTGCTAGCCCCGCTTGTGACTGTAAATGCATTTCCTAAATGGTGATACATCCACATATTTTTAACCCAAAATGTGTCATCATAAAAGCTGAAAGTGGGAAATAAAAGCTGACTTCAAAATCAATGAGTTCAACCATAGAAATCAAACACAAGTTCAACTTATTATCAAAAATGGGTGTTGTCAAAATTAGACTTGACATGTGTTGTAGAAGAGTGTCCATTTAAGACAGGAAATCAATCCATTGCACAACACATCTATAACTTTATCTTGAAATGCATTGGGGCTACATCAAATGGACTCTACTGAAGAAAAAAAAAAAGCTTAATTCTGAACTATTGATGATATTTGTTAATAAAAACAGTAAATAATCCCAATGGATGATCTGGTGACTTGGAAAGTGTAAAAGCAGGAACAAGTGTGCGGCAGCTGCATTATAACAGTGCGGCTGATTGCTGAGCCAGATATTTCCACCAGCATGTCACACACCCGTGTGAGGAGTCTGACTTTGCTGTCAAGGTACAAGTCTTAGGTCAAGCTATGCAATGTAAGAAAAATATTCTTTGTCAGGAAATTATCCAGCTCTGAAAGACTGACGGGGTATTTCAAGTTATTAGTGGTTCGGCTGAGAACTGGCAAGGTTATTTTATTATTATTATTATTATTATTATTATTATTATTATGATGATGGTCTCCTCCTGTGCTCACAACCTTTAAACTAGTCATCAGAAAATCTTGGATGATAGCAACAATCTGGAAATTGAATGAATGCCAAGTTGAAACGAGTACAAACAGCCAAAAGAAACCAGTGTCACAAAAGCCATAACATGCCTTCCATCAAGCCAGCAGGATGACAAACTCACTTAAGACAAAACAAAGGCATTAGTCAGTGTGCTCTTCCTGGGGCCCCAGATTGTCTCAGTCAAAATAGGTCTGATAGAACTGTGTCTCAAGATGACAGATTAAAAAGAGCCGTATCAAATGTAAGGAAAAGTCTCCCCAAACACAAGAAACTCTTTTAAGCAGCCAACGTCGATGACGTGTCATGATTATAAATAAAACACCTCCAGACAAACCCACTGTTCAGACCGAGTAATTTCATTGGACAAGAGGCATTCCATGAGCACAGCACTATTTAACTATTTATACTATCACTCCTCTTTACTGGCATTCTAATAACTATTAATTACACTAACAGTCAGGATCCAGCTTAGATTGTAACAAACTTTTAACCGCAATTATGTAAATATTTCAACAAATAACATTTGCGTTAAATCGTGAATGGTCGTCGCCACAGGACTCATGGCGAAAGAAAGAAGCCTGGAAACTTAAGTGAAAGCCTTTCACGTGTGCTCACATGACATCAGCCAAAATTAGAGAAGAGCAGAACAGAGAGCGACAGGCAACTTCTGGTATAGCGTCATCCCCCTGTGAGGAAACCGACTATCACAGATGTGCAATAAGGCCGGAACAAACGTTCAAACTCAGCCGCTGCTCTACAAAAACTGTCTGATGTGGAACTCGAGGTGAGGGAGATCATGGCATAGGTGAGCTGCTTTTTAAAAAACAGGAAAGACTAAGATGTGAATTGTGATTTATAAAAAGTCGCAGAACACAAAACATAACAAGTCTTGCACAAAAGTTACTGGAGACAATCATGAAGGGCAGGAAACGGTGGTTTTAACTCACCGGAATCTCACTTGCCACCAAAGCGACTCCCAACAGGCTCATTTCACTGATTACACAATAAAGTGTGAACTTGCAGATAAATGTACACGTGGCTGGCCTGCGGTAAACGTGTAGACCTATGCAAAGGAGCTAGCTAGTGGGTGGGAAAATGTATAATGTGTTGCAGAACTATTTATGTTGGTGGAGCAAAATAAATTATTAAATGAAACAAATCATAATCTATTGTTGCTTAGTCCTGTTAACTCAGTCAGAAGCAAATAAGATCAAATTTACAGTTTATTATTGAATGTAACTTTAGGCCAATGCCTAATAAAACCTGAGGCCTATGTCGAGACGCTGTGGGTTTTTACTCGGCTAGGTTTCTGCTATGATTTGATTAGCTAAACTAAACTCGTTTGTAATGTGGCAACAGCCACTTCAGCGAGTCAGGGATATCAATCATCTCCACCAATGTCCTGCAAGCACGACTCTTCCTGTCATTATTGTTATATTGAGGGAGAACAATCATTTAATTTTCAGAGGAGTTTGATAAACTGGTTGGTAGAAAAAAAGAAAGGCTGATGATGGTCACGAGGAAGCTGAGATTAGTTCTTGTATGTGAAAACGCTTTGCAGTTAACCTGTTTCATTTCCCTCATGTGGGTTGCCTAATCAAGTACTATTCTTCATGTATGCCATTATTAGACCGGACAAAGGGTAATAAAAGTGAGACAGGAAAGTGTGGGAAAAAAGGTGAGAGGAGGACAGGAGAGAGGAAAGAGGCAGAGTAGAAGTACAGGAGAGAGGAGAAGAGGTGTTTTATTAAAATGTAATCCGACATATACAACTGTACAAATGTGAGTCTAAAGCCCTTCTTGTGTCAGCAGACACACTAAATAGCTTCAAAATAAATAAAACTCACACACGTCGGTACCGCTGCTGGAAAGAAATCCATCAGGAAATACTGAATTTATTTAAGTTAGTGTTTCTATAAATTGTTATTTTTCAGTGAAAATATGTAAAATGTAAATAGTTCGGCTGTAACTTTTATCTTTGTTGATATTATTTTACAGATGTAATAAATGATCACAAATTAGATTTGTGTAAAATCTATCACAGCTCTTCAGTAACCAAATTTAAGCTTGTGTAATAAAGGGAAAAAAGGGGTAATGTATAACAGCCCCAAACAACTTGTTGAGGTAGAGTAGACACTTTACACTTAGCAGAAACAAAAGCATATTACATGTACACATTTAACTTATGTTACAGTTTACCCAACACTACATTTATAAGAAAAATATTCCCTCCAGTAACTGCCTCCCCACTTTTAATGGACCCTTCAATGACCTCAAACTACAGAAAACATTCCTGGTTGGCATGCCTCTCTTTAGGAAGAAATGTCACGTAATAAACTCGGTATCTGTTCTGCAACCTTGTCTTTTGCGGCATCTGAATATGATATGCACGGGCCGGTGACATTGCATTATCAAAATCTAAACAATGCGATTTGCATAACCCATCTGGATTTGAATGTTGCCCTTAGTTTGCAGCCATACATGGCAGATTTGTGGTATGACAAAAATGAATACTGGGGATATACAAATTGAGTAAAATATATCCATAAAAATAAAACACTTCAAGCAAACTACAAGTAACTAAAGGCTTTAAGTCGTAGTAATTGTTACAGCTCCAGCACAGGAATGTTGCCTCGCATTATGTTTATCTGAGGGTGGGCGTGCGTGTGTGTATGGTAGTGGGGGAGCAGTATCACACCTGCAAGCATTCAGACCAGGCCGGCCGTTAAACACTGGTCTAATTATCTTCCCTCCCTCCTTCTCACCCTCTCTGACCCCTCTGCTGGTCTCAACGACTCAGATGTCTGTAATTTTGCACCAACAACAATAGTGCATCCCAGCCTCATGAATGGGCTCAAACTAAAGCAGGTTGTGGACCAACTACAATTACCGCCTCCGCCAACCGGTCATGTTGTAGTTTGTCATCACTTTACCATTTTATCTTATCAGAAATTTGTGTGAAATTGTCATAATTAGCATATCAATTCTTGAGCTGTGGCCAAAAATGGGGTTTGTCAGGTCAGAGTGACCTTTGACCAACAAAGTCTGCTCATTTCAACCTTGAGTCTAGGTTGACCTTTGTGCCAAATTTGAAGAAATTCCATCCAGACGTTCCTGAGATATTGCTTTCACGAGAATGCATCCAGCTACAGCCGTCGGCAGCGCAGAGGCATAACTACTGCAGCTCAGCAGGTGCAGGAGGCATAAGGGAGAGGGAATTTGCATGCCAGCATCCTTCAGTTTGTGTCCACACAGAGATATGAACTAGTTCAACCTGCAGAATTATGGATCCCACCCGAGTTATGAGCAAAATTGCGACAACTGGTTAGTTTATGAGGTTGCAAATAATTATGCTCAGTTTAGGCCACGCATGAAGGGCCATTTTAATTTACCACAACGTAGGTTATTTTTTATTATTTCCCATCAGTTATGACAAAATTGTATTAAAATTACTGAGATCTGAGAACATGGAGATCAATAAAGTCCAACAAGGTAAGGCACTTGACTGTCCAGACAAGTAATAAGCAAACAGCTCAGCCAATTCAAACCATTTTAGAGGCAAAACCAAATATAAGTGCACCCTCAGTGTCTACAATGACCGACTGCACACAACCATGGAAACTACTGAACAAAATGTAACAATAAAATAAAAATATTCTTTTTTAAACCTGTATGATGACTGCTTACTTTCTTCTCTTTTTAGAGATGTAGCTGTTTTATGGAGATTGACATTGAACTTGGGGAGTACAATGTTTAAATGATGATTGAAACTATGGCCAAACCTACAAAAAAAAGATCCAAGTTGTAAGAACCCAAATGACATGTTGGGAGGCAAGACTACAAGTTCTGACTTGTGAGGGGAAAAATTAACCAGGATTTAAAGAGGGGTCATAACACCTCCGTCTCTCCTGAAACAACCTACAGATATCTGAATGTTGAGTCTAAGTGTAAACACGCTGCTTATAAGACTTTGCTGCATTTATACTCTACAGATCGCCCATGTCAAGCTACATACAGTTAGTAGGTTTGTATTTAGTACAAGCAAGAACAATATCCAGTCCAAGTCCAATGCTGTTTCACTTCCATGAACCAAAAGAGATTGCTCATTTGTGTAAAGATGTTTCCACTCAATGGAAGGTTTTTCCTTCCCACTGGAGGGTGTGTCCTTGTGGGTTTTCTCATGGGAGAGCCTGCAAACACTAGTCAGCAAAACAACTCCAGACTTGATGCATATGTCAAGTGTAAAACCGGCCCTCTAGTCAGGTTGGGATTATGCAAGACTTAACCACGACCGGAATGACTCTTCATGCCATGAATACCTCAGATTCTACGATGACAAGAACTTCCACTTGACGGTGTCAAGCATGCACACGTGCCAACACTGGAACAACTGTAGTAAATATACAACTGGCAGTTTCTGATACGACTAATATGTTCGCACAGAGAGAGATAAAGAGAAAACAATAGCCAGTTGTGCAAACGTCGCCTAAACCGATGATCTTTTTACAATTTGTAATAACTGTTTTTTTTTTTTAAACAATCTGACCTTTGGTCCAATTTTCCCAAAAATTATGATGCAGATATTTTGACAACAATTTCACTTTCTGTTAAATCTGTTCATTCAATTCATTTTGTATAGCCCAAAAATCACAAAATTGCCTCATATGGCTTTTGGAAAAAAAAAAAAACCCTGCCCCCCCAAAAAAAAACATTCATGGCTGTGCAGACAAGCAAGCGAGCAGCAGATATTAAACAATTATTACCCAGGAGGCAAAGTAATACAGTACGGGACAAGATTTCTTTTTTTTTTTTAAAGAAGTCACTGATGAAACTGAAAACACACCTTAGCTGGTAGCCACATTTCAGGCATGCTGGTCAAAACACACAGCCACAGTGAGGCCATCATGACATTTATAAAAGGGCAATAACAAGGTCAGTGCTTACGTTGGCTGTATACACGGACTTCACTTCTTATCCTCCCGCTGTTTAGACAAGAGCACGTTAAACCATGTTACAGCGCTAAGATATTAAGCCCCAGTATTGCACTGAAGTGGTGCACAACCAACACCCAAGTCTCACTTCTCCTGTTCCCAACTTGAGATACCTAAGTTTGTGCATAGATTGTCTTTGGGTTAGCTGTGTGATGTATGATCAAAAACCTTTTACTACACGTAGGCTAACGGTTCAGCCACTAAAATGATAAACTCACACTTGTCTGGGTGGAAAAAGTCACTTCAATCCAATGAAACCGAAATACCGCTAGGGGGTTGGGTGGGTTTGAAAATTGCACTAGAAACATTTCATATATATGAAAACAACACTGTCTCAAACTAAACGACACAAAGTGTAGCTTAGTATCCTAAACCGAACCCTTGCTGGTAGTCTAACATTTGCCCAAAAGAAATTGCTGAACGTCAGGTATAGGGTAGTTTCTGTGCCGACAGGAAGTACAAACTGAACATCAAAGTAGTCCCACAAACTGACTCCTTTTAAAGGATGAGTCACCGTACAAGGCTGACATGGGCCAAGTTAACTGACAATATTCAGATCAAAAGTAAAGAGAGACTGTTCTACGGTTTACCAGAGGCTCCCATTATGAAGAAACGGCTCCCACCTTGAGCTTAAAACGTGTTTACATACCTAAATAGGACCGAAGACGACTTTGTAGACAGAGTCATAAGCTGACACTTATCAATGACTAACATTTTTTCCACTACCGAGCAAAGCACTTCACTACGACTGCTCAGTGACCAATTAGAGAAGACTGGTCCACTGTTTGAAGTATGACTGCTGCATAAACACAAACAGCTCAGCCTGCAACGTTTTCTTGTGAAAAAAATAAATAAAAAATTGGTTTCAAGAGAGTTCACGTCATTTCCAACGCCTGAAACTTGCCTTGAATGAGTGTCCTTCAATAAGTGTTGACTCGAGAAGATTATGACTTGATAACAGTCACATCAGTGTTTACATTACTATCAGACAGACGTACACCTGGACTGGTTGACCTTGAGGCCCTTTGTCTCCATCCCACAGCCGTTAGTTACGGTTAATGTTTACATGTCTACACAGAGCTAGTGATCCATAATCTACTTTCGAAGGCCATCATTAAAAAGGGCCAGCTAACAGTAGTACACAGTACTCTTTCATAATTGTGCATTGCATTAGACGAGGTGTGGTAGTTAGTGGTTCTGTCTTTCTCTCAGAATGGCAAAATTAAACAAGAGCTGAACATACCTAATGGTGTTGAAGCAATAAAGGCGGCAGACAAAATAATCAGAGTACTTATCAAAAACATTATCTTTATGTATAATAGTGTCAACGTCTACTCATGTATTCAGAATTAAATGGTCCAAAGTTCAACTCCTCCTCCTCCTCCTCCTCCTCCCTCCTACTGCACAAATGTTTCTCGAGTTTTACTGAAACAAAAAAATATATATGTATCATTTGATAAGCAGCTCATATGCTGTGTGGTAGAGATATTCATCACCTCTGACCCAGGAAAACAAAATCACATAGAAACCTAGTAAATACACAAAACTCAGCTACCAAAGACATTAAAAGAAAAAAAAAACTTCTGTCTTTAAAAATTGTGCTTGGAGGAAATTAAACTGGACCCATTTTTTTTTTATTTGTGTCACAAACTCGTGCTACCAAGAGCTCGAAATAGGATGTAAAACAGATGCATGTAACAGAGTCCACTCCGGCTCAAAGGGAAACCGTTACATACAGTTATACGGTTTGGCCAGCAGGTACGTTTCTTTGCACTTCGGATCGACTGGAGTTAAACTACACGTGCCATTATTCATAACCTACCTGTGAAACAGCCTAGCCTCCCCCCCCACACACACAAACACAAACAAACAAACACACCAATGTGTTCTCATTACCACGTAACGTTATGCATTAACATGCTTTGACGGCTACAATGAAACAAAAAGAGGACAGTTCAACGCAACCATGTGCAGTCTTGAGTGAGGCTCGTCACAGCGGCCACAGTGAGGAGAGTCCCGGCTGTCAGCGAGCCCTTTGTCCGCCGCACAGGTGCACATGATGAGACGCGGCCAGATACAGGACGACACCACCAGGAGCCCAGCACCACTAGGGTAACGCTAATTGTTGAGCAAATTTCATCTCGAAACACGTGTTTTGTGCACAAACACTCGTGCCTAACTTTAATTCGCTTTAAAAAATAAAATAAAAATATTGATTTACAGCAAAACAAACGAGTGTTTTAGTCTAAGTCTTAGCTATTCGAATGACATAAGAAAAGTAACTAAATAAGCCACCTGAATGAATAAGCCTTTGATATGACGTTACGGAAATTGGCAGCGCGCGCACCCCAAAAAAAATATACGCGCACCTGAAATTAACTAAAACCTCCTCGAGACGACACGTCGCTAACGGTCAAAACTGTTTAAAACCTGTGTTGGAAAGTACTCACTTAAAATACAGCTGCGGAAACTGTCAAGAGCAGGCTGATAACGCTGCGGCGGAGAGAAGTTGTCCCTCTGCTTCCTCTTCCTTTCCGCTTTAATCTTCCCCTCGACGCGACCTCTTGATGGAGCTGGAAAAAGGTGGAGTCATCTCTCTGCACTGCTGCGACCATGGGCGCCAAATATGGAGTTAGCCAGCTGGCTGGATCAAATGTCGGTCACCGCCAATATGAAATCAATCGGCCGCGGCTTCATTCTGACGGATATATATATATATATATATATATATATATATATATATATATATATATACATATACATATACTTATATATATATATATATATATATATATATATATATATATATATATATATATATTTTTGTTTTTTTTTTATATATATATATATATATTATATATATATATATATATATATATATATATATATATATATATATATATATATATAAATATATATATATATATATATATATATATATATATATATATATAATATTATGGGGGGGGGGTTGTGTGTGTGTGTGTGTATGTGTGTATATATATATATATATACATATTTGCTCTCTTTACACCAATATAAAGACCATATATATATAATAATATATATGTAGAGAGAGAGAGAGAGAGAGAGAGAGAGAGAGAGAGAGAGAGAGAGAGAGAGAGAGAGAGAGAGAGAGAGAGAGAGAGAGAGAGAGAGAGAACTTAAAGGCAGGGTTGGAAATCTTCAAAGTTATTTTTTTATATTTTTGTTGAAATTCTCATTAAATCTGACCAGCAATTTAAAAAAAAAGGGAAAAAAAAGTTTTCTCGAACTGTAATAAACCCATCCAATCATTTCTTTCAGCCCATATGTAATAATCGGATGGGCTACCCGTCTACCGGTCTACCTGTCTACCTGCATGTATTCTGCCCATGCACTCCATGCTTGCCACTGGAGTCGTCTGCAAGCCGCTAGCTTAACAACTGTGAGTATTAACAATGTCTGTGTTGCATGTTTAAGTTCATCGGGATATGTTTACTTTCATAATGATAATTTTGGGGGAGTGGCTTTGTTGGTAGTCCTGAAGGAACCGGTTGTCGGTGTTGCCGCCTCGGCGACTTTCTCGATAGATTTAGCAACTTTGGGAGCTGGTGCTGCTCGCTGCTTTCATTGGGAAAGAGTTGGACTGGGCTGGGTTTTTTGGTTGGATAATTCAAAAAAATCTGGCATACTTGCTAGTTTCTCAAAATTGCCAACCCAGCCTATGACATAATCTCCATATCCATGATTTTTGCAACAAAATAACACACGCTAAAAGCTACGGCGGCCCTCGGGGGTCAAAACACAACAACGACTCAACAAAACAAAACAACATAACAAGAACGTTTGACAAAACAAAGGGACATTAAAACAACATGTCACAACAACATCTCAACATTTCAGGAAACACAACAACATTTTGTTTCTCGCCCCAGACGAGGGAGTTCACGTTCAGCGTGAGATGGACGGCGTCTGTGTGTTGGAGGCCGTTGTGGTGAAGCGGGAGCTGAGCCGGATGGCTCCATTTACGTTTCGACCCTCACCAAAAATAAGTAGTCCAGTTTGTCGCAGACTGACAGAATCATTGTCCAATACGTACCTACCTCGTCCCGTTTTAGGTCTCTCCTTAATGATGTTGTTGCTTTTATCTTTTTGTGTTTTATGAAACTTTTTTTGTTCTGTGAAATCTTGTGTTTTTGTGAAATGCTTTTGTGTTACAAAGCACGCCTGAGCTACCTGCCTCAAACTTTTTATCTTTTATCTTCAGGCACACTGGACATTGCAGTATGAAAAGGCCACATCATTTATATAACACTGTTATTCAGTCAATGAATGACAGAATCGGCTCCTCTGTAAAGATAAAAGTCTGTCTGTCAAACAGCAGCAGCATTACGTTTGACACTTTGTGAACATACGTCTGTTCAGGTATGTGTCACTTAACACATTTAAAAAAAAAAAAAAAAAAAAGATCTAATGCTGGTCACTACAGGTGAAAACACATTTAGGTGCTTATTTTGCTACACTTTGTTTATTTGCGTGTGTTGCTTTAACATTAGATAATGCTTCATTTGCATATTTACATTTTTTTCAATTTCAGAAAACTTAATTGTCTTGATGTCAGTACTCAACTGG